>BQKN01065455.1:162893-236520 GCA_022839385.1 Asparagus kiusianus
AATCATCGTGCCGAGCTAAGCTAAGGGGACCTATAGGCAATTTTACACGCCTACAGACCGTACCGGTCGACCGAAGTTACTGTAGCATCTGACCGTTGCTACAGTAACAGCTAGTTCTGTTTTTTTGTTTATTTTAATGTTTTGGGGGTGTTTTTATTAGTATTTGGGGTTGTTTCATGAGCCTATATATACCCCATGCCCTCATACCTCTAAGGTTAATCAAGAGAGTTTTAAAACAAGTTTAAGAAAGTTTTAATCAAGGGTTTAAGTTTGTTTAAATTGTGTTTATAAGCTTTTAAGCATTTGAGTGTTTTTGGTTTTGTGAATCAATTCCACAAGAGCTTGAGGAGATCATCTATTGAAGTTTGAGCTTCCAACTATTCTCCCTCCATCTATTGTCATCTATAGAGAAGTTTCCTTAAACTTAATTCTAGCATTTTATAAGTTTGTTCTTAATTTCATAAACTAGATTTCATATTGAGTTTATATTGTTTTATCTCTTTGTTCACACACAACCTATTGAGCTTATTGTATTTGCATACATAGTATATTTTGGGTTGTGGGGTTTGTGACTTAGAGTTGTGCTTAATTGAGTTCTCACCTTGTTAGAGAGAACAATCATTTATTATATTGTGCTTATCGTGAGAATCACTTTGTAATACACTTGTACACCGAGTGAGGAGTGTGTGGTGAGAGACGGGGTCGAATCCAAGAGGAGTGGCGTCGGTTGACGAGCCTAGGGAGAGGTTGTAACCGAGCACTTGAGGAGGAGGACACGGGCTAGGACCAACACTTAGTGTGTGAGGTGTGATTGCATAGTGATTGTATTGTGAGGTGTAAACGTTGTTCGGGTGAACGTAGAAAACCCGGTTGTGATAGTGGAGATCTCCTCGAGGTGAGGAGTGGGGATGTAGGTCGTGGGGACCGAACCTCGTAATCATATCGTTTTGTTTGTGATTGCATTGGCGTTCTTATTCTTGTGTAGATTGTTTATTTTACCCTTGTGTTAGTTTATATACCCTTGCTCATATTTTTGTAATATCTCATTGCTAGGATATATACATTTGTTCATATTGCTTATCCTAGCTCATTTATCTTGTTGTATTTCATACTTGCTAGGATAACTTATTAATTAGTTTTAATTAGCATATAATCGGATTAGATTAGCATAAGACCCTAATCACCCCCCCCTCTAGGGTCTAACAGAAGGCAATTGGTTGCAAGTGGGTATACACGAAGAAGGAGGACATTGAGGGCACTTCATTAAGGTTCAAACCTAGGTTGGTTGCGAAGGCCTATACATAGGAGGAAGGTATTGACTATAATGAGGTTTTCTCTCCGGTGGTGAAGCACTCTTTGATTCGGATTTTTGCTAGCTTTGGTGGCACAGTATGGTTTGGAGTTAGATCAGTTGGATGTGAAAATAACATTTCTTCATGGTGATCTTGATGAAGAAATATATATGACTCAGTCATTAGGATTCTGAACTGTAGGGAAAGAAAAATTCATTTGCAGATTGAAGAAATCACTATACGGTTTGAAGCAGTCTCCTTAACAGTAGTATAGGCGATTCGATGGTTTTATGATTGGTCATTCATACACTCGGAGCCAGTTTGATCATTATGTATATTTTTGCAAGTTGAAAAGAGGTGCGTACATCTATTTGTTATTTTATGTCGATGACATATTGGTTACCTCTATTTCTAGATCTTCTATAGATGAGTTGAAGGCAGAGCTTTCAAAGGAGTTTGAGATGAAGGATTTGGGTGAGGCGAAGCACATTTTAGGGATGGAGATTAGCAGAGACAAGAAGAATGACAGAATTTGTTTGACACAGGTGGCTTATTTGAAGAAGATACTACAGCGATTTCATGTTAGCATGGATACGAAGCCAGCTAGTCTACCATTGGGAGCCCATTTGAAGCTTTCAGCTAATCTTTCATCGAAGATAGTTGAAGATCGAGAGTTGATGTCAAAGACTCCATATGTAAGTGTGGTTAGGAGCTTGATGTACGTGATGGTATGTAAGAGGCCGGATTTATCACAGGCAGTGAGTATGGTTTCGAGATACATACACGATATAGGAGTGAGTCATTAGGATGCCGTGGGATGGACTTTGAGGTATATTCAAGGTACGCTCAATGTTGGTTTAGTTTATGAGCAGGACACTACAGGTGGATAGTTGTGCATTGGCTATGTTGATTCGGATTATGCCGGGGATTTGGATAAGCGTCGGTCTACGATGGGGTATGTGTTTACTTTGACCCGTGTATCGGTGTGTTGGAGATGCACCTTACAGTCTACGGTTGCTTTGTTTACGACGGAGGCAGAGTATATGGTGATTACGGAGGCTGTGAAGGAGGCTATTTGGGTTCGAGGACTTTTGGAGGAACTTGGTATATCGCAGCGGTCCGTTACTATTCATTGTGATAGCATGAGTGCTATCTATTTGGTGAAAAATCAGGTTTTTCATGTGAGGATGAAGCACATTGATGTTCATTATCATTTCGTTCGGGATGTTCTTGAAGATGGTGATGTGGAGATTGTGAAAGTCCACACGAAGGATAATCCGATAGATATGCTCACTAAGGTGGTTCCGAGCAACAAGTTTGATCACTGTCGAAACTTATTGCACATTCGTGATTGTTGAGGCCGTTGGTGGCCTTTTGGTGAACTACGTGAAGTCTTGATTCTTTAGGCAAGAGGATACATAGTCAGTCTTTATGATGCAGCCGGTTAGATTAGTTGATTTTGATGAAGGGGGAAGATTGTTTGGACTCTCGTTTGGGCTCTCGACTTGTTGTGGATTGAGTCCGTTGTCGTGAATTAACTTCACGGCGTACTGGACATAACAAGTGGGGTATTTGATTGCTTTGGTGTCGGCTCAATATTGGGAAAACTTCATAGAGGTGGAGAATTGTGAATGTGGGGGCCACCATGTTCACAAAGAGGAGCAGCAGCCGCGTGAATGCAGGTGGGGGCCACGAGCAGCATGTTCACGAAGAGATAGGCCCATGAGGAGCCCACGAACCGAGTTAACATAGCTATATATATCTCTTCAATCACTTTCTAGGGCTTTGTGCAAAGGGTTTGTGTGCAGGGGAATTGTTTTTTTAGTTGTGGGTGTGCGGCTGCAGAAAGAAAAAGAGCAAAGTGCTGTTTTGAGAGAGAAATTGAGATCTTGTTTGAGGGTTTTATTTTTGAGACTTTGTGTGTGTATGTAAATCCTATTTGTATTCTCTCTAATAGTAGATCTCCCCCTCCTTTTCCCGTGGACGTAGGCTATTTGCCGAACTACGTAAAAATAGGTTTTTTCGCTATTTGTGTGATTTGTAATAGCTTACTTAGGTTCCCTCAACAGGTTAGTCCTAGAACTGATGAGAGGAAGAGCTGATATCCCACTTTGTTGAGATATTTTACTTAAGGTTCTTGTTTTCTTGGTGAAACAAGAATTCCTATTGCGATCTGACTCTCTTGTTGTGCTGCCGAAGTGTTGTCAAAATTTGCGCTACGCGCGCGCAACAGAAGAGAGAAATCTATACGTCATAAAAGAAATTAAATTAGTCATATAATATTAGAATTTCTACAAGAAGTAGTTGCTCGTTTTTCAAAATAAAAATAAAAAAATAAAATCTATACTAGAAAGCATAAAAGAACAAGAAATAGATCTTAACTACAAGTAAGAAGATAAACAAGAAAAAAGGCAAGAAAATAAAAATATATATCATGCATAAAGGGAATCTATCTATAAAAAAATAAATAAAAGAGCATGAAAGTAAATCTACACTAAAAAAATATGAAATAAATTTAATATACCAACATAAAATTAAAAATAAGAAAATAAATCCTAAAACATGCAATTCCAAAATAAGAAAATAAAAGAAAAAACAATTAAAACTTCCACTTCAAGCTTCAAGGGGTTGGCCCCTTCAACACAAATCTTCATCTTGAAAAGAAATTTTTATTGTAAACTAAATTTTATAATTTTGAAAGGTTTTCTTAATTAAGAGTAACACTCCTCTCCAAATGGAGTCTTCACAAAAACTTTTCACCTCAGAACCCTCAATCTCTACCCCCTCACTCTCTACCACTATTTATATATTACACAAATCAATATTATCCATTAGATCAAACTTAGCCCCCAAGTCACTCAATTTCAGCCTTTAATCTATAACAGTTTACTAAGTATTGATCCTGGCACAAGAATCAATACTAGGATCAATACTAATATCGACATAGATATCGTTATAGATATCGATGTAGGCAACAATACTTCTTTGGTTCTAAATTATTTAGCTGAAATTATTAGGCTCTTTTATGTTGGGTTTCTATTAGCTGCTTGGCTTAATCCTGAGTTTCAATAAAAGGTCAAGAAATGAGAGAGTTTGAGTTCTTTTGGACTCTTATATATCAATCTTTTATTATCTATAAATTACATAAAAACACTTTATTAGAAAATATTTTATTAATAATAAAATAGGTAACAAATGTATGAAAGTGTAATAAAATGCAATGATCAACGAGCTCACTGATCGTGATTAATCATCTCCATCCTTGCAATGGGAATTGGAACAACCCTATTTTGAACCTGAGTCATTTTGAACCTGAGTCATTAGTATGGACCTTAACCGAAGGTTCACCACATTAGCAGTAACCTTCTTTTGCTCAGATTGAAGCTTGGGGATTTCAGAGTTGATGAATGTATGTATTTTATCTTTAAGGATATACTAGTTCTTCATCAAGTGCCCTAATATTCTATGCTAGTTGCAATAATTAGAATCATCAGTTTTTCCGATCTCTTCGAAGTGTTGGGCTTTGGGAAGCTTCAACCAATTTGCCTTGTTGAGCACATGGAAGATGGAAACGGTATGCTTATCTTCAAAAGAGTAGATCTGTTAGGGACCCTTCTGGGGCTCATTCTTCTATTAATCATGTTTGTCAATCTCAATAGCAAATGCCTTATTGTCTTTTGACCAAGACTACTGACCTTGTTTGTTCTTGTCCCCTCTTTGATTTGAGTGAGGATCAAACTTGTTGAAGCATTTGGTTTATTTCTTAGAAATTTTTGCCTGCTCTATGAGAACCTTCCATGAGTTCACCTTAACAGCACCCATGTGAGATTCTATATAGCCTAGGAAATTGTGGCAACATATTTAGAGTAGCTTAAACTACAGAACCGTTCGATATAATCTCTAACTGAGTAGTCACCTTTTTGCTTCTTGGGGAGGAGTTTATCCATGGTCATAGTGGATTGCTCCTCATAGAATTGTGACAAGAATTCGGACTCTAAGTTAGCTTAGGATTTAATTGATCCTTTGGCCAAGTTCTAGAATTAATAAAAAACTACTCCTTTAAAAGTACCAATGAAGAGTCTCACCTTGATAGCATAATTTCCTACTATATTCTCCATTTGCTGATGGAAGTAGTAGATGTGTTGGTTGGGAGAACCTTTGCCATCAAATGTAGGCAACACCGACAGCTTGAACTTCATCGATTCAGGAACTGAATCGCACTCAATGAAATAAGGTCACGTGATCTCAACCTTCTTTAGCTCTGCATTGTGTTAGAGGATTAACCTAATTATAGAGACTTTCAAGGACCTTCATCTCATGTTTCACCTTTGGCGAATTAGATACCATTGGTTCTGAATGAGAGGAACGAATATTGCCATGATTTGATGGCTCTTTCTCGAAGGAAATGTCAATAGGTAGTATACCCTTTGAAATATCACCAGGAGATTAAGATACATGTAGTGACTATTGCAACATATCTTCAAGTCGCTCAAAGTGCTTGTTAGATGCTTTCTTTTAAGCTTCCATTTGACGAATAATATCTTCATGGGCAGCTCTATCCGTCTTATCTACAATCCACATTGGCTCTTGACTTGAGCTAGGAGTTACATTTGATGTTATGTTAAAATTTGTGCCACTATTAGCAGATAGGTCTATTCCTGAGGATACTCACAGACGTGTGTTCTCAGAAGGGTATAATCAAAGGAGATTATTGCCCATTGTCTGGACCTAGTGTGACGATAAACACCATCACTCTCATAGACTATGCTTCTAATGCTAGGAGAATACCTTGGGTCAAAAGAACTATCTGCATCTTCATCATCTTTATTGGATACTCTGACCATGTTGATTGTGGACTCTTGGAGATTGGCTTTGTTCTTTTGAGTCACCTCTTATTCCTGGCCTCTAAAGGCCCAAGAACTAGGCTAAGACGACTAAACACCAATTCCTTTACAGGGGAAGACCTGCATTAGCAATTTTTTTGAACTGCTATAATAACCTCTTGCTGACATTCGTGCACCCTCTTGAGATGAACAAACTCCTTTAGATCATAGGGAGTCTTAGCTTGGCTTGGATGGTGGTTGCTCTTCATAAGAACAACTCTGTCTTCTCATACTTTAGCAAGTGAATGTCACCTATGATGTTGTTGTTCATACCTATGGCCTGTGTAGTTAGTTAAGTCCTTATCACAAATCAGAGCTTATGACTTAGATGAAAAATCACAATGTGTGATATTTTTTCCTTGTGGGGGGTTTTTGATGGAGGTTAACCACCATTTCGAGCATCACTCTCCCAAAGGAGTTGTGTACCGAACTCTAAAACCAAGAGACATATGAATGTCTTCATCTTTTTGAGGAGTGAGAGCTATTCATTCTTCATTCTGGGCAAAGTTCATCTAACTTCTAGCGAAGCCAATACTACTATTGGCGAGGGTCACCTTACTGTGGGCGAGGGTCAAATTTAAGCCCATCTTTATGTTATGATGAATCTTATGGTAGCTCCTAGTAGTGACCATGGATGATTTATTAGAGGAAATGAATATCTCAAAATTCACTTGATCAAATTCAATGATTAGTGATTCAACAAAAGACCTTATGGCCTTAGTGTCGAACTATGACACGATCTTTTCTTCAATCAAGAATAAAGTCCCCAGTAGAATTGTCATCCCGTTTTGGGTCTTTGAATTATAAGTGATACATGTTACAATTTCAAGATTACAAGAAACATTAAAAAAATTTAGAGGCTAGGTTCTCTTTTGTGTGCCGATAGAGTATCAATCTTGTACTTTGTTAACGATCCAAACTATAGACAACGAGTCTACTTTCTGATTTTGTGAAGATCACCAAAGTCATTAAGGTTGCCCAATACAAGATATAAGATGTAAGATGCCCCAAAAATGAGCAATCTCCCCCTTCTCTTAAGGCTAAGAGAGAGAGAGAGAGAGAGACTATTAAATGTGGATTTGATGAATATTAACTTAGAAGATAATGGGGGTAAACTATTTCTACAAAATTAGTTTTTAAAATTGTCATAGGTGAAGTTCGCCTATAATAGTCGTAGACAAAGTTCATTGTGAAGTCAAAGGTGAAGTTCACTCTAGAGAACTTTGCAAGAACATGGGTAACTCACTTCATGGATGGCACGGGCCACGTAGGCTATTTGGAAGAAGTTCGCTTCTCTGGCGAACATCGCTTGAAGCTTCTCTTTGACTTGATCCTCAAATGAGCTTTGTTGTAGGCTTTGGTTAGTCTTGCTATGGCTTGGGTGAGCTTCGCCCAAGCATATACTTCGCCTTCATGAATTGTTTAGCCTAAGGGCATTTGCTTTTTGAGGTTGTATTGGACTGAGCATTGGTTTGGGGAGAGTATGTTTTAACCATCTACAAGGAGCTCTGCCCTCTTCAACAACTTGAATAGCTTTTGAAGCTCACATGGACCTCCTTCTAGGTGAGGATAAAGAGCCAAAAGAAATTTCTTCCACCATTTGAGACGGTATCTAAGAAGCCTAAGCTTAATAGGGAGGGACACAACTGGATTCACTTTACACTTGAAGGAAGACCAACCGGAAGAAATGAAAGAGTGAAAGGAGTCCAACATTTCTTAAATCTAAAGATAGGATATAACTGAAGAAACTGGGAGTCATGCACAATAGGGTTATGGTCAGAGCATGACGTAAGGTAAGCATACTAGACAAAGGAGGGGAAATGACCTTCAAAGTCAAGGCATATCAGGAATATGCCCAACTTGGCCATGGAAGGTTTATCTCTGCTATTGGTCCAAGTGAATTGTCTTCCACTTAAAAGGTAAGTCCATGAGGAACAATGAGTCCACTAGAGTTTTAAAGGAGTTAATATCCCCTATTGATTCAGTTCTATCATTTATTTCCTCTGGATTAAGGGTAACATTAAATTCACAAAAAGAGACTAGGGCAAAGGAAATTTTTGACAAACTCTAATGGATTCTTACTAACAAACACTCTTATCTTCCTTATCACGAGGAGCATAAACAGAGGTGACAACAAACTTTCGGTTGGAGACTTTGTGAGTAAGAACAAATGGTATAGAGAAAATTCTAATATAGGAATCAGAGCAAGAGAAAAGAGAGTCATTCTAATCTAAAATCATATCTCCTCTACTATCATCTGCATCTAGACAAGCAAGAATCAATTCTATGCACGTCTAAAGCTTTTAGAGTATTGGTTCTAATAGAGTTAGGTTTGGACTTATGCGAAGAGAATATAGTCTTGAAATAGTATTCTTTTAATAGATTTATTAAGACCTCTCACGTTCCATGAGCGTATCACTTATGAAAAGAATTACTAGACAATGAATTAGAAGAGGAGGTAGAAGACCGACTCTTTTTCCGGCAATGGTGTCAGCCGCTCTTTGTTGACAAAGGAAAGTTAGGCACCGAAAGTTGCCATTTTTTGAGAAAAATAAAAAAGGTGGTGGTTCCCACAGTAAAATATTATTGTTGACGCGTCCCACCAATAATATTTTATTAGTACATAGTATTTTTCTAAACACTATAAATAGGGCCCTAAACTCTTAAAGAAATTTTATCCCAGAAAATACTCCTCTTATAGAAGAGTAAGAGAGAAAACACAGAGAGAATTTGTGAGAGTCCTTGGAGTGTATCTAATCAATAGAGGGTGTTCTCTTTGATTTATTCTTTTGGGATATAAAAGAATTTGGCATCGTCGTTGCACCGTGGAGTAGCTCCAAAGGAGTGAACCACGTATATTTGTGAGTACTGTATTTAATATTGTGCCTTTATTCTGTGTATTACGTCTCCGTTCGAGACGTTATTGTTGGTGTGTATCATAACAATTGGTATCAGTGCCTGATTTAGAGTATATATTTGCTTATCGTATGCTTTGTGGCTGCCACTAAAAGTGGATCCTCCACATCAGAAAATAAGTTAGATTATTATTTACTATTTTTAGGCATTGGGCACTATTCACGTGTACATCACTATTCACAAAATATGGTACTATTCACAAATACGGTTCGGGAAAGACGTAATCTTTCACCATGGGATCTACAGTTGAAGATAATAGGCTTCGAAATTGAGAAATTCGGCGGCTAAAATTTCAAGTATTGGAGGATGCAAATAGAAGACTATTTGTACCAGAAGGATCTCTTCCTACCCCTCCAAGGAGAGGCGAAGAAACCTGAGAAAATGGACGACGATAAGTGGAAGGTGCTCGATCGCAAAGCACTTGTCACTATAAGGCTCAACCTTCACCAGCATGTGACTTACAATATCTCGCATGCGACCACCACCAAGGAGTTGATGGAGGCCTTGGAGGTGCTATATGAGAAGCCATCTGCTTCAAATAAGGTGTACCTGATGAAGAAGTTGTTTAATCTAAAGATGCAGCAAGGAGCTCGTGTGGCGGACTTCTTGAACGAATTTTAGGCTGTGGTGCAACAACTTGCTGCAGTAGATCTCAAGTTCGACAATGAGATCCAAGCTATTCTGCTACTTTCTTGTTTACCAGATTCATGAGAGAATATGGTGATGGTGGTGAGCAACGCTAATGGCAATGACAAGATGAAGCTCGACAAAGTAGTTAGGGCAATTCTGGATGAAGAATCTCGCTACAAAGTATCAGGAGGTGAGGCCTCTAGCAGTGGGAGTGCTCTGCATGTCGAGGTACGAGGGCGTGCGCAGAAGAAGGATAGGGGATGATGAGACCAATCAAAATCCAGAGGGAAGTCTAAAGGGCCAAACCCGAATGGTTACAGTGAAGGGAAGTGCTTCAGATACGGAAAGAAGGGTCACTTTGTACGGGAGTGTAGAGTTTCTGTTCCAACATCAGCAGGGGATGATCGGGCTGACGGTGCAGCCAATCTCATGCACGAGACGGATTCGGATGCGCTTCTCCTATCCTTAGAAGACAAAAGCGATGCGTGGGTCATCGACTCTGGCGCATCTTTCCATGCAACCTCACAACAAAAGCTGTTTTCATCGTTCGTGAAGAAGGACTTGGGGACAGTCTATCTTGGCGACGATCAACCTTGCAAAGTTTTCAGGAAAGGAAATTGTACCCTCAAGATGGAAGGAGGGACCACCTTGACGTTAAACAACGTTCGACATGTATCGGATCTCAGGCGAAATCTTATATCAGTCGGGCATTTGACTGACTCTGGTTACAGAGTATCCTTTGAGCAGAAAAGTTGGAAGGTATCCAAGGGTGCCTGGTGGTGGCACAAGGCAAACGTGAGGGGTCTCTCTACATCGCCAACGGGAAGATTGACCACTTGCTTGCCGTAGGACAAACATCATCATCATTATCTATCGACTGCATGACTTGGCATCGACGACTTGGCCACATGAGCGAGAAGGGGATGCAGATTATGGCCGTGGAAGAGAGGCTTCCGGGGCTGAGCAAGATCAATCTGATTTTTCTGTGAGGGTTGTATCTTAGGCAAACAGAAGAAGGTGAGCTTCAACAAGACTAGACCGGCTCCAAAACTGTAAAAATTGGAGTTGGTGCACACCGACGTGTGGGGACCTGTGTAAGTCCCATATGTTGGGAATTTTCTTTACTTTCTCACTTTTATTGATGATACTACTAGAAAATTATAGGTGTTCTTCTTGAAGCACAAGTCAGATGTTATTATCATCTTTAAGAAGTGGCTTACCTATATGGAGAATGAAACAGACAATAAGCTAAAGTGCCTAAAGTCTGATAATGAAGGCGAGTATTGTAGCCAAAAGTTTGAGAAATTCTGCTCGTTCTATGGGATTAGGAGACTGAAGACCGTTCCAGGCACACCTCAGCACAATGGAGTGGCGGAGCGCATGAATCTCACTATCTTGGAGCACGCCATAAGTATGAGGATCCACTCCGGATTACCCAAGAGCTTTTGGGCCGAAGCTGTCAATACTACTGCATACTTGATCAATCGCGGGCCATCCGCGGCTCTCGGTTATGGGATACCTGAAGATGATTGGACCGGAAAGAAGCTGAAGCTAGAGCACTTACGAGTATTTGGTTGTGACACCTATGTCATGACCAATCCTGTAGACCGGTCAAAACTTGATCTAAAGTCAAAGAAGCTCTCTTTCATCGGCTATGGAGGAGATGAGTATGGTACCGTTCTGGGAGGACGATGCGCGTAAGGTGGTGCGCAGTCGTGACATTGTGTTCCATGAGAATGCGATGTACAAGACCAAAGAGGTGAGTGGGAGTCAGCTATCTCCCCCTCTTTTCCCAGATATTGCTAACAGTGAGGACGGTGGTGAGATACCTATCAGTATAAAAGATGGAGAGCAAGAGAACGTGCGGGATGCACAGTAGCAGAATCCAGCAGAGTTGCCGATCGCAATTCGCAAAGCTCCAAGAAATCCAAGGGTGCCCGAGAGGTACCTTTCCACTATGAATTATCTTCTCCTGACTAACAGTGGTGAGCCAGAGAGATATGAGGAGGTACAGCAGACCGGCAAAGCTCTAGACGAGTAGGAGTCTGCTATGGAGGAAGAAATGAAGTCCTTGATGAAGAATGGGACTTGTGAGCTTGTAAAGCTTTCGAGAGAGTGAAAGGCTCTTCACAATCAGTGGATTTATCAGGTCAAGGATGAAGCCGATGGACAAAGACGTTACAAAGCAAGGCTTGTAGTGAAGGGCTATGAGCAGAAAGCAGGGATAGACTATTCTGATGTTTTCACTCCCGTCGTCCAGTTGACCACGATCCGGACTATACTGAGCATTGTGGTAGTTTGAGATCTCCATCTAGAATAGATGGATGTGAAGATGGTATTCCTTCATGGAGATTTGGAGGAAGAGATCTATATGCATCAACCAGTGGGCTTCGAGAAACGAGGCAGGGAGGGCCTCGTGTGATGCCTGCGCAAGAGCTTGTATGGCCTGAAACAAGCTCCGCGATAGTGGTACATGAAGTTTGAGAACTTTATAGAGGAGAATAGTTTTCTTAAATGTGACACAGATCACTGCTGCTTCATCAAGAGATATGGTGAATCCTATGTGATACTCTTGATTTATATTGATGACATGTTGATTTTAGGGCCCGACTTGGCCCGCATTGAAGAACTCAAGGGGCGTCTCTTCGAGTACTTCGAGATGAAGGATCTGGGTTCAGCAAATTATATTCTTGGGATGAGGATCATCAGAGACAGATTAGCATGGAGGTTGAGGTTGTCTCAGAAGACCTACATTAAGAAGATTCTTAAAAAGTTCGGCATGGAGAAAGCTAAACCAGTGGGCTCGTCGTTTGCAAGCCATTTCAAGCTATCGAAGACCCAAGCGCCAGAGACTGCTGAAGAGCATGAGTTCATGGCCAACATATCATACGCATCTATCATCGGGAGTTTGATATATGCGATGGTGTGCATGAGGCCAGATATTGCACAAGGAGTGGAGTTGTGAGCCGCTTCATGAGCAATCCAGGGAAACAACACTGTGTGCGGTCAAGTGGCTTCTATGCTACTTGAGAAGCTCATCCGACCATTTTCTTGAGTATGGCAGGACAAATTTGCAGCTAGAGGGATTTTGTGATGCAGACTACGTAGGGGACATAGACTCAAGAAGGAGCACGAGTGACTACATCTTCATCTTGGGTGGTGGAGCGATAAGTTGGAGATCCAAGTTATAGGATACTATGGCTTTGTCAACAACCAAAGCCGAGTACGTGTCTGTAGCAGAAGCAGCAAAGGAGTTGCTATAGTTGAAGGCTTTTCTTCTCGAGCTTGGAGTAAGCTTTGGAAATACTTCATCCACTGCGACAGTCAAAGTGTCATTCACTTATCAGAGAACGACACATTCAATGCTCGGACCAAGCATGTTGACGTGAAGCATCATGCCATACGGAGATGGCAAAGCAGGAACAAGTTCAAGCTTGTGAAGATTGATACAAGGTACAATCCATCCGATATGCTGACCAAGCCAGTTCTACTCGAGAAGGTGAGGCTGTGTACAGCCTTATATGGCCTCCGTTAAAAATATTGAGGGTCGTGCAAGACGCCAAAGATACAAGACATCCGGATGATGCAATCAAGAATGGTGTGAAGATATTATTGATACTCAATCAAATCTTTAAGTGGGAGATTGTCAGCCGCTCTTTGTTGACAAAGGAAAGTTAGGCGCCGAAAGTTATCGTTTTTTGAGAAAAATGAAAAAGGTGGTGGGTCCCACAGTAAAATATTATTAGTGGCGGGTCCTACCAATAATATTTTATTAGTACATAGTGTTTTTCCAAACACTATAAATAGGGCCCTAAACTCGTAAAGAAATTTCATTCTAGAAACAACTCCTCTTATAGAAGAGTAAGAAAGAAAACACAGAGAGAATTTGTAAAAGTTCTTAGAGTGTATCTGATCAAGAGAGGGTGTTCTCTTTGATCTATTCTTTTGGGATATAAAAGAATTTGGCGTCGTCGTTGCACCGTGGAGTAGCTCCGAAGGAGTGAACCACGTATATTCTTTTAGGATTTAGCCTCCTTTCTTACAAATTCTTCAAAATATTCTCTGACTTTACCTTTCTTCTCTGGGAGTACTGCTTTACTAATCATAGTGACATCCATCGATCCTTCCTTGATGCAGTCACTGTTGGGAGATACATAGGTGAAGATAAGAGATCATCAAATATCTGAGATAGCTAAAACACGAAGGAGGGCCTTACAATTCCTGGCATTAGACTTGAGAACAATATCGCAAGAAACTGTAACAACCTTGCTAATGTCTTAAAGGAGAAGTTCTAAGAATTCAATGTCATAAGTGAAGTGGAAGGTTAGCAATCTCAACGCAAGTGAGAATGGATTGTGGAGTTGACTTTAGGCCAAAATTAAATTCTCCGACCATTTCACAAAGGAACCCTCGAAGGAGCCCATGTCCAAATAATCCAGAGCTATTGTATGATATAGAACTTCTTTATTTGGGAAATTTAATGAAAAAAGAGCCAGGAGAAGCATGCATAACTCTATATGAGTAGTGTTTAACATCCAGGTAGAGTTCCGAACTATAGACAAAGGTATAGATGCATGGGTTACCCTTGGTTACATTAAAGAAGCAGAAAGATGATAATTTTCTAGATTCTCTACAATAGATTCTAGAAGGTTGATGAGAGTAACAATCTTTGGGGAAGGAACTTGTGGAGTAGGTAGTGAAGGAGTAGATGTGGAAGGGCAGAAGCAACAAGAGTGAGAAATGCGACCGACGTGATGACGAACAAAACCATTAAAATCACACAATTTTTAGTATTTGGCCATGTGAGATGAGTCGCCACAGAAGAGACACCATCAAATTGGTCAAGACTTTATAGGAACAGAAATGTTATGTGTCTTGAGCTTCTTCCTGTTAACGACTGTGATCCAGCCCTCTTCAGGTAATGGCAAAACACCCTTCTGATTTGCCAGTATACCGTTGAAGAGTTCTACAAAACTCCAAAAGATAGGAGCTTTTGGTGGAGGAATGGTGAATTTAAGAGGGGGCAGAAGATGGAAGCTGATGTAACAGGAGGGTCACAAGTGGCGATGGGGAGCGGATCTGAAGGCATTGTGAAAACGACGAAGAAATTGTGAAAAACGTAAAAAATAACCCAAAACAGACTCCACCACACCCTGGTGAGGTATTTGCCATGGGTGTGGTAGAATCTGTCCTGTCTGCCATGGGTGTGGTCTACGCCACACCCTGGTGTGGTCTACGCCACACCCTGGTGTGGCAGAATCTGTCCTATCTGCCATGGGTGTGGTCTGCGCCACACCCTAGTGTGGCAGACTCGTTTTTAGAATCCTACTTTATTTGGAATTGTATTTTATTATAAATAGGATCACATTTTTAGGGTTTCTCAAGGAGAGAAAAGGAGAGAATTAGCATTGTTTTGAGCACTTTGAGAGGGAGATATTGTGAGGGAGTTGAGAGCTTTGGTTAGGGTTATATTTGAGTGATTTTGTGAGTTGTAACCCGTTGTATTTCTCCTCCATATAGTAAAATCTCCCCATCCTTTTCCCGTGGACGTAGGCAATTGTCGAACCACGTAAATCCTTGTGCTTGGTTTGATTTTGGTCGTTATTTTATGAATTGCACTCGTGTTTGGTTTTGGTTTTCTTCTCTCATCGCTCACCGACTCGTTTGGTTGTCGAGCACGCTTCCGCACGGCGCGTAACAAGTGGTATCAGAGCTTAGATTTTAGATCTAGGGTTTTGGATTAGGCGGAGGATGATTCAATTGGAAGCTTAGTTCTTAGAGTTCTAGGCTTTGGTAGAGTTAGGGTTTGAAGTTACCGTTGAAGATCTCGCTTTCCTCGTGTGGTTAGTAGTTCTATTTAGAATCCAATCTAGGGTTCAGTTGGGTAACTTCTAAATTCTATAAAGTTTGAATCTTTCTTTGCAATTTAGAGTTTGTGATTATGGGTGAAGAAGTTGGTGAAAGCAGCAAGATGACGGGTACAGTTCAAGTGGGTGTTTAGAACACTAGATTAGTGTAGTGAAATATGACGGCAAAATCAATTTTGGTTTGTGGATGAGCGACGTACAGGATGCGCTCAATGCTCAAATTTTAGAAGAGATCATCATGGTCGATGTGAGGCCACTTAAATATGAAGAGGCGGTATGGGAAAAGATGAATAGGAACACTTGTGGGGTGATCAGGCCTTGTTTGGAACAGGAGCTGAAATATGATGTGATTGGGGTGACGCTTGCGATGAAGATATGGGAAATTCTTAATAATATGTATGTTACGAAGAGTGTTGAGAACAGGTTGCATTTGCTGCGTAGGTTATTCAGATTTCAGATGTCCCGAGGTACCTCGCTTGCGGCTCATGTGAACAACTACACTAAGTTATTGTCGGACTTGGCGAACGTGGATGAGAAGATCACGGATGAGTGCAAGGCTATTATTCTTTTGGGCTCCTTACCGGATGAGGAGTATGATACCTTCGTGCTTACTTTGCTGAACGGGAGATCTTCTATCACTTATAGTGAAGTGACTAACGCATTAACGAACTACGATTTGAGGAGGAAGGATAAGGAGACTTCCCGCGCTAGTACTTCAGGAGAGGCCTTGTCGACGAGAAGTAGAAACCCATATCCGAAAGGTGGTAATCGAGGAAGGTCAAAGTCAAGAGGTCGTCACCAGCTTGGAAAGAACCAATGTGCATTCTGCAAGGAGCAGGGACATTGGAAGAGAGACTGCCCAAAGGTCAAAGAAAAAGAGAATAGCAAGAATAAGGGCCCGAAGGTCAATAAGGTGAATGTTGCGAAAGGCGATGATTCTGATGATTCGAGCTTTTCTGTTTTGATTACTCCGGAGGTGAACCATTTGGATGCATCGGATTGGATGCTTGATTCTGGCGCTACTTATCATGTGACTCCTAGGCGAGATTGGTTTTCATCGTTTGAGAGACTCGACGGGGGTGTTGTTGTCATGGGAAATGATCAATCCTATGGCGTTTGTGGGATAGGTACCGTGCGGATTAGGATGCACGATGGAGTAGTCCGTGAGTTAAAGGAGGTGAGATTTGTTCCTCAACTGAAGAAAAATCTTATCTTAGTTGGAGCTTTGGAGGCGAAGGGATTCAAGGTGACTTTCAAAAACGCTGTAGCGAAGGTAACTAAAGGATCATTGGTGGTGATGAAGGGAGTCCGCAATTGGAATTTATATTGTCTGAAGGGAAGCACCGAGATTGGCCAGGTTACTTTGGCTATTTCAGAATCGAACATGAGCAGACTTTGGCACTATAGGTTGGGGCACAGAGGTGAAAAGTCACTGCAGATATTGTGAAAGCAGGGTCTATTAAAGAGAGCCAAGAGTGGAAAAATTGAGTTCTGTGAGCATTGTGTTCTTGGAAAGAAGACGAAGGTAAAGTTCGGGACTGCCATTCATCAGACGAGGGGTATCCTGGACTACGTGCACACAGATGTTTGGGGTCCTACCAAGACTGCATCACTTGGTGGTAGATATTGGTTCGTCACTTTTGTTGATGACTATTCTAGGCGTTGTTGGGTGTACACCATGAAACATAAGAATGAAGTCCTAGATTTATTTGTGGAGTGGAAGAAGAGATTAGAACTGCAGACTGGGAGAAAGATCAAGACGTTACGATCCGACAACGGCGGCGAGTATACTTCAGACCCCTTTCAGCAACTATGTCGAGACGAGGGAATAGAGAGGCACTTCACAGTTAGTCATACACCGCAGCAAAATGGGGTGGCAGAGAGGTTGACTCGGTCTTTCCTGGAGAAGATCCGATGCTTATTGTCGTAGTGTGGTTTGGAGAAGATCTTTTGGGCTGAGGCACTTTCATATGCGAGCCACCTCATTAATAGGCTGCTTTCATCTGCGATTGAGGGGAAGACCCCTATGGAGATGTGGTCGGGAAAGCCAGCACACGATTATGACCAGCTCAAGGTATTTAGGTGCCCTGCATATTATCATATTAGAACTGATAAGTTAGAAACTCGAGCTAGGAAGGCCATATTTGTAGGATCCAAACGTGGTGTCAAGGGATACAAGCTTTGGGATCCAGTTGATAAGAAGATTGTGCTGAGTAGGGACGTCACATTCGATGAGGCTTCTATCTTGAAGCTTCCCAGCTCTCATCAGGTGGAGAGCGACCCGACAGAGGAGATATCGCAGATGGTGGAGATCGATACAGCTCCACAGTTTCCTGATGGTGCAGTATCCATTAGAGTGCCGACTGAGGTGACGCCAGGCGAGCACGACGGTGATGCGGAGGATACGGGTACTCATGTGTAGGATCAGGGACCGACGACTCAGGTTCAGGATTCTATTGCGGTTCGGAGACAGAGGAGAGACATACGGGTGCCAGCATGGTATGCCGACACAGTTGCATATGCACTTTCGGTGGAGAGTATCGATGAGATGATACCTACTACTTTTAAAGAGGACAAGGAGAGTTCGGAGGCTGATTCGTGGTAGGTAGCTATGCAGGAGGAGATGGAGTCTCTTCATAAGAACGATACATGGGAGCTTGTTGAGCTTCCAAAGAGGCGGAAGGCGATTGGGTGCAAGTGGGTGTACACGAAGAAGGAGGGCATTGAGGGCACTCTATTGAGGTTCAAAGCTAGGTTGGTTGCGAAGGGCTATGCACAGGAAGAAGGTATTGACTATAATGAGGTTTTCTCTCCGGTGGTGAAGCATTCTTCGATTCAGATTCTGCTAGCTTTGGTGGCATAGTATGGATTAGAGTTAGATCAGTTGGATGTAAAGACGGTATTTCTTCATGGTGATCTTGATTAAGAAATATATATGTTTCAGCCATTGGGATTCCGAGCTGCAGGGAAAGATAAGTTGGTTTGCAGGTTAAAGAAATCGCTATACGGTTTGAAGCAGTCTCCTCGATAGTGGTATAAGCGATTTGATGGTTTTATGCTTGGCCATTCGTACACTCGGAGCCAGTTTGATCCTTACGTGTATTTTTGTAAGTTGAGAGGAGGTGCGTACATCTATTTATTACTTTATGTCGATGACATGTTGGTTGCCTCTACTTCCAGGTCGGCTATAGATGAGTTGAAAGTTCAGCTTTCAAATGAGTTTGAGATGAAGGACTTGGGTGAGGGCAAACGCATTTTGGGAATGAAGATCGATAGAGACAAGAAGAAGGGCAGAATTTGTTTGACACAGGTGGCTTATTTCAAGAAGGTACTACAACGATTTCATGTTAGCATGGATACGAAGCTAATTAGTGTACCATTAGGAGCCCATTTGAAGCTTTCAGCTAGTCTTTCACCGAAGTCAGTTAAAGATCGAGAGTTAATGTCGAAGACTCCATATACGAGTGCGGTTAGGTGCTTGATGTATGCGATGATATGTACGAGGCCGGATTTGTCACAGGCGGTGAGCATGATTTTGAGATACATGCACGATCCAGGAGTGGGTCATTGGGACGCCATGAGATGGATTTTGAGGTACATTCGAGGTACGTTCAATGTTGGTTTAGTTTATGAGCGGGACACTACAGGTGGGCAGCTATGCATTGGCTATGTTGATTCGGATTATGCCGGAGATTTGGATAAGCGCCGGTCTACTACGGGGTATGTGTTTACTTTGACCCGTGCGCCAGAGTGTTAGAGATGCACCTTACAGTCTACGGTGGCTTTGTCTACGACGGAGGCAGAGTATATGACGGTTACGGAGGCTGTGAAGGAGGCTATTTAGCTTCGAGGACTTTTGGAGGAACTTGGTATATCGCAGCGGTCCGTCACCATTCATTGCGATAGCATGAGTGCTATCTATTTGGCGAAGAATCAGGTTTTTCATGCGAGGACGAAGCACATTGACGTTCGTTATCACTTCGTTCGGGATGTTCTTGAAGATGGCGATGTAGAGATTATGAAAGTCCACACGAAGGATAATCCGGCGGATATCCTCACTAAGGTGGTTCCGAGTAACAAGTTTGATCGTTGTCGAAACTTATTGCATATTTGTGATTGTTGAGGCCGTTGACGGCCATTTGGATGAACTACGGGCGGCTTGATCCCTTGGGAGAGGGGATATGTAGGCAACCACATTGGTGCAGCCGAGTTTGAAGAGACGACACATTAGTGCTCATGTTTGTATCGGCTCAGTATTGGGAACACTTCGCCGAGGTGGAGAATTGTGAAAACGGCGAAGAAATTGTAAAAAACGTGAAAATTAACCAAAACAGACTCCACCACACCCTGGTGTGGTGTCTGTCATGGGTGTGACAGAATCTGCCCTGTCTGCCATGGGTGTGGTCTGCGCCACACCCTGGTGTGGCAGAATCTATCCTGTCTGCCCATGGGTGTGGTCTGCGCCACACCCTAGTGTGGCAAACTCGTTTTTAGAATCCTACTTTGTTTGGGATTGTGTTTTATTATAAATAGGACCACGTTTTTTAGGGTTTCTCAAGGAGAGAAAAGGAGAGAATTAGCATTGTTTTGAGCACTTCGAGAGGGAGATATTGTGAGGGAGTTGAGAGCTTTAGTTAGGGTTATATTTGAGTGATTTTGTAAGTTGTAACCCGTTGTATTTCTCCTCTATATAGTGAAATCTCCCCATCCTCTCCCCGTGGACGTAGGCCGAACCATGTAAATCCTTGTGCTTAGTTTGATTTTGGTCGTTATTTTGTGAATTGCACTCGTGTTTGGTTTTGGTTTTCTTCTCTCATCGCTCACCGACTCGTTTGGTTGTCGCGCATGCTTCCGCACGGCACGCAACAGGCATGCTCTACCACTACCTTAACCTTCCTAGAAACTGAAGTGATGCCTAGGGAGACGTGCCGCTGCCACTTCTCTATTGCCAACTCCTGGTCACCTCGTGGTTGCCTCACTAAACTCTCCCAATTTTTTACAACGTAATGTATTAAAGTGCTATTAATCGTTTACAACCTAGGGTATTTAATTGTAATGGTGGTGAAACAGTACAACATTTAAGTGCCATTCAGCCCAAATTTTTAGAGCATTGTTAGAATTGAGAAATATTCAGAGCATTGGGGGGGTATTCATAGCATTGGGGTGTGGGGGTTGATCTATGCGGTTGGTAGCGAAGATTCCCTTGAATAATTGGAGTTATCATCCTAGAAGATTGCTCAGGATAGAGGTTGAGGGACTGAAGTCATCCAAAAGAAAATTCAAATTCTTAACCTTTTCTTTTGCCTTTGGAAGCATAAGATGGTTAATCACGATGATTAATTACTTCAAAATTAGGGTTATTCCTGAGCTAATAGAACCTCAAACGTGAGCTAGCACTTGAAGAAGGAATGAGGGTAGCAATGGGATATATGTTGGTTGCTCCTTTGCGGCAATGTGCCTCAATTAAAAACTAAACACTAAGGTTAGTTTCCTTTTAATCTCCCTTACCACCCATGAGCTGAAATCTTTACCTAAATTCAAAATTAGACCCAATATTCATCTCCACGTTATCAGCACTTCGCCAAGTCAGCATCCAAAAAGTACCAACTCAATACCACATGAGGTGATATGAGCATTTGCTACCAACATCTTCACTGGTGGTCAACTATTACACCATAATGGAAAAATTAATACATATCTAATATCCTATTACTATCAGAGCAAAAACAAAACAAGAAAAGAATTATCGGTAAGTATAGGCTACTAGACATTCTAATATGGTAAAATGCCATTTGTGCTATATGTGGGGGCTACATGGGCCACACCCCTTGTATTTTCCGCGTGAGATAGCCACCCACATGATTTGGCGGGCGGGGGGGGGGGGGGGGGGCACACCCAAGCGACAATCGCAGAGGGAAGATGCCGCCCACGTTCTCTCTCGCAATGCTATTAATACCCTAGTCTTCTACAGTTTCGTGGAGCAAAAAGGGAGAACGTGCAAAGGCAGAGGGTTTGTACTTGGGCGGCGTGCAAATGTAAAGAAGGGCAGGCAGAGGAGAAAATTGCAGAGAAAAAAGTCGGCTATGTGTTTTCTTGGGCTGCGTGCAACAGGAGGAACAAAGGTCTTTTTTGACTGGTTTTGAGAGATTTGAGTGTTAGTTTGAGGGTTTAATTTGTATGATTGTAAACTCATTTTTATTCTTTTTCTCTAATAGTAGATCCCCCCTTCTTGCCCCGTGGACGTAGGCAATTTGCCGAACTATGTTAAAATTGATTGTTCATGTCGTGACATTGTAATAGTTTATTAGGTTCCCTCGACAGGTCAGTCCTAGAACTGATGAGAGGAAGAGCTAATATCTCACTTTGTTGAGATATTCGCTTCAGATTCTTGTTTCCTTAGTGAGACGGGAATTCTTATTACGATCTTTCTTTCTTATTGTGTACCAGAAACTCTGCTAAAATTTTCACGATGCACAATAAGTAATATCAGAGCTCAGATTTAGATCTAGGGTTTTCTATCTTGGTTAGAGGAGTAGATCGATTTGAAAGCTCGTCTAGGGTTTTGTTTGGTGATAAAGGTGGGATCTTTTGGTAAAGACTCTATCTTTTCAGCTTGGATCTATTCTTCGTTCGTTGGTGCGTTGAGTAAGATGTCGGGGAAAGAAGGTGCTTCGGGCATCAAGGGTGGTACTTTTGGTGCGAAGACCATTCAGTGTTTGAATATCCATTCTATAAAGATAGATGTGAAGAAGTTTAATGGCACAAACAATTTTGGATTATGGAGATGTGAGGTTTTGGATATGCTGAACGTGCAGAATTTGAAGGATAACTTGGAGTTAGATGGCAAGCCAGATGATATTGAAAAGAAGGTTTGGAAGAAGATGAATCGAACGGCGTGTGGTGTGATTATGTCTTGTTTGACTCAAGATCTAAAATATGATGTGATGAATGAGACTTCTGCAAAGAAGATTTAGGAGATTCTCGAAAGCAAATATCTGACAAAGAATGTTGAGAACCGCTTGCATTTTAAGAGGAGACTTTATTGTTTCCAGTTAAAGACCTCAATTAGTGATCACATGAACACCTACACAAAGCTTCTTGCAGATTTGGTGAATGTGGATGTTATGATTGAAGATAAGGATAATGTGTTGCTATTGTTGAGTTCCTTGCCCGACGAGAAATATGAGACCTTCGTTCTTATTATGATTAATAGGAAGACATCTCTTTCGTATAGTAAGGTGACTGCTACACTTGTGAATTATCAGCTTCGAAAGAAGGATAATGAGGCTTCAGTTAAGCCGGTAGCAGAGGCGCTGGCCGCAAGAGGAAAGGGTCCAAACCAAAAAATTAGAGATTATAGTCTAGAGTAGGACATCCTACAATTGGAAAAGATCAGTGTGCTTGGTGCAAGGAGACTGGTAATTGGAAAAAAGACTACCCAAAGCTTGACGAATAGATGAAGAATAAGCAGAAGGGAAAAGGGAAGCAATTATTATTAGAAGCAAACATCGTTATATCGGATGGTAATATTTCTGACTCTTCTATTTATTCACTTTCTATCAGTCCTACAGATAGCTATTCGGAGGAATCTAAATGGATATTGGATAGTGGTGCAACCTATCATGTGTGCCCAAGAAAGGAATAGTTCTCTAGTTTTAGGAAGCTAGATAGTGATGTGATGTACATGGCTGATAACCGTGCATGTCAGATCCTTGAGATCGGAATAATTCGTGTCAAGATATTTGAGGGACTGTTAGGGAGTTATATGATGTGAGATATGTTCCTTCCTTGAGGAAGAACTTGATCTCGATTGGAGCTTTGGTTGGAGAAGGTCTGAATGTTCGAATTGAGGACATGGTTCTCAAGATTGTGGAAGACTCTCAGATTGTGATGAAGGGCATCAAGAGGAATAACTCATATTACTTGACTGGAGGTATAGTGGTAGGTGGAGAAGTGGCGACTCCTATTGATTCGACTAGACTACGGCATTTAGGGCTTGGCCATTCCAGTATTGATTCCTTGTATAGATTGAAAGAGGGTACAAAGACCTGCAGTTTGAAGTCTAGTGAACATGTTGATGTTAGCAAGAAGACCGAGGTAAAGTTTAGCACCTCTATTCATCGTGCTAAGGGTCGTTCTGGAGATGTTCACATGGATGTTTGGGGGCCTTCCAAGGGGGCATCATTGGAAGGTAATAGATGTTTGGTTTCCTTTGTTGGTGGTTGTTCTTGGCGTATTTGGATTACAACCAAATCTCCATTGGAGAAAGTCTTAGTAGTCTCTAACAGATTGAAGAAGTATAAGATGGATAGAAAGGTGAAGATACTTCATTCTGATTTTGTTAGGAGGTACAAGAGGGACCTGTTTCTGTATTGGAACTGAGCTCATGACATTTCGAGACACTTCGTTTGAAAGGAAATCTTGGGGCAATTAGATAGGATGGCAAATTTGGAGAACGCTACCTTGATAGAGGAGGATCGGTGTTTGTTGTCAAGCAATGGTTTGCAGAAGAGTTTCTGGACTGAGGCTTCGACATATTTGGGTCATCCTATTAAAGAGTTGCTAACTGTTGTGATAGGAGGTAAAACTCAATTGGGTGTTTGGTCTGGTAGTGTCACTTTGGTTGAGGCTTCAATGAGGGAGCTAATTGACTCTTACTAGGTGGAGAGTTTTGGACAGACCTTAGATGTATCGCAGCGGGTGGAGAGTGATGCTACTCCATATTAGGTAGAGATTGCTCCACATACTTCAGATCATATTGCATCCTTTGGGACTCTAGCTGAGATGACATAGTTTGGAGATTATTTATTTTTGGATGCAGATGATGAGTTAGATTTTGATTCGAGTTTAGTCGGTAGATGTAGTTTGGATACGGCCATTAGTTCACCTTAGATGGAGGTGTTTGATATGTTTTAGTTTGGGAACTTTGGGAGAGCTATCAGTTGCAGATCTGTTGGTGATGTTGGTGAAGAGTTACAAACTTTTCTATTTGATTGAGGGCCATTGGAGGCCATTTTGATGAACTACGTGAGGCTTGATTCCTTCGGAAAGAGGATACGTAGGTAGTCATTTATGATGCAGCTGATTTGGTGAGTTGATATCGACAATTGGAGAGTGTTCGCATTCTCGTTTGGGTCTCGACTTGTTATGGATTAAGTCCGTTGTCATGAATTGCTTCACTTCGTACTGGATGCAACAAGTGAGACATTTGGTTAGTTGGTGTCGGCTCAAATTTAGGAAAACTTTACTGAGGTGGAGAATTATGGGGGCCACATAGGCCACACCCCTTGTATTTTTCACGTGAGACAGCTGCCCACGTGATTGTGGGGTGGGGGAGGGGGGCACACTCAAGCGGCAATCACAAAGGGAAGATGCGGCCCACATTCTCTCTCGTAATGCTATTAATACCCTAGTCTTCTACGGTTTCATGGAGCAAAAAGGGGGAACATGCAAAGGCAGAGGGATTTGTACTTCAGCGGTGTGCAAGTGCAAAGGAGGGTAGGCAGAGGAGAAAATTGCATAGAAAAAAGTCAGCTATGTTTTTTCTTAGGCTGCATTTAACAGGAGAAATAGAGGTCTTTTTTGACTAGTTTTGAGAGATTTGAGAGTTAGTTTGAGGGTTTAATTTGTATGATTGTAAACCCATTTGTATTCTCTTTCTCTAATAGTAGATCCCCCCTCCTTGCCCGTGGACGTAGGCAATTTGCCGAACAACGTTAAAATTGATTGTTCGTACCGTGACATTGTAATAGTTTATTAGGTTCCCTCGATAAGTCAGTCCTAGAACTAATGAGAGGAAGAGATGATATCTCACTTTGTTGAGATATTCGCTTCAGATTCTTGTTTTCTTGGTGAGACTAGAATTCTTATTGTGATCTTTCTCTCTTATTGTGCACCAGAAACTCTGTCGAAATTTTTACTGTGCACAACACTATATATGGATGATGATGATAATATAATGAGAACAAAGTAGCCAACAATAATAACGACAATACAAGAAGTTTTTTAGCAAGGCCAAACAAAGTCAAATCTAAGCAGTAAGGCCAAACAAACTAAACTCTTTGAGTTAAAGAGACATAACATTAACAAGCATGCTACTTCCTCTTGCTCGACACTGTAAAAACGATGAAGGAATTGAGAAAAAACATGAAGAATAAGCAAAACAGACTCCACCACACCCCGGTATGGTGTCTGCCATATCGGTGGTAGAATCTGCCCTGTTTGCCATGGGTGTGGTGTCTGCCATACCCTGATGTGACAGAATCTGTCATGTTTACCATGGGTGTGGTGTGTGCCACACCAGTGTGTGGGAGACTCATTTTTAGAATCCTAAATCTATTTGGGATTGTGTTTTGTTATAAATAGAACCATGTTTTTTAGGGTTTTAAAAGGAGAGAATTAGCATTGTTTTGAGCGTATTGAGAGGGAGATATTATGAGGGAGTTGAGAGCTTTAGTTAGGGTTATATTTGAGTGATTTTGTGAGTTATAACCCGTTATATTTCTCCTCCATATAGTGAAATCTCCCAATCCTCTCCCCGTGGATGTAGGCAATTGCTGAACCGCGTAAATTCCTGTGTTTGTGTGTGATTTTGGTTGTTATTTTGTGAATTGCACTCGTGTTTAGTTTTTGTTTTCTTCTATCATCGCTCACCGACTCGTTTGGTTGTCAAGCACGCTTCCACACGGCGCGCAACAAGTGGTATCAGAGCACAATAATTGGTATCAAAGCACAATAATTGGTATCAGAGCTCAGATTTCAGATCTAGAATTTTGGATTAGGTGGAGGAAGATTAAGTTGGAAGCTTGGTTCTTAGAGTTCTAGGCTTCGGTGGAGTTAGGGTTTGAAGTTATCATTGAAGATCTCGCTTTCCTCGTGTGGTTAGGAGTTCTATTTAGAATCCAAATTAGGATTCAGTTGGGTAACTTCTAAATTCTATAAAGTTTGAATCTTTCTTTGCAATTTGAAGTTTGTGATTATGGGTGAAGAAGTTGGTAAAAGTAGCAAGATGGCGGGTACAATTCAAGTTGGTTTTCAGAATACTAAGATTAGTGTGGTGAAATATGACGGTAAAATTAATTTTGGTTTGTGGATGAGCGACGTACAGGATGCACTCAATGCTCAAAATTTGGAGGAGACCATCATGATCGATGAGAGGCCACCTAAATATGAAGAGGCGATATGAAAAAAGATAAATAGGAACGTTTGTGGGGTGATCAGGTCTTTTTTGGAACAGAAGCTAAAATATGATGTGATTAGGGTGACGTCTGCAATGAAGATGTGGGAAATTCTCAATAATAAGTACCTTACAAAGAGTATTGAGAACTGTTTGCACTTGCTGTAAAGATTATTCAGATTTGAGATGTCCAAAGGCACCTCTCTTGCGACTCATGTAAACAACTACACTAAGTTATTGTCAGACTTAGCAAACGTGGATGAGAAGATCACGGATGAGTACAAGGCAATTATTCTTTTGGGATCCTTACCGGATGAGGAGTATGATACCTTTGTGCTTACTTTGTTAAACGGAAGATCTTCTATCACTTATAGTGAAGTTACTAATGCATTGACAAATTATGATTTGATGAGGAAGGACAAGGAGACTTCTCGTGCTAGTACTTCAGGCGAGGCCTTGTCGACGAGAGATAGAAGTTCATATCTGAAAGGTAGAAATAGAGGAAGGTCAAAGTCAAGAGGTCGTCACCAGCTAGGAAAGAACCAATGTGCTTTTTATAAGGAATAAGGACATTGGAAAAGGGATTGTCCAAAGGTCAAAGAGAAGGAGAATGGCAAGAAATAGGGCCCGAAGGCTAATGAGGTAAATATTGCGAAAGGCGATGATTCTGATGATTCGAGCTTTTCTCTTTTGATTACTCTGGAGGTGAACCATTTGGATGCATCGGATTGGATGCTTGATTCTAGCGTTACTTATCATGTGACCCCTAGGCGAGATTAATTTGTATCGTTTGAGAGACTCGATGGGGGTGTTGTTATCATGGGAAATGATCAATTCTGTGGCATTTGTGGGATAGGTACCGTGCAGATTCGGATGCATGATGGAGTAGTCCACGAATTAAAGGAGGTGAGATTCGTATCTCAGCTGAAGAAGAATCTTATTTCAGTTGGAGCTTTGGAGGCGAAGGGATTCAATGTGACCTTTGAGGACGCTATAGCAAAGGTTACTAAGGGATCTTTAGTGGTGATGAAGAAAGTTCGCAGTTGGAACTTATATTATCTGAAGGGGAGCATCGAGGTTGGTCAGGTTGCTTCAACTATTTCAGAGGCGGACATGAGCAGGCTTTAGCACTACAGGTTAGGGCATACAGGAGAGAAGTCACTGTAGGCTTTGTGCAAGCAGGGGATATTGAAAGGAGCCAAGAGTAGAAAAGTGGATTTCTGTGAGCACGGTATCCTTGGCAAGAAAATGAAGATGAAGGTCGGGACTACTATTCATATGACGAGGGAATCCAGGACTACATGCACACAGATGTTTGGGGTCCTACCAAGATGGCATCACTTGGTGGTCGACATTGATTCGTCACGTTTATTGATGACTATTCTAGGCATTATTAGGTGTACACCATGAAACATAAGAATGAAGTCCTAGATTAATTTGTGGAGTGGAAGAAGAGATTAGAACTGCAGACTGGGAGAAAGATCAAGACGTTGCGATCCGATAACGGCGGCGAGTACACTTTAGAACCCTTTCAGTAGCTATGTCGAGACGAGGGTATAGAGAGGCACTTCACAGTTAGTCATACACCGTAGCAGAATGGGGTGACAGAGAGGCTGAATCGGTCTTTACTGGAAAATGTCCGATGCTTATTTGCGCATAGTGGTTTGGAGAAGATCTTTTGGGCTGAGGTACTTTTATATACGAGCCACCTCATTAATAGGTTGCCTTCATCTGCGATTGAGGAGAAAACCCCTATGGAGATGTGGTTGGGAGAGACAGCACATGACTATGACCAACTCAAGGTATTTGGTTGCCCTGCATATTATCATGTTAGAACTGATAAGTTAGAACCTCGAGCTAGGAATGTCATATTTGTAGGATTCAACCGTGGTGTCAAGGGATATAAGCTTTGGGATCCAATTGATAAAAAGATTGTGCTGAGTAGGGACGTCACGTTTGATGAAGCTTCTATCTTGAAGCTTCCCAGCTCTTATCAGGTGGAGAGTGACCCGACAGAGGAGATATCGCAGATGGTAGAGATCGATACAGCTCCACAGTGTCCTGATGGTGCAGTATCCATTAGAGTACCGACTAAGGTGACGCTAGGCGAGCACGAAGGTGACATGAAGGATACCGGTACTAATGTGCAAGATCAGGGACCGACGGCTCAGGTTCAGGATTCTATTACGGTTCGGAGACAGAGGAGAGACATACGGGTGCCAGCACGGTATACCGACAAAGTTGCATATGCACTTCCGGTGGAGAGTATCGATGAGATGGTGCCTACTACATTCAGAGAGGCCAATCAGAGTTCGGAGGCTGATTCGTGGTAGGTAGCTATGCAGGAGGAGATAGAGTCTCTTCATAAGAACGATACATGGGAGCTTGTTGAGCTTCCAAAGGGGCGGAAGGTGATTGGTTGCAAGTGGGTATACACAAAGAAGGAGGGTATTGAGGGCACTCCATTGAGGTTCAAAGCTAGGTTGGTTGCGAAGGGCTATGCACAGGAGGAAGGTATTAACTATAATGAGGTTTTCTCTCCGGTGGTGAAGCACACTTCGATTCGGATTTTGCTAGCTTTGGTGGCACAGTATGGATTAGAGTTAGATCAGTTAGATGTGAAGACAACATTTCTTCATGGTGATCTTAATGAAGAAATATATATGACTCAGCCATTGGGATTCCGAGTTGCAAGGAAAGATAAGTTGGTTTGTAGATTAAAGAAATTACAATACGGTTTGAAGCAGTCTCCTCGACAGTGGTATAGGCGATTTGATGGTTTTATGCTTGCACATTCGTACACTCGGAATCAGTTTGATCCTTGCGTGTCGGCTTTAGATGAGTTAAAAGTTTAACTTTCTAATGAGTTTGAGATGAAGGACTTGGGTGAGGCCAAACACATTTTTGGGATAGAGATCGGCAGAGACAAGAAGAAGGACAGAATTTGTTTGACACAGGTGGCTTATTTGAAGAAGGTTCTATAGTGATTTCATGTTAGCATGGATACGAAGCCAGTTAGTGTACCATTGAGAGCCCATTTGAAGCTTTCAGTTATTCTTTCACCAAAGTCAGTTAAAGATCAAGAGTTGATGTCGAAGCCTCTATATGCGAGTGCGGTTGGGAGCTTGATGTACGCGATGGTATGTACGAGGCCGGATTTGTCACAGGCGGTGAGCATGGTTTTGAGATACATGCATGATCCAGGAGTGGGTCATTGGGACACCGTGAAATGGATTTTAAGGTACATTAGAGGTACACTCAATGTTGGTTTGGTTTATGAGAGGGACATTATAGGTCGGCAGCTATGCATTGGCTATGTTGATTCGGATTATGCCGGAGATTTGGATAAGCACCGGTCTATGACGGGGTTTGTGTTTACTTTGACCGGTACACCAGTGTGTTGGAGATGCACCTTACAGTCGATGGTGGCTTTGTCTACGACGGAGGAAGAATATATGGCGATTACAATAGCTGTGAAGGAGGCTATTTGGCTTCGAGGATTTTTGGAGGAACTTGGTATATCACAACGGTCCATCACCATTCATTGTGATAGCATGAGTGCTATCTATTTGGTGAAGAATCAAGTTTTTTATACGAGGAAGAAGCACATTGATGTTCATTATCATTTCGTTTGGGATGTTCTTGAAGATGGCGATGTGGAGATTGTGAAAGTCAACACGATGGATAATCTGATGGATATGCTTGTTGGACCCTAGAGGGGGGGGTGATTAGGGTCAAGAGGCTCTAATTATGCAATAAAAATTAAGACAAGCAATCCACAATATTCTAATACAATCAAAGTAAATAAGAGAGGGTTAGGAATCATTATCCTTTGACGCGCGATGTGTTAACGAGGTTCGGTCCTCTGACCTACGTCCCCGCTCCCCACTCTCGAGGAGAAATCCACTACACACCCGGTTTGGAAGCCGGAACTTCGACTACATAGCGATCCCCTCACGATCTCTCACTACACAGTTGATCTCAACAGATCACACTCCCTCACAGTTGATCTATACAATATCACACTCACAAAGCAGTAAAAATAGTGCAAGACTCTCTCTTTACAAGTCCCTATGGCAAAGAGAAAGAGTGCAGTTAAAGATGGGAAGTGAACACACAAAAAACTCAGAGAAAGAACAGGTTTTGAAAATCTTTGCTCAGGAGAAAATGGCGGCTCTGGTTTTTCAAGCGTTAGGGCTGGAGAAGAAGATGTTTGGGTTTAAATAGGAGAGATTAATCATTTTAAAATAACAACCCAATCTTCCCAATTAAGAAAATAATCTCCTACCCAGACTGTGCCTCAGACTGTGCCAATCACGGTTAAGTGATAGCACAGCAAACAAGGCAAATGACTGTTTGAAAAAATATCTCGGTTGACTGAATAAACTTTCGGTCGACTGCCAGAAAATCCGGTTGACCACGAGCAGTTTTGAAAACACAGAAAACAAACAGAGACATTATCGGTCGACCGGTACGGTCGACCGATAGAAAACTCGAGCTTTCGGTCGACCGCACCGGTCGACCGACAAACTCTCTGGAGTCCAGTGACGAATGACCTTAAGTGCGGTCGACCGGTGCGGTCGACCGCATACTGATACACTCCAGAAATAGTATTTTGACTCAACTTGAAATATTTGAAAAATATTTATTTGACCTATGAAAATTATGAAACTTTGTAAAATATTTTTAGTACTAAAAACAAACTATTTGGAAAAGAAATTTTTCAGATAGGTCCTCATACTTGTGAAAAATAGTATTTTGTGAGAAACGCTTAAAAGCATAAGTATGAAAACGTGTGTGTGAGTCCCAATAGCTTCAAGTAAAATCAATAACTCTTTGCCTACATTCTAGCACTAGAGAGAAAAGTAAAAGATAGCTAATATCCTCATATTGAAAGCAATACTTGAGCTTTGATATAGCTTGAATCGGATGAAGCTTTTATTTGAATTTGTTGTTCTTGAAATAATGTTGCTTCATCATTATGTCTCCTCCTCCTTTGGATATCATCGTTGAAGCACATATTCCATCCAATCCTCCATGAATGGCACTAACAAGCTTGATAAATGAATTTGCTACATTTGCACTCAATAAGCCATTAGTACCGTTAATGGTGGTTGTAAAACATCATCAAAACATAAGGGCTAACAATCTCCCCCTTTTTGATGATGACAACCAACCATTATATAAGAGCAAAAAGAAAATAACTTATAGATAGGTGCTCCCCCTATCTATGAGCTCCCCCTAAGTATATGCAACAAATGAGGAGATTTCTCTCCCCTTTGTCACCATCAGAAATGGGGTAAAGAGACATGCATGCCACACAAAAAAATTGGAACCAAAAGAAGCAATTTAGAACAATCACATATTGCATAAGCCCAAGCCATTTCTTATGCGACAAAAATCATCCTCTCCAAGAGGCTTAGTAAAAATATCCGCTAATTAAGATTTTGTGTCAACAAAGACTAGGGATACATCTTGTCTCTCTACATGATCGCGTAAGAAATGATGGCGCACATCAATATGCTTGGTTCTAGAATGCAAAACCGAATTTTTTGAAATATTTATAGCACTTGTGTTATCACAAAAGATTTTAATATTTTGAAAATTCAAATCATAATCAACTAAGCTTTGTTTCATCCACAAAACTTGAGCACAACATAAGCCGGCGGCAATGTATTCCGCTTCCGTAGTGGACAATGCAACACAATTTTGTTTCTTAAAAGCCCAAGAAACAAGTGAATTTCCTAAGAATTGGTATGTTCCACTATATCCTTGCGATCTACCATACATCCGGCAAAGTCGGCATCACAAAAACCATATAAATCAAAAGAGGTGCTTCTTGGATAAAATAAACCAAGATTAAAAGTATCATTAACATATTTAATGATCCTTTTAACCACAATTAAATGAGATGCTTTAGGAGATGCTTAAAAACGTGCACATGCACACACACTAAACATAATATCGGGTCTACTAGCGGTAAGATAAAGAAGACTACCTATCATACCTCGGTATAATTTTTGGTCCACATCTTCACCACTCTCATCCGCATCAAGCTTAACACTAGTACTCATGGGAGTAGGCGCATGCTTAGAATTCTCCAAATTGAAATTTTTAACCAATTCCTTCGCATACTTGCTTTGTGAAATAAATATCTCATCCTTAGTTTGCTTGACTTGTAGCCCGAGAAAGAATGTAAGCTCTCCCATCATACTCATCTCAAAGTGATCCTGCATAACTTTAGAGAATTCCTTGCACAAAGATTCATTAGTAGCACCGAAAATGATATCATCCACATATATTTGAACTAAAATAAAATCATTTTTTCTTTTTCTCACAAAAAGAGTATTATCAATTGTTCCTTTTGAAAAACCATTTTCAACAAGAAAACTAGAGAGGCGAGCATACCAAGCTCTAGGAGCTTGTTTCAACCCATATAAAGCTTTTTGAACCCGGTAAACATGATTTGGGAAAACATGATCTATGAAACCGGGGGGTTGCTCAACATATACTTCCTCTTCTATAAAACCATTTAAAAAGACACTTTTGACATCCATTTAAAATAGTTTGAAATTTTTAAAGCTAGCAAATGCCAAAAACATCCTAATAGATTCCAACCTTACAACCGGTGCAAAGGTTTTATCATAGTCTATGCCCTCCTCTTGATTGTATCCTTGGGCAACCAAACGAGCTTTATTTCTAGTAACAATGCCATGTTCATCAAGTTTGTTTCTACAAACCCATTTAGTCCCAATAACACTAGCATTGTTAGGTCTAGGAACTAACTTCCAAACATCATTTCTTTAAAAATTGTTTAATTCTTAATGCATAGCCAAAACCCAAAATTCATCATTTAAAGCATCATTAATCTTTTTAGGTTCTAGATGAGATAAGAATGCAACATTACCACACTCACTCAAAGCTTTTGAGCGAGTAATAACTCCTTTTGAAGGGCTCCCAATAATTTGTTCCTTTGGGTGATGTGATGCGAATTTCCAAGTTTCAGGTTGTTTAACTTGTTCATGAGTATTGGAGCAATCCACATCCTTTTGAGCTTCTATAGAGGGAGTATCATTGATTTGTAAGAAGTCCAATCCTCCCTTAATATCATCATCATCATCTTTCCTAGGTAAAACAACTTGAGAACCAACATTAGTCTCATCAAAAGTAACATTTATAGATTCTTTAACAACGAGGCTTCATTTATTGAAGACCCTATGAGCCTTACTTCGAGGTGCATAACCCAAGAAAATACCAACATCAATTTTGGAATCAAATTTATCATGGTGATCTTTTATATTTAGAATAAAACATTTGCAACCAAAGATACGAAAATAATCAATAAAAGGAGTTTTTCCATAAAAAAGTTCATAAGGAGTTTTCTTAAGCTTTGGTCTAATCAAAACACGATTTAAAACATGGCAATCCGTATTAACGGCTTCCGCCCAAAAATATTTTGGCAAATCAAATGAGTTTAGCATAGTGCGTGCCATCTCTTGTATGGTACGATTTTTCCGTTTAACAACACCATTTTGTTGTGGTGTTTTAGGAGCGGAAAACATATGAGTTATACCATGATGAGCACAAAAATCATAGAAAAATTCATTTTGAAATTCACCACCATGATCACTTCTTATTTTAATAACTTTCAAATCTTTTTCATTTTCAATTCTTTTAACATGATTAACAAATTCTTCAAAACAATCATTTTTCTTTGTAAGAAATATTGTCCATGTAAAACAAGAGAAATCATCAATAATCATAAAAACATAGTGTTTGCCTCCAAGAGAGGTAACACGCATAGGACCAATCAAATCAAGATGAAGTAATTGCAAGGGTTTAAAAGTCGATACCTCATTGATGGATTTGAAAGAAGATTTTGTTTGTTTACCTTTGGCACAATCCTCACAAATGGTGTCTTTGATGAAGTGCAAGCTTGGTAATCCTTTTACAAGGTTTCTCTTAGACAATTTTGAGATTAACTCCATATTTGCATGTCCAAGTCTCTTATGCCAAATCCAAGGATTTTCATCAATTGCCGCAAGGCACTTCACATCTTGATTCACTAATTCATTCATCTCAAAAATGTATACATTAGATTTGCGATTAGCAATAAAAACAATTTTCTCATTCATACTAATGATGCATTTATCCGGTTTAAATGAAATATCAAAACCTTTGTCACTCAATTGGCTAATGCTAAGAAGATTATGATTTAAACCATTTACCAAATAAACATCTTCTATAATGGGTGAGGGACCAATAGAACCGATACCAATGATTTTACCTTTCTCACCACCACCGAAGGAGACATTGCCTCCTTCAATCCTTGATAGGGTTGCAAATAACTCTTTGTTGCCCGTCATATGATGTGAGCAACCACTATCAAGGTACCACATTTCCTTACGTCGTTGCCGTGACGTTCCCTACAAAAGATGAAGATGAAGGTGTAGTAGGTTTAGGTACCCATGTCTTGGGTCCTTGGTGGTTAGTAGTCTTGGTACCTTTGGGTACCCATATCATTCCATAAAATCATGGTTGTCTTTAATCCTACAATGAGTAGAAATATGTCCATGTCTCATACAATATGTGCACACAAAATTCCTTTTGTATGCATGAGTGTGAGAGCCATAAAACCTATTTCTACCATGGTGATAATTTGCATAAGCATGAGTGGGTCTAGTCCTACCACTCTTAATTTCTAGTCTTTCAATCTTTGATCTTAATTGCTTATTCTCGAAATCGAGATCTCCTAGCAATTTATCTTTTAATGCAAGAGAAGTTGTTAATTGTTCTAGCTTAATATCACAAGAAGCATGCAATTTTTTAAAAGAAGAGTATTCTTTAGACATTCTCTTAAATTCAAAATTCAACTCTTCTAAAGCCATAACTATGTCACATTGCATATAGAAAGATTCACTTTCGGTCTCGGATATTACCTCATGTTCATTTGCCATGAAACAAACATTTGGGTCATGAAGAGCAAGTTTAGCTCCCTCATCATCACTATCCGAATCACTTGGTTCAGATTCTTCCCATCCGGCATACATAGCCTTCTTCTTCTTGTACTTCATGTACTTCTCCTTGAGCTTGGGGCAATCCTTAGCGATGTGACCCGGTTCATTGCACTCAAAACATTTACCTACACGAGAGGAAAACTTGTTGTTAGATCGGGGATTAAATTTCTTGTTCATTTTTATGAGTCTAGAGATTCTTCTAGAGAGATGAGCCACTTCTCTAGAAAAATCAACTTCACTATCCGATGACGAAGAGGAGTTGTCACTAGCTCCTTTAAGAGCTATAGTCTTCAACTTTGGTGATGGCTCCTCAACTTCCCGTGATGGCATTTCCTCCTTCTCCTTCCCTTTGAGCTTCTTCTCATAGACCTTGAGCTTTCCGATAAGGCTATCGAGTGGTAGAGTGGTAAGGTCATGAGCTTCCTCAATAGCCGTAACTTTGGGCTCCCATGCCGGAGTCAAGGAGCGAAGTATCTTGTAGTTCATCTCTTGAATGGACAATTGCTTATTAAGACCATGTAATTCATTGATGATATTAGTAAAACGGGAAAACATAACATCAATGGATTCATTAGGAAGCATTTTAAATAGCTCATAATCATGCATAGGTCCACTAATCTTAGATTCCTTAACTTGGGGGGTTCCTTCATGTGTGATACATAATTTTTCCCAAATTTCGTATGCGGTTGCACACGTGGAAACTCTATTGTACTCATTGGGGGAAAGATCACAAATTAAGGCGTTCATGGCCTTAGCATTGAGATTGGCTAGGTGCCTTTCATCATCGGTCATGTTCCCAACTTTGGACTTCTCTACATATTTCTTTTCTATGAGCTCTAGGATGTCAAGATCAATGCAACGAAGATAAATTCTCATCCTAGCCTTCCAATAAGCAAAATTGCTCCCGGTGAAGAGTGGTGGTCTAGTGGTGGATTGTTCTTCTAACATATGCATATTCAAAGAGGTCTCCATTAGATCATTTCTCTAAGGTGGTTAAACCAAAAATTAATATAGAGACCAAGCTCTGATACCAATTAGTCCTTATGTTTTGATGATGTTTTACAACCACCATTAACGGTACTAATGGCTTATTAAGTGCAAATGTAGAAAATTCATTTATCAAGCTTGTTAGTGCCATTCATGGAGGATTGGATGGAATATGCGCTTCAGCGATGATATCCAAAGGAGGAGGAGGCATAATGATGAAGCAACGTTATTTCAAGAACAACAAATTCAAATAAAAGCTTCATCCGATTCAAGCTATATCAAAGCTCAAGTATTGCTTTCAATATGAGGATATTAGCTATCTTTTACTTTTCTCTCTAGTGCTAGAATGTAGGCAAAGAGTTATTGATTTTACTTGAAGCTATTGGGACTCACACACACGTTTTCATACTTATGCTTTTAAGCGTTTCTCACAAAATACTATTTTTCACAAGTATGAGGACCTATCTGAAAAATTTCTTTTCCAAACAGTTTGTTTTTAGTACTAAAAATATTTTACAAAGTTTCATAATTTTCAGAGGTCAAATAAATATTTTTCAAATATTTCAAGTTGAGTCAAAATACTGTTTCTAGAGTGTATCAGTATGCGGTCGACCGCACTGGTCGACCGCACTTAAGGTCATTCGTTACTGGACTCTAGAGAGTTTGTCGGTCGACCGGTGCGGTCGACCGAAAGATTGATTTTTCTGTCGGTCGACCGTACCGGTCGACCGATAAAGTCTCTGTTTGTTTTCTGTGTTTTCAAAACTGCTCGCGGTCGACCGGATTTTCCGTCGGTCGACTGGATTTTGTGGCGGTCAACCGAAAGTTTATTCAGTCAACCGAGATATTTTTTCAAACGGTAGTTTGCCTTGTTTGCTGTGCTATCACTTAACCGTGATTGGCACAGTCTAAGGCACAGTCTGGGTAGGAGATTATTTTCTTAATTGGGAAGATTGGGTTGTTATTTTAAAATGATTAATCTCTCCTATTTAAACCCAAACATCTTCTTCTCCAGCCCTAACGCTTGAAAAACCAGAGCCACCATTTTCTCCTGAGCAAAGATTTTCAAAACCTGTTCTTTCTCTGAGTTTTTTGTGTGTTCATTTCCCAGCTTCAACTGCACTCTTTCTCTTTGCCTTAGGGACTTGTAAAGAGAGAGTCTTGCACTATTTTTACTGTTTTGTGAGTGTGATCTTGTGTAGATCAACTTTGAGGGAGTGTGATCTGTTGAGATCAACTGTGTAGTGAGAGATCGTGAGGGGATCGCTGTGTAGACGAAGTTCCGGCTTCCAAACCGGGTGTGTAGTGGATTTCTCCTCGAGAGTAGAGAGCGGGGACGTAGGTCAGAGGACCGAACCTCGTATGTACTCCTCTTGATTGTATCCTTAGGCAACTAAATGATCTTTGTTTCTCGTGACTATGCCATATTCATCAAGTTTATTTCGAAAAACCTATTTAGTTCCAATAACATCAACATTATTAGGTCTAGAAACTAATTTTCAAATATTATTTCTTTGAAAATTGTTTAGTTCATCATGCATTGCTAGAACCCAAAACTTATCTTTTAAAGCATCATTTATCTTTTTAGGTTCTATTTGAGATAGGAAGACAACATTACCACAATCACTCAAAACTTTTGAGCGAGTTAGAACCCCTTGTGAAGGATTCCCTATTATTTGCTCCTCTGGATGATTTGGTGCAAATTTCCATACTTTGGAGAGTTCTTCTTGGTCTTGAATGTTGTTACTTTCTCCATCCTTTTGTGCATCTATTGAGGATGTTTCATTTAGTTGCAAAAGTTCTAATCCTCCCTCAACATCATCATCATCTTTCCTAGGTAAACCAACGTGTAAACCAATATTAGTTTCATCAAAAGTAACGTTTATAGATTCTTCAACAATAAGAGTTCGTTTGTTGAAGACCCTATAAGCCTTACTTCTAGGTGCATATCCTAAGAAAATGCTAATTTAATTTTTAAATCAAATTTATCATGGTGATCTTTGGTGTTCAAGATAAAACATTTGCAACCAAAAATACGAAAGTATCCAATAAAGGGGGTTTTGCCATAAAATAGTTCATAAGGAGTTTTCTTAAGCTTTGGTCTAATCAAAACACGATTCAAAATGTGGCAAGCCGTATTAACGACTTCGGCCCAAAAATATTTTGGTAAATCAAAAGCATTAATCATTGTTCGTTTGTATGGTGCGATTTTTTCGTTTAACAATACCATTTTGTTGTGGTGTTCTTGGAGCGAAAAATACATGAGTTATCCCACAATGTGCACAAAAATCATTAAAAATTTATTTTAGAATTCACCATTATGATCCCTTCTAATTTTAACAACTTTCATTTTTTTTTCATTTTCAATTCTTTTGACAAAGTATGAAAAATCTTCAAAACATTCATCTTTACTACCAAGTAAGATTGTCCATGTAAAACGGGAGAAATCATCAATGATAACAAAAACATAGTGTTTACCTCCTAGTGAGACAACACATATAGGACCAAAGAGATCAAGATGTAATAATTACAATGGTTTAGAAGTTGATACCTCATTAATGGATTTGAAGGTAGACTTGGTTTGTTTACCTTTAGCACAATCTTTACAAATGGTATCTTTTATGAAATATAAGTTTGGTAACCCTTTTACAAGATTCTTTTTGGATAACTTTGATACGAGTCGCCGTGCGAGCACCCTTTGGTCGCGGAATTACCAAAAGATGGGTTGAGAAGAAGACAACTAAAACACAAGAACAATTCTGTATGGCGAAGGAAAATACCTTCTCTAGATTATGAAGAATCAATTATTACAAATCTCTCCCTCACAATCTCACTAGAATCGAGAACAACCTCTCAATCCTCTCTAAACCCTAATATAATGATTAGAATCTCTCTTTGAATCTATCTGATTGTTTAGAAACCCTAAAACAATCCTTTATATAGGTGTACAAATGTGGATGGTAATTTGGTAAATAACCAGACCCAAAACCAACAGGAATTCGTGTGAACAGAAACCCAAACGAACCAGAAAACAATCGATGAGTCGACTCTTGACTGAGATGAGTCGACTTATGATCTCTTATGAGTCGACTCATAACTGATGAGTTGACTGGTCAGAAACTTTTGCTAACAGGGCTTGATTTCGTGAGTCGACTCATGATAGTCATGAGTCGACTCAACCTGATGAGTCGACTCATGTACATGTATGAGTCGACTCACGAGCTAAAAATTAGATTCTTCGAATCTGCTGATCGCCGTCTCGTTCCACGCTTCCTCCTACATTCCACTGTACTGTTTTACACCCCTATTCTCATGCTATTATGAGAATAATCTATCCTCAAGCTCCCATGAGGATCGCTAAGTTCTGAAGAGAAGATACACCCGTATCATGGGTCCTCTCTTTAAGAACTTAAAGTCCCGTTCAAGTTAGAACTTTTACTGAGGAAACTCTCGAGCTCCTCCATCTTTTTTGCACCACCTGGTCTTGCTAGGAATCCGGTCTCAACGTCCGATGGGAAACAACTCATTCGTCCCGCGTCTCGTCGTAGTCACCGTTCGCTCTAAGTTGCAATCCTTTGTCGATGGCTCTTCTGGAAGTCTAATGCACAGCGAGACAAACTTCATGCTTGCATTCACTAATCTCTTCGCTCGTGTCACCGTCCCTAAGCTTGTCTCCCTTGGAAGAGATGCCGAACGAAATATGAACTTCTCTCCACCTTTAGTGAAGGTGTACTTCTGAGCCCGCCTCTCGTAGATCGCATACCTATCCCATAAGTACGGATTGCCCAGTATAATCTGACAAACATCCAATGGAACGACGTCGCACGTGACCTCGTCAATATACGACTCGTGGAGTGCAAATCTGACAGTGCATTGATCAACTACACTCATTGTCTCCTCCTTAGAAAATTTAAAATTTATCAAATTAATTAATTATTACATAACTCTATCAATTTGGCAAGTGACGATATTTTTATATTTTTTTTAGGTGAAGGAAAAAAATGATAAAAATGCAATAAAAAAATATGTAAAACAAAGAGAAAAATTAACTAATTCCCACCTCCACACCTAAATTTTGCATTGTCCTCAATGCAAACTTTATGATATACAAAGTAAAGCAGATAAGAAGTGAAGTACTTACATTTGATCAGTTGATAAAAATCTACAATTACCTTTGGTCTGTGGAGGATAAAATCAAAAATTTATTATTCTCTTTTTTTTTTCTTTTTTCCTTTTTTTCAACTGAATAAGAAACTCTCGAATGAGAGAAGAGTAAATTCTTTTTATTATTCTGAAATAAATAAAACAAATAATGTAGAATAAAGTGTTAAACACGAAGAGCTCGTATTCTATATTGAATCCTACCTTATTCTTAAAAATTCTTCCCCGGATTTTAAATAAATTCAGAATGATATAATCAATAATGCGAAATTCCAAGCATTTCGGGGTGTTCAATAATTCTTGCAACAAAGTAAGGTAGGTATTATTGGTGTCATGCATTTTATATTTCTTAATGAACTCAGACTCTTATACTGTGAAGTTTTGTTTTCTAACAACCAATTCTTCTGTAGAGTTCTAAAATTTTGGTTGTTGATTATTCTCTAAGAATCTAAGTTCATCAAGAAAGTGTTCTTCAAAATTTAATTCAAAGCAGCAAATGTTTAACACAGTTACATTATTCTCAAGGATCTGATCTGGTTCTTCTAAAAACTCTAACTCTTCATCAAAAATTTCCTCAAAACTCAAATCAAACTCTTCTTCTTCTTCTTCTTCTTCTTCTTCTGATCTTTCCTGGATGTAATTTATTTCTAGAGGCTGATTATTTGGCTGGTCTCCTGGATTAAAAATGTTGAGATCAGCAGTCAAATTCCCAAAGGACAGCTTCATTTGACCAGTTCTATAGTTGATGAGAGCATTAGAAGTGGCTAAGAAAGGTCGTCCTAAGATGACAGGTGTCTGTCCTTTGGGATTGGAAACAGGCTATGTTTCCAAGACTACAAAATCTACTGGAAAAATAAAATCTCCAACCTTAATCAGAACATCCTCTAACTCACCCATAGGGACCTTAACAGATCTATCAGCCAATTGTAAGGTGCATTTGGTTGGGTTCAGTTGTAAGGTGCATTTGGTTAGGTTCAGTACACCTAGACCCAATTGCTGGTAGACTGAATATGGAAGCAAATTAACACTGGCCCCTAAGTCTAAAAGCGTCTTATCAATGTGAGTATTACCAATGATACATGAAATGATGGGGGAACCTGGATCTTTACGTTTCAAAGGTATGGGATTTGATAGCATTTCACTGATATTGGCGGCTAAAAAGACTTTCTTTGGAACATTTATTCTCCTCTTCGTAGTGCATAATTCTTTTAAAAATTTAGCATAAGATGGAATTTGTTCAATTACATCTAAGAGACGAATATTGACCTTAGCCTGCTTGAATGTTTCTAGGATCTTCTCCTCTTGAGGGGAGTCTTTCTTAAGCCTGAGTCTATCTGGAAAAGCGCAACTGGTCTAAACCTATCAAAAGCAGGCTCAGGTTCTGGTTCAGGCTCTTGATCATCTGAGGAGGGTGATTGTTGAATAGATTCATTAGAAGGAGAAGGAGAAGGAATTTGTACTGGATCAAAAGTTTAACTTGGAGGAGTTCTCACTTGATTATCGACCTGTCTACCTGACCGAAGTGAATGGATTGCATTCACTTGAGCTTCATAGGATGAACTGCATCCTGTGTCCTTAGGGTTGACCACGGGTTGACTCGGAAATTTTCCTTTCTCTCTTTCACTCACGACACTAGCTAGTTGGCCAAGCTGGGATTCTAATCTAGCTATAGCTTGAGTGTTGGAGTTGAGCATTTGTCCGGTTGATTGCATAAAGGAATTCAGAGTGCTGGACGTTTGAGTCAACATATTCGTGGTTTGAGTGGAGGCCTTAATTATGGTTTCCAAACCCCTTTCCAAGACATTGAGACGTTTATCTTGATCTGGATTGTGAGGAGTCTGAATTACAGCTTGATGAAGAGGAGACTGATTTTGATACGGCAGATTGGGTTGTTAATATTGTGGATGAGAATTGAAAGGAACCGTGTTTCCCCTAGGAAAATGTTGGGTCGAAGCGGGTGTAAAGTTTTGAGTTCCGAGAGAATTTCCTTGATTCCATGCAACGTTAGGATGATTTCTCCAACCTGGATTGTAGGTTGTTGAGAATTGATCATTTGCAGAATGCTGGAATGCAGCGTTAACCTGTTCTAATGGCCGATTATTTCCTAATAGAGGACATTCTTCTGAAATATGAGATGGTGACAAACAGTTGTGACATCCTGAGGCTGAAACTTGATTGATTTGAGCCAGGGCTCTTTCCTTGATTTCAAAAGCTTCTAACCTACGCATGATTGTGGTCATCCTAGCTTCAGATGCAATGTTCGACTCTAAGGAGATACCACTGGATTTGGGTTGGGGAACTGATGACACTCGGTCATCACAGTGTTCCCATTGCATGGTTTTTTCAGAAAGACTCTCTAAAAACTCCCAAGCTTCATCAGCGTTTTTCCTCATGAAATCCCCGTGGCACATTGATTCTAAGGAAGTTTTTGCAGAATAATCTAATCCTTCATAAATTATTTGGCACAATCGCCATTTTTCTAAACCGTGATGAGGACATTGGATGAGAAGATCTTTAAATCGGTCAAAATACTTCCAAAAGGGTTCTCCCGAGACAATTTTAAAATTCATGATGCGGTTTCTTAGCTTCACCGTTTTATGGATAGGAAAAAATTTCTTAAGAAAAACGGTGATAAATTCCTCCCACGTAGTGATGGAATTTACGGGTAAGCTATATAGCCATTTTTTTGCTTTGTCTTTGAGAGCAAATGGAATAAATCTGAGTTTGATCGCATCTTCTGTTAATTCTCTCATTTTAATCATAATACACACTTCCTTAAATTCCGAGATAAAAATATATGCATCTTCTGTTTGGGAAGCATGTTTATGTAATGCGGTCTAAGCTCAAAATTTATTCCATTTGTTTCGGGGAGCCTAATGCAAGAGGGGATTGCATTCCTAATGGGATAGCACATATCATGAAGAACGGGTGGATTAGGATGCTCTATTTCTATGATTGGTTCAAAGTGAATTAACCGACGTGTATTATCCCTAATCCGCTGTTGTATACACCAAAACTATTTCTGTTTAATTTTTTTTATAAAGAAAGAAAAAAAATTAGTTTTTTTATAAGAAGAAAAGGATAAAGAAAAATCCTAACTAAAACAAATCAAAGCAATCACTTTTTAATCACTCTAATTCTAGGGTTTAGCCTAACTCACTAGACCAGCTCCTAACCAAAAACTCCTACAGTGAAAAGATTAAAGTTTTACCTAGGTAGTTAGCCAGGTAAGGATAGTACTAGAGGGTGATCAAAGATCAATTAAGTATCTCTTTTCTTGCGGAGCGCTTTACGCCACCCCTAAACCTTGCCTTAAACACAAACTAATCTGAAAAACTTAAACCGGTTCACTTAAGGATTTCTTGTTCCTTATTGAGCTCGAATCCTTAGGGGCCAACGTCTAATGAGTTTTAGAAGGCTTAGGTTTGTGAAGTGAGGAATTAGTGATTTATGGGCTAAGAAAAGGGTGATGAAATCCCTTACCTTATCTTGATTAGGGGTTTTGCCCTTAAGAATGTTTTTAGTATGTGCCAAATCAAGTGCTACAATCACTTTGGTGAATTCCTACACTATATGAAATGCAACCCTAAAAATTAAAAGCGACTAAAAAGGATGATAAAAAGAAAATCTTTATATTTTTATTAGGGTTAACAATCAAATAACTACGAGAAGGAGGAACATTGTTTGAGTTTATTATCTTGTTAGTTAATGTCCAAGTAAAAGATGGATTTTATTATGGTCAACAAAAATAATTTTTTTTATCCAAATTGTCTCTAATTGTGAAGCTAACTAAAAGGGGTGGAATTAAAAACGCTAGAAAGAAGACTTACCCGAAAGCAAATTTTCAAATCCTAGTTCTCCAATCCGCGATCTTCAAGCTCCAAGCGTTTCCTTCACAATAAACACACAAGTTAAAGAACCAAAATAATTAAAACCTACTTAAGCACCCTCCCCGGCAACGACGCCAAAAACTTGATGTGGCATAAACATATACCAAAAATGTTACAAGTGCACAACAGTGTTAAGTTATAGTATAAAGATATCGATCCCACGAGGAAGGTGTTTTGTAGGAGAAAATATAAATTTGGTTCTTATGTTGTGTGCGTGACAATTAGGAGTGATGAGTGAATGTGATTGTGAAGAGATTGAGAGAGTAAAAATGGTGTGTAAATAGGCGCAGAATGTAAGTGAGAGTGGATGTGACAAAGAATGAATGTGATCAATAAGACAAGAAGGAAAAATCAAGAAACAAATAAAAATCAAGAATGAAAAGAAATAAAATTCAAGAATAAAAGAAAATGAAAAAAATTAAAGATGGTGGATTCAATTATAGATATGGGTAATCTAAAATTGAACCCACTTCTTAGAAAATGGTGATTCCCTAGAGGGTTCTAGCCTAAAGGCGAATCAAACAAAATAAAAATAAATAAAAAGAAAAACTAAACCCAAGAGGGTTCTAGCCTCAAGGTGAATAGTGCAAGAAATTAAAATCTAACTACAAAATAAATTATAAAATATAAACTACAAAATAAATTACAAGAATTAAATGCAAGAAAATAAATCTACTCTATAAGCATGAAATAAATCTAATCTATAAGCATGAAATAAATCTAAGGTAAGAGGGTTCTAGCCCCTTGGCTATTTAAAAAGAAAATAAAATCTTACTATAAGCATAAAAATAAATCTAAACTAATAAGCAATAAAAGAGAAATAAGAAAAACAAACCTTCAAATTAATCTCCATCTTCATCTTCATCTTCATTATCCAACAAAGGGAAGAAGAGAACATTTAAAGTGGTGAAAAAATTATTTTATTAATTGTAACAAAAAGTTATAAATTTGGAAGGCATTCTCAATTAAGAGTAGCTCTCCTTTCCAAAAAGAGTTACAAAAATTTTTACACCCTCAACCTCTCACTCTCTACCCCTATTTATAATAAACAACAATGAATGAGAGCCCTTGGATGAAGACATAAGCCCTAAGGAATTATTTTTAGCCTTTAAGCTTTTGGGCTTGAATTCTTGGGCCTTTTGCTTATTTTCTTCATTAATTCAATGGGCTTTTGCTGAAAGAAGAGATCTTGAGCTTTATTCTTTTTTAACCTTCAAATTCTTCCCATAATTATTTCTCCAGCACAGAAGTTCAGATTGTGCTTCTTCGTACGAATATTTATCCATGATATGTTCCGATTTTAGAGATATCATAAATACAAAAGTTATAGATCTCGTTCTTAGCTTTCCAGAGAATGTTTATTCAGCCAATTCCGAGTTGATACGAGAGAGATATGGCCAAAATACCAAACATTACCGAGATATTCAGATTGCATGATTTGTTTCTTTTTTCACAAAACTTCTTCATTTGTTCCTTGATGGTATATTTATTTTTCTTGTGCTTTTGGGCTTGGACTTTTGGACATTTTCTTGACATTTTGGGTTTCAATGCTTTATTAAATATTGAAAGAAATTATTTGGCTTCATGGGCTTCATTCTTTTGCTTTTGGCTTTGGGCTTTGGTGTTAAATCAAGGGGCCTTTGATGAGAGATGAGAGTTTGAGATTTATTCTTCATTAACCTGCAGTTAAAGATAAAAATAATTATTGGCGATATATTTATTCATATCAAATAGCTAATGAGGGTATAAAATTATAATAAAATATGATTATCAACGAGGACTTCATCATGAAAGTAATATAAAAAAACAGCATATTTACTATTCTCTCTCGTGACTCAGTGAGTGAATCTAAAACTCATGTCCGTAGTCAACTCATATCCACAAATCTTAGTGTATTATAATCCCATATAACCTAGGTGTCTCGCCAGCTACACAAACTTATGCAACAACATGAACATGCGGAAAATTCCCTAGCGGTTGACCGTGAAGAGACAGGAACCTTTTCTAAAGGAATCTGCTCCTCGAGGTTGATTCAAAAGTCATTATACGATGATTCTATATACTACAAATCCTATATACGTGATTTAATATTTCTAGAATATGTAAAAAAACAATCTAATCACAATAGACAAAAAGAAACATTTTTAAACACATGTATGCATGTCGACACGTTTGAAAACAACTATCTTTCTTTCAAAACTCTTGTTAGGAAAGTTTTTAGATCTAGATCTGTATTAAGAAAATCATGGGTGATCTTTATTAACTGAAAACTTGTTTGTTTTTCAACATACAATATAAAGATCTATCTTTATACATAAAATAGCATTTTAGGCTCATAAAACACTGGAAAAACTTTATCAAAAACGTTTAAAACATAGGTCTAGCATTGGACGAGATGAAACTTGCCTGAGGGGTGTTGATGAACTCCCAAAAATGAGTGAGAATGATCCTCCTTTGCTGAACACCGATGGATCTCCAAAATCCTGCAAGATTCGTCAAAGAAAGTTGGGTTTAGGGTTTGAGAGAGAGAGAGAGGAGGAGGCTGAGGCTATTAGGGTTTAAAAGAGGGTTTTGAGAGCTTCAAAATGGATATATATACTTAGGTATACTCCCAGGTTCGGTATAAACAAAACTAACCCGAAACAGAGATAATCCCGGCGTCTGCACGCCCAGCAGTCAACCGTATAGAAGCTTGCACACATGCTAGGGTTCGGTATATTAGCTATAACTTTCTCGTCTGACTTCCGAATGAGGTGATTTAAGATTTGTTGGAAAGATATTGAAGAGACCAACAACTTTATTCTTTTACACTTTCTCAGATTCTAACTATATCAATGAATAAAATATAGAAACTCATAACTGGTCATAAATCTCAGATTTCTCTTTTGGCCTTTGTGCATGTCTTGCACGTATGTGCTCATATATTCAAAAATATCTATTGAATTTATTTCAAATCAATTCTTATCATATTTTAAAATTAAAATATATTATTTTTCACCATATAACATATTTATCATTATTTATCATAAAATATTCAAATTTTTGTGGTTTTACATTCTTCCCTCCTTAAAATAATTTCAACCCCGAAATTCCGCAACGTATCTTAGGAATTAATAATATGAGAAAAGTACTAAGAGAGGATAATTCAGACAAGGAAACCCTTCCGTACATATCTCATACCATTAATCCCTAGATATAAATCACTAGCAATATCTATGCTTAACAATCTAAAATACGTATACTCCCACTTAACCCCTAACTAAACGGAACTAGTATGTCGGGTGAAAAAATCTAAACAAGGAACCTCCCATATATATATCATGTATTCCAAATGATTAAGGATTAAGTGATAATACCCCTATTCTAGTGTTAAAGATAAATATGACTATCCCAAAATCATCATAAACCATAAGAAAAACATAATCCAAACAATTTACCTGTTCAAACAGGTGTGGGTAGTTACGACGCATATCCTCTTTGTGTTCCCAAGAAATCTCCTCAGATCCTTTCCAGTTTCATTGGACCTTCACCAAAGGAATCACCTTGTTTCTAAGTCTTTTGTCTTCTCTAGTAAGTATACAAACTGGACTCTCAATAGTAGACAAATCGTCCTGAAGCTCAATCTCCAGAGTATCCCAAAAGGATTATTATCTGAGTGCTTGGCGGATGCCAAAGGTGACCACGACTCATTGTTGCGATATTCGATTGAGATACTTTGTTATACAAGTATATGAGATACCTATGCTGATTATGATGCTTTACTTTCTAGTTATATTTTTGATTGCTTAGTTTGGGATTGATATTTAGTTATCTACAATTTGAGACATATTGTATATACATGAGGGTTTCCTTGTTTGGACTATTTCGCTCGATGCACTACGTCTCGTGTTTTAGATTTCTAAGTATTATACCATCAGATACGGGTAAATATGGTCTAGGTAGACTATGCTTAATAGATAGAGCCTCCACTACATCTAGTAGCCCTTCCCGGGAGCGGATGTAGGTAATCTTGCTAGTGCTCTGACACTCTTGTTGTTGTTCTTTTTCCCCCTTTTTTTATTTTAACATTTAGGCGGCTCAGAACATTAGAGAGTCACAGGGTGACGGAGTTCTTGCATAGTCGCCATTGCGTAGTTTTACTAGTATGGACTCCACAGTAGTCTTCTGTTTGCTTTCACTTGAGTTTGTATTCACATTGTTAAGGAATGTTGCCTTAGTACGATTTCTAGTTGATCCATGTTAAGACATGTCATGTTATTTCAGACTCCAGATGTATATCAGTTGTATTTGTGTTTATTATAGTCAAGATATGATATCATTATAAGATATTTCTATCTACATCATATCTATTGTATTTTTATTTCCCTTATTTGCCTGTTTTGTACCTTCACTTCTACTTGATTCCACTAGAGGATATTACTATGATTGGTGAAATATGTTATTGCACAGTGGAGGTGCATGGTAGGTTTGACATCCTAGGTTCACCTTAGACTATAGCCAAGGGTGATAACAGGGCCGCGCCTACGGTTAGCAGCACTGTGACGCCCCTATTGTCACACTTGGCTGCAGTCCAAGGTAAACCCCGAGATGTCAAATGTGCCATGCACCTCCACTGTGTAACAACATATTTCACCAAATCACAGTAATATCTTCTAGTGGAATCAAGTAGAAGTGAAGGTACAAAACAGGCAAATAAGGGAAATAAAAATACAATAGACATGATGTAGAAAGAAATATCTCATAATGATATCATGTCTCAACTATAATAAACTAAAATACAACTGATATACATCTGGAATCTGAAATAACATGACATGTCTCAACATGGATCAATTAGAAATCGTACTAAGGCAACATGCCTTAACAATATGAATACAAACTCAAGTGACTTAAAGGAAATATAAGACTACTGTGGAGTCCATACTAGTAAAAATATGCACCAGCGACTATGCAAGAATTTTGTTACCCTGCGACTCTCCGATGCTCTGAGTCGCCTGAAAGTTAAAATTAAAAAAAAGAAAAAAAAAGAACAACAACAAGAGCGTTAGGGCGCTTGCAAGATTATCTCCATCCGCCCCCGGTAAGGGCTACTGGATGTAGTAGAGGCTCTATCTATTAAGCATAGTCTACCCAGACCATTTTCCCATATTTGATGTTATTAATACTTAGAAATATAAAACACGAGACGTAGTACGTCGAGTGAATAATCCAAACAAGGAAACCCTCATGTATATACAGTATGTCTTAAATTGTAGATAACTAAATATTCATCCTGAACTAAGCAATCAGAAATATAACTGGAAAGTAAAGAATCATAATCAGTATTGGTATCTCGTATACTCACATAACCGAGTATCTCAATCGAATATCTCAACAATGAGTCGTGGTCACTTTTGGCATCCGCCAAACACTCAGATAAAAATCCTTTTGTAATATTATTGTGTCCCTGTGTAAAACAACAGAATAGGAATATTGATTCCTACACAATCTATACGGAAACAAAGACATAGGTTCAATGACCTCAACGCACGCTCGTGCGGGTAACTAAACATAGATTCAAAGACCCCAGCGCACTATCTTGCAGATAATAATCATAGGTCCATCGACCCTAGCGCACTATCATGCGGATAATAAATACAGGTGAACCAGGAGATAGACTATAAAATTCTTCCTCTTTAGTTTGGGGAGATAGAATATAAAATTCTTCCTCTTAAGTTTAGGGAGATAGAATATAAAATTCTTCCTCTCCCATTTTAGATTCGTCTTTACCCTAAACAAAACCTGGGGACAGAATATAAAATTCTTCCTCTCCAGCATCGGGTTTGTCCTTACCCTAAGAAGAGACACAATTCTCAATTCCAAATCCGTTCACTTCATGCACGGGGGATTTTATCTTGATCCCTAACTCGAGATAAGCCTACGTCTAACACGCGTTGTCGGGTAGTCTATTCCCGTGACAAAGGCAAAGTCTATGTATTCAAAATTATAGCACCAAGTCTAAGTGAATTAATTCTCTTAGCACAACGTCACATGTGAACCGGGTTTTAATAATTTACATGCTAGCCCGGTTCAAACGGTAATCGGTAAAGGCACGTCCAAATCTATTGATGGCTGAGGATTTGCCAAAAATCCTATAAGTATTGTGTTCTTTTTGTCCCAAATTCGGATAAAAAGAAAATAATATCATGACAAAAGAAGAAATGCGCTAAATGAAGTACTTGGATTTCGTTAGTAAATCAAGTCAAAATATACAATAATGGACTCTATTAGTCTAAACGCAATCGACGAATGAGAATATGAAGTTCTAATTTGGAAAGTTCATCTGCATAGCGCTGCTCAAGCTTGGCCTGCAGATCAGCCCAGACGGAATCTTCAAAAGTGTTCATTATCTTTGCAGCTTCACCTTTTAACCTAACCAGTCTCTCCTGTGTAGGCCCTAACTTCTCAAGCGTCTGCCTACGGGAATTCTCTGTCTGATAGCTCACTGTCGATGATGACGTCCTTCCTCGCGAGATTGGCCATCATCTATATAACAGAACCCTCTTGAGACTGAAGCTCACTCCCAATGGATGCTCTAATGTCATGCCATTGCCTCAGCCTGGATTCCAATTGGGAAGATACGAAAGAAGAAGCACCTCTGGCCTTCAACTCCTCCAACTCCTAGAATTCTCGCTCCAAAATGACAAAGTCGGTAGTGAAATCAGCTAGCTCAAGATATCCTTCCTCTCTAATAATCGTCATGTGTCGAGCAAGAGAACGCCTGAACTGATCAAAACAGTACCCCTGATGAAGGATCTTCTTAATCATTCCGTCGAAAAAGGTGATAAAATAACCAAGATCCTTACGGAATATGTCTTTGCTCGGGTCGATATCGGATAACAAGGCTATAACATGCTCGTATGGAGATAATGGAAGTCCTACAAGTAATTATGCAGAGGGATAAGAGACTTTACAATATGGTGAGGAATTCAAAGCGAATTATAAGCTTACTAGCGGTAACAGAAGTCCCTTTAGTTTAATGACATGTACTAGGTTTCGCTAATCTAATCTCAGCAGACTCGAGAATAGTAGTGGGCACGACCGTCGACGGTATATCGACTTCGATAGGTGATTCTGCAGTTCCTGTCGGGTTGGCGGGAACAACAGCCTAAAGATGAGAGTTAAACGGCTGACCCATAGCTATGCTTCCCTCCAATGGGGAAGAGACAGAACCCTTAGGTAAACTGGGGGTGCTAGAAATCGTAGCAGTATCAGTCCCAGTGGCTGGTCCTACGATTAGAACTCCTTTGTAAGTCAAATAGAGATGTCGATAAATGAAGAGAATGTTAGACCCTAGAGGGGGGGGTGATTAGGGTCTTATGCTAATCTATTCCGATTTTATGCCAATTAAAACTAATTAACAACTTATCCTAGCAAGTATAAAATACAACAAGATATGTGAGCTAGCATAAGTGATATACACAAGGGTAAACAAAATAAACAACATAAGAGTGATAGTGTAAATAAACAATGCAAACACACAATTTGATCACGGAGTTCGGACCTTCCGTCCTATGTCTCCGCTCCCCACTCCCGGGGAGAAATCTACTATCACAACCGGGTTTTCTATGCTCACCCGAATAACGTTTACACCTCACAATGTCGGTTTTCAACGCTCACCGATCAACGTCCACACCTCACACTTGATTTTCTAGTTCACCAAAAGCTTCATAATTCACACTCTCACAATGTCGGTTTTCAACGCTCACCGATCAACGTCTACACCTCAAACTCGGTTTTCTAGCTCACCGAAAACTTTACAATCTCACAATATAACAATTGATTTGTTCTCTATAATAGATGAAAACTCAATGTAAGCTCACACTCAAAGTTACAACACTCACCAACCCAAATATACTATGTATGAATACAATAAGCTCAATGTGGGTGTGTGTAACAATAAGTTATCAAATCTAAACTCAATATAAAAACTAGCTTTAAAGAATGATAATCAAAACAAATATGCAAATGTAAAGCTAGATATGAGTTTACAAATTCTTCTCTGAAAAAACAAGATGGTGAGATGGATTAAGATGAAGCCCATACAATGTAGATGATCTCCTCCACTTGTGAAACTGTCTTCACAAACCAAACTCTTTTAAACAAACACTAAACAAACTTAAACCCTTGTTAAACTCTTGTTTAAAAACTTCTTGGATTATTTTGGTAGTTAGGGTTTGAGGGGTTTATATAGGAAGAGAAACCAACAGCAAAACCCCCAACCAAATCCCCTAAAAACCCAGAAAAAGATTTTTCAGATTTTGTTCAAAAAGAGCCATTGGGCATACGGTAGTCGACCGTGAAATTCTCGCGGTCGACAAAGAGCCATGTTAAAGACTGAGAAAATTTCTAGAAACATTTGCGGTCGACCGTAGCGGTCGACCGTGGGATTTTTCAGCTTAACGGTCGACTGTCACGGTCGAGCACGAAAAGAATACATTATAAAGCTCATAAATCAAATTTTAAGCCCAAAAATAACGTTTGATCAATAAAGGAAATTTTCTTTGAAAAACTTGATCTAACCACATAAAGAATACATTATAAAGCATATTTGAAATTTGAATCATCTATTTGTGCTTATATAATTAATTCAAAGCAATAACTCAAAAAAAATTTAACAAAATGCAAGAGAGGCAACAATATATCAAGCTCTATGGCTTGTTTCAACCCATATAAGGACTTATAGTACCCGGTAAACAAGATTTGGGAATAAACACCCAATAAATCCGGGGGGCTATATAAACACAAACCTCTCATCAAAATCGAAACTAATAATCATGAAGACAATAAATTTGATAAAAGAAAAATTGTTTTCATAACCAAAAGATTTTAAAACATAATTTTCAAAATCATGAAAAGGAAAAAAGAAAAATACTAAAATACTTGGTTTAAAAATTAAATTTGTTATGGTACCCAAGAATTCTTGGTACCAAAAAGTTTAGGGACATAACCCCTATCATTTAAGCTCAAAGCGCTAGGGTTATGAACCCTCTTGGGCACATGTGGTGTACTAATACGGTCAAAGTAATAATCACTCAAATGACCCTTCCGATTGCAATATGTGCAATGAAAGAGATCCATTTGTTTTTATGGACCATTAGCTCGTGCACAGGAAACATTTGCAAATAAAGGTTTTTCTTTTAAATTATATCGCAAATGAGAAACATCATTAAACAAAGGTGGTTTATTTGAGAAATTTGGCAAGCTTGAATGTTTTTTCAAATCATAACAAAACTTTGCCAAATGGCCAAATCTACCACAAACATCATATTTAAAAACATGTGGTCTACTAGAAACATTTGGCAAAAGAGATTTCTTTTTCAAATCAAAACAATATTTTGCCAAGTGACCAAAACGACCACATATATCATATTTAAACACATGAGCATGCTTATGATGAACTTTATGAGTGTGTGCATGTACATATGTGTGTGATGAATAAGCCTTATGAGATGCACAAGAAGCATTAACCTTAGAAGATTTGTGTGCATCATAATAAAATTTAGCAATGTGGCCTTTACGACCGCAAATTGAGCATTTGTAAATTTTGCTATACAAGTGTGCATAGTGTGTAGGTGATTTTGTAACACTAAGTTTAGCACACTTGTTCATAAGTTTCTTATGGTTATCAATGCATGTATTAAGAGTTGAGTCTAAAGATAAAATGGGATTTTTAACAACATTCAACTCATCATTTGGCATATATTTATTTTTAATAGAAGTAGAACGTAAATAGTCATTTATAAAAGAAGCAGTATTATTTTTTATCTTCTAACATGGCATTATTTTTGTCATGAGTCTAGTTAGCAATATTCAATTTCAAATTATTATTTTCCAAATTTAACATATCATTGTTTTCTTGAAGAGCAATACTTTCTTGAGAAATGATATCAAATTTGGAAGTTAACTTCTCATGATCGGATTTTAAATCTTCATGCTTGCTTTGCAAATCAATAAAATTTTTATGTAATATATTATAGGTATGCAACAAATTTTCACTAGCATAAGCAAGTTCATCACTAGATAAATCATTAGTGGTTTCCAACTCGCAAACCTCAGTAGGGCTATCGCCTAGTGGCCGTGTGCATGATGCTCCATATGAACTTGAAGCCGGATCCTCCAAAGCTTGTCGGATCGTCTCCAAGTCCCCTTAATGTGCTTTAATAAATTTCCATAAGGTGTAAGCACTATCAAAATGAACAAACTTGTTAGAGAGAGATGAGTTAAAAGCATTTAGTAAATATTCTAACAAAATATTGTTCATAGTAATCATTCTATGATCATCTTTACTCCACTTGGATTTCTCCAAAGTGGGTACAATATAAGCATGATCTATAATTTCCCATAATTCAAAATGTTTAAAAAGAACAAAAAGTTTGAATCTAACACTCCATTGGGCATAGGGAAAATTTCCCAAACGAGGAGCAACATTAGTGGCATAACGTGCACTGTGCATATCCATAATGTATATATATGCAAGCAATGAAAAAATCAAAAATTGGATTATCACAAAAAGATAACTTGGATCTTTAACTCAAGGAGATTACTCCTTAAATAAAAGAGCATCAAGCTCTGATACCAATTGTTGGACCCTAGAGGGGGGGCTGATTAGGGTCTTATGCTAATCTAATCTAATTTTATGCCAATTAAAACTAATTAATAAGTTAACCTAGCAAGTTTAAAATACAACAAGATATGTGAGCTAGGATAAGTGATATACACAAGGGTAAACAAAATAAACAAGATAAGAGTGATAGTGTAAATAAACAATGCAAACACATAATATGATCACGGAGTTCGGACCTTCCGTACTACGTCTCCGCTCCCCACTCCCGAGGAGAAATCCACTATCATAACCGGGTTTTCTACGCTCACCCGAATAACGTTTATACCTCACAATGTCGGTTTTCAACGCTCACCGATCAACGTCTACACCTCACACTCGGTTTTCTAGTTCATCAAAAACTTCACAATTCACACTCTCACAATGTCGGTTTTCAACGCTCACCGATTAACGTCTACACCTCACACTCAGTTTTCTAGCTCATCGAAAACTTTACAATCTTACAATATAACAATTGATTTATTCTCTACAATAGATGAGAACTCAATGTAAGCTCACACTCAAAGTTACAACACTCACCAACCCAAATATACTATTGTAGGCATCAAAAATTGCCGATAGGTCCCCGAACATAGCTCGGTGTCAACGAGCGGCGACCGAACGTCACTACCCGGTTAACAAGAGCTCAAATGACGCCGGTGAGCGACTGAAGCAAACCGACGGATTACGTGAACCGACAGAATGTCAGAATCGCAAGGATACGGGTTGACCGAAAACCCCGCTATCACTGCAATCGGACCAACGCCCGCTGCGCCTCGATCACCCCACAGATAATCCAACCATTGGGGCTTTTAGAGCTCGCCGTCACGATTCCAACGCATCCGAAATCACCCAAATCCGAGTTCGGACAAAAAGTCAACGGCGAGTCAACGGCGGGACAACGGCACAGCCCCGGGCCGAACCGGGGACACACGAAGCTGTCTCGGCTGGCTCGAGACACCCCATGGGGGGTGTCCCGGCTTGGCCAAGACACCCCTAGGGGGGTGTCTCTCCTCTTAGGGGTGTCCATATCAGCCCCCCCCTCTCCTTTTGGCTATAAATAGCCCCCTAGGCCTCCTTTGTGAGAGGCTCTTAATTTTGGCGCTGATTTAGCTCTTGGAGAAGAATTTCCGGTCTTGGGATTATCCTCGAGATCTGAAATTCTAGAGTCTGAAGCGGCGAAGCCCTGCTGGAGTGAGGAGTCAGAGTTTCTTCATCAAGGTTCATTCACCCCCCCTCTCTGATCCTTAGTGTTGCTCCTTTGCGGTGACACTAAGAAGAGCTATTATCTCGTTTTAGCCGAGATATACGCTTATAACCTCTAGATCTTGCGCGGATCGACGAGGTTCTGTTTCTATATCCTACGCGGATAGACGAAACTCTGCCGGATTTTATCGGCAAGGATCTTGAAGAGTCGGCGGTCCACGGACATCGACGTCCCCGTCACAGGCCAACAACCCACGCAAGCGAGACCGTACCAAACCGGGCTCTCGTGTTTATTTTCGTTTAAGTTGTAACCCTTTTGTTTTCATTTTATACTGTTGTAACGCCTGAAGTTGTAACAGATCTCGAAAAAGAGAACATCAATGAAAACAGCAACTTTTACCGGAAACAACTATGTATGAATACAATAAGCTCAATGTGGGTGTGTGTAACAATAAGTTATCAAACCTAAACTCAATATAAAAACTAGCTTTAAAGAATGATAATCAAAACAAATATGCAAATGTAAAGCTGGATATGAGTTTAGAAATTCTTCTCTGAAAAAACAAGATGGAGAGATGGATTAAGATGAAGCCCAAACAATGTAGATGATCACCTCCACTTGTGAAAAGTCTTCACAAACCAAACTCTTTTAAACAAACATTAAACAAACTTAAACCCTTGTTAAACTCTTGTTTAAAAACTTCTTGGATTATTTTGGTAGTTGGGGTTTGAGGGGTTTATATAGAAAGAGAAACCAACAGCAAAACCCCCAACCAAATCCACCAAAAACCCAAAAAAAGATTTTTTAGATTCTGTACAAAAAGAGTCGTTGAGCATACGGCGGTCAACCGTGAAATTCTCGCGGTCAACCGCGAGCCATGTTAGAGACTGAGAAAATTTCCAAAAACATTTGCGGTCGACCGTGGGAATTTTCAGCTTGACGGTCGACCGTCACGGTCGATCGCGAAAGTCTCTGCTGGTTCCATAGGGTAAATCAAAGGCGCGGTCGACCGTGGCGGTCGACCGCAAACAGATATATGAAAATGTTAGTTTTGTAAGCAGTTTTTCTGATTTAAAACCCTGTTTGAAAATATCAAATAAATTCCAAAAAATATAAAACTTTTGAAAATGATTGTAGATATGATAATACACATGCTACAAAAATTGATTTTTAAAAAGGACGTCCCAAATGAAAAATATCATCATTTTGCAAAATAGTCCAAAACATGAAAATGTGAATATATGAGTTTTGACATTTTAGCTTAACCATGTTTTGAAATAATACAAAATGATTTTATAGACTTGAAGAAAGATATAAACTATTATTATGAAGTCTATAAACTATGAATATAGTATTTTCACAAATACAATAGAATATGAAACATATGAGTATGAATATGAATATATATTTGTTTCATATCTATGAAATTAAACCAAACCAATTTATCCATATAAAAACAAACATGTATGAATATAAATATTTATTTATATGCTAGTAAAAACTTTGTTTGTGGATAAACAACAATCCAAAATGTGTACATATATATATAACTACATATATATACATAGAAACCAATAAAATATGTGTGTATATGTAAGGACTAAGAATTTTAATACTAGTTAAAATATTTTTTTTGGTATTTTAAAATATTCAATTATTATTTTTAAAAGAGTATTTGTGTTTTTCTTGATTTTCTACAATTTTCTATGATTTAAAATCCAAACTTTATATTTATTTAAATGATTTTAATATTTATAAATTAATTTCATGTGGTGAAAATTTCTAGAATTAATCTGTTGTATCATCGATACTATTACGTATTATTTTAAATAATATGTTGTATTATTATTACTATTACATATTAATTACGTATAATACGATGTATTATTAATTACATATTATTTGTACAATTTGTTGTATTATTTCTATTATTGCGTATCAGCTGTCGTATTAGTATAACAGGTACGTTTTACTGTGTATATAATTACTTCATAATTATGTGATTTTAAATATAAGTAAATATATTTTATTTATTAATTATTCTTGTTTAATTGTACAATATGTGTATATTTCGACTATTTCGTATCAACTGTTGTATTAGCACAACATGTACGTTTTTATTTCTAGATAATTATTCTGCAATTAGTTTAATTTTTAAGTACTGTAATTATTTTATTTTAATTTATTTTCGTTTAAAACCCTAACCCCATACTATATATTTATATATTTTTATTCTCCTCTTTCTTCCTCTCCTGTACTCAAAACCACCGCCCCCTCTTCTATTTTCTCTCTCTCTCTCTCTCTCTCTCTCTCTCTCTCTCTCTCAGATCTCAACCCTCTCCTATCTCCGGCCACCACAACCAAGCTCGTCGCCACTCACTGCCGCCTCGCCTTCGACAATCGCGCCGCCTGAGACCCGCGCCGCGAGCCGAGCCGTACAGCACTCCCCTTCGCTGCCTTCATCCACCCCTCCCCGAGCTCGACCGCCCCCTGGCTGTTCCACCGCCGGCCACCTCTGTCACCACCAAGCCGCCCATCTCCTTTCCTCTTCACCACTTCAAATCCTCCCTGCCGCTGCCCGCCTCGCCTGACCGCCAGCATCACCGCCCCCATGTCTGACCTCCCCGCCTCCGTGCCGACCACCAACAGCACTCGCCCAAGCATCGCCATCTTCACCACCATCCGCCACCACCTGTAGCCAGTAATCAGCATCTCCTCCGGCCACCGCATCTGCCTAGTCCCCCTCCAGCCGCTGTCCGACCACCCCACGATGCCCTCCGACTAGATCTAACAACACCAACCCTGCTCACCCCCTGCAGCCCTCGTCGCTGAGCTCCGAGCCGAATGTCGTCACCGAGATCCCGTCGACCCGCTGCCTGTCGCCGTTCAGATCCGTTGCCCTTCAGCACCGACGCGTCGCACCATCGACATCAAATCATTCGACAAAAACCCCGAGGCAAGACCTCTCTTGCTCTTGACTCGTCATTTTAATATTTAAATCAATTATGAATTAAATGCATAGATTAGACTATGATTAATTATTCTATACCATGGATATTATGATATTATGTGTGGGTTTGTTGTTGAATGGTATTAAAGAATTTCTTAAAGGAATTTAATATGAAAAAGAGTATTTTTGAATAATTATTATTAGATATAATTTTGAAAAATAAATTATTTAGCATGATCCCGAACCTTGATTATTTCATTTTAATTATTAGTTTATCGTAAATTATTATGTGACTCGTCATTCAATTTCTAGATCTGTTATGAGATAATTAATTAGATTAGTCTGTGATATATTAATACCTGCGTGGAATTGCTTGACATGAATAGCTTTGTGGAAGCTTGTTATGTTATCACTTAGTTGTTATCCAATAGGAGAGACTGTACATGAAGACGACTTCTGCTAAAAGTATGATGTATAACCGTGCTTCAAAGCATGGGTATACTCGCTCGACATTGATATCCTGATGTGAGGAGTCCCGAGTTTCCTCGATATCGATATCCCGGTATGAGGTTTCCTTGATTATTACTATTATAGCATTGACTAGACGATGCACTCTTGATCGGACATGTTGTGGGTCACGGTTATTTTCATAGTTTTACAGAAGTCGTTCCACGGTAACTCCATGGCTAGTGCATAATATTTCATGTACAGTTGCATAATTAATATGACAACATGGGGTTATAAAGGGGAATTGGACGAAGAATATAGCATGTATATAAACGGGCACAGCGCTTTCCCGTTATCGTGATATCGTGAGTGTTATATATATATAGGCCAGAGGGCCAATACTTGACTCGAAGGCGGCCCCCGGGCAGGTTTACGAGGACCCGATTATATACATTAAAATATTCTTCCCCAATTCAAATTACATGTAAAACAAGAATAATATGCTTGCGTGCTTTATGGTGGACTTTGTTAGTTTTGTTGAGATGTAGACCAATGTTGTTCTTTTCATACATAGATCGGGATTAATATTTAATTATCTACAATTTGAGTCATATGGTATATACATGAGGGTTTCCTTATTTGGATTATTTCGCTCGACGTACTACGTCTCATGTTGTAGATTTTTAGATATTAATTCCATCTATTGCATGCCTTGTTACTTGGATGATTAGACTGATCGCTAGCTACATGATCTCGTTACCTGATCGATTTTGGATGCTTTATGTTATTATGATTTAGTAGTGTTTTCATGTTGATTTGTGGTTTTTAGTTGTACGTTCTTTTGTTGTTTCTTTTATCGTATCGAATTCCGCTTTGGTTTTCGTTTGTTCTATTTTCTTTTGTAGGATCTTGCCGTGTGCCATTCACCCTGACATACACCTGTTTTCTCTGGTGTACGTCAGACTTAGAGGAAGAGCAGGTCCAGCTTGGAGATACGCCAAAGCCGAGTATTCTCAGCAGGAGTGCCTAGCGAATAGAGCAGAAGAAGAAGTTGAAGCCTAGTCTTTTCTTTTATTATCTGTTGGACTTTGTTGCCTTTGTAGTTCTTTCCATTCCTTCTTGATCGATGTAGTTTGTATCTCTTCAGTATTCATTTGTTCAGATTTGTATAAGGGCATGTTTGACCATATTATTATGTCTTGGATGATATTCATTTGTGATATGTATTATTTTGTTCTGTGTTGTTCAGTATATTCTTGCTATCTGTGATCGCGGACCTGTGACTTTGCAATATTTTATTTTTGACGCTTAGCGTATTAGATTGAGAAGAAGGGGTCTAGTACTTATCTCTCCTCAGTCTAATACACCACGGGCTTGTTCATGTTCCGATTCTCGGGTATTTTGGAAGCGGGGCGTGACAGTATATGATATTAAGCTTAAAGTACTTAACACACATAATATAACACCTAAACTAAATTACCCAAGCTATGATCTTGATCTTCAATAAGCTCTTTTTGGTAATCTTGCGGATGAAGCTTGAACTTGGATCTTCAACTTGAATTGTATGACTTCACTCCACAATTCCTCCAACCTCCATTGGATTTGATCGTGAATGCTCGATTCCATCCATCCTCCAACTCGTTGTTTGCCTAGAATAAATACGAAAATACAAACACTAGACAAACAACATTAGAAGTAAATTGTTTGTTAAACATCATCAAAACAAGAAGGCTAACAGAGAATGACGGTGTGAGGGATTATATGTGTACCTGTGGATAAACCACCCTCAGGTAAACTAGGGATGCCAGAAATCGTAGCCGTATCAGTCCTAGTGGCTGGTCCTACAATTAGAATTCCTTATTAGTCAAACAGAGATGTCAACAAATAAAGGGAATAACAAAATCAGAGATTAGATGCATACCTACATATGAACAACGCTCGACAGATGGTCCTGCAGCCTCTCTGGTAGCCTGCTCTGCCAACATCTCGACGAGCAACCTAGTGTCAGATTCCGAGAAACTCAACGCTAAAATGTACATGTCCTCACTAAATCCCCCAAGATCCATGCCATGAAAAGTCTCATCCTCGATCGTTCTCGCCAGCGCAGTATCTGCATGAGATTTGAAGTGTTGGATATATAAAAAGATGCTAAAAGTTCATGATAGAGAAGTGCAGACTCACTTGTGGTAGTGGCAGGAGGTTCTTTTACCACAATATTCATGCACGCGTTCTTCAATTTGTCTAAAAGAGAATGAAGCGCAGAAGTAATTAAAGGGGGAACGAATTCCGAATTTCCTAACTCCTTTAACTACCACTCGAATGGTGTATTACCAATGTTAGATATACCTGGGCATAGAATACTCGGCTCAACAGTGTTATCCTAGTTAGCATCTCTGTTTGCTCCAACATACGTAGGCTCATCACGAATGGCATCGCACATTTGTTGCACAAAGCTCAAGCTATCCAAATTGTCAGGATCGGAGAATACAGAGTCGTGCGAAAGTTCACCTCCGTCATGGCTTGCTGAAGAACGGAACATGATTAGGTTCAGGGAATCCAGAAGAGCACTATTTTAAAGTCATGGAACATTACCTTCTTTTCCACCAGTAGTTACAGTACCTCGTAACTTTGCTTCGCATGCGCATTGACCAATATGTGACTTATGAGCGGTCTTCTTCTGTTTTGGGGGACAAACCTCTATAGGACCAACGGGTCGCTCATGTGTAGATTTAGTACGCATCTCAACCTGAGCAGAAGCCTCAGCACTGGATCGTGATCTCGCATAACGGAAAATAAGAGGCTCATGCTCATCAACCATCCTACCTAGAGTGACAAGAGTCATCTTGTTAGGATAAGTAAATAAAACCTTTAGTTCCGGCTTTGGAGGAGCCGGTTGAGATTTAGAGTGTTGAGACCAACGAAGAAACGCCAGATCCATTAATTCTAAAAAGAAAGAGTCTGAAAGACCTGTCTCAGATTCTTCCCCGTCAACTCTAACGTCGGTGTCCATGTCCCTAAATTCTTCTTCAGAAGTCTCATCCTCATCATCAATAGGAAGGAGCTCCTCATCATCCTCCATCTTGTCTTTACTCGAACGGGAGGGTTTGACAGGTTTCTTCCCCCGTTTTTTCAAAAGCTCAGCCTTACGGGAAGTTTTAATAGTAGTTTGGACCAAGTGCTCAGCCTCCAACTCTGAGAGGCTCTTCACATCTAGAAGCTCGTTAGTAGAAAGGAGCCATTTGCAAGTGAGAAAGGTAAACGATGGTTTGCATTTGGATGAAGTGAGAGCGAAATAGGCGCCGGTACAACCCGTCATAGTCCAGAGCTATGCTCGCGTGCCATCAATAAGACCTCCTTCAATCCTCAAGCCTCGGTTTGGGTTCCTAACATATAGTTGGTCATAACCGAACTGACGAGTGAAACAACAAGGGAGATAGGGTTCTATGTGGTAACGACCCTTCACCCGAAGAACAAGGTATCCGACGCGAATATTCAACAACCAACGGAAGCAACCAACATCAAGGGAGGTCCGACCGGCCCCCGGTTTCTCCTCGTCAATCACATCGTCATAACGACCTGAGAAATAAGGAAAACATCTGAAGAATTCCCAGTATTTACGAACCTGAAGCTCTTGCTGTACAATAGTGAAGGTCTTCGCAAACCATTTGCTCCCCTCTAACAACTGCGGAAAAAGGACAGAGGCATCGGTAGTACTAGGCACTGATATCAAATCAGGATGGTGAAGGACGAGCTATGCCATCAAATACCAATACGGAAGATCGACCTTAATGGAGAGAATCTCAGTCGACGGTTTAGAACCCATATGTGTAAAACCATCGACCAAATATCTAAGCCCGCAAGGAATATCGGCGACCATCACCGGAAGCAGAGAGAGATCCTTCCCGTGAGCTAGCTGGATGGCAGGGAAGAGAACCTCAATGGGCAAAGCGTCAAAAAACTGATATGGAACGACGTACTTCTTCAAGCAAAGAGCGAGATACCGCGCCAGAAGGGTCTTAGGCCGAATAGGCTTCCGTGCATGACAAAGGAACGTTCGAAATTTAGTCCTCGCCGGAAAGGAACCCTCAACACCAGTGGTAGTGAATGAACAAGCGTCAACCCTCTCAATTAAGTCATTAATAGCAGAAGGTGTCAAAGGGGCCAACTCACAAATGATCTCGCCTGAACTGCTCTCCAAATACTAAAATAAATAATCAGTAAACTGCTTCAAGATGACCTGCTTCTTCCTCTTCGCCATTGGACTCATCCTGACCAGGGATGTATAATAATGACACATAAGGTCCCAGATGTTAGACCCTAGAGGGGGATGATTAGGGTCTTATGCTAATCTAATCCAATTTTAGCTAATTAAAACTAATTAATAAATTATTCTTACAAGAGAGATATACAATATGTTACAAGCAAGAATAAGCAATATGAACAAAGGTAAATATCCTAGCAATGAGATATACTATGAGATATATGTAAGGATATATAATTAACATAAGGATAAATAATCTAAACGACATAGTGGGCAATATAATCAACAAGTAATATACAAAGGCGATATAAGATATGAACATAAAAATAAGTGCGCCAATGCAATCACAAACAAACGATATGATTACGGAGTTCGGTCCCCACGACCTACGTCTCCGCTCCTCACCTTGAGGAGATCTCCACTCCTCACCTCGAGGAGATCTCCACTATCATAACCGTGTTTTTTACGTTTATCCGAACAATGTTTACACCTCACAATACGGTTTTCTAGTTTACCGAAAACTCTACAACTCACACACTCTTGCAATCCCACTCTACACCCTCTCAAGTGTTGGAACTAGACGTGTCTCCCTCAAGTGCTCAGATACAACCTCTCCCTAGGTTCGTCAACTGACGCCACTCCTCTTGGAACGATGCCCGACTCTCGCCACACACTTCTCTCGGTGTATAAGTGTATAACAAAGTGATCCTCACAATAAGCACAATTATAATTGATTGTTCTCTAATATGGATGAGAATACAATGAAAGCTCACACTCAATTGTTACAACTCTTACCAACCTAAATATACTATGTATGAAAATACAATAAGCTCAAGTGGGTGTGTGTAACAATGAGTGAAATCAAATCAAAACTAAACTCAAAATAAAACTAGCTTTAATAAGATGATAATCAAACAAATAGATATAAAGCTAGAAATAGAGTTTAGAAAACTTGTTAATAGATCAAGAGGTAGAGGAGAAAGGTTGGATGCTCAAACACCAATGGTTGATCTCCTCAAGCTCTTGTGAAATTGATATCATAAAATAAACTCTCAATTTGCTTAAAAGCTTTTTAAACAGAACTTAAACCAAACACAAACCATTGTTAAAACTTATTTAAAACACACTTTTGGGTGTGGAAAATAGTTATGGCAAAGGGGTATATATAGGGTAGAAGAAAACAACCCAAAAAATCTTAAAAACCCACTAAAAAACCAAAAAAAGACAAAAAACAGCAAGTTACCGTTACTGTGTAACGGTAACATTGGCGGTCGACCGTAACGGTAGACCGAGACGGTCAATCATGAGAAGAAAAACTACAAAACTGCTCTCTGGACTGCAGCTGGTCAACCGTTGCGGTCGACCACACTGTAGCAAACATGCAGTGGTAGTTTCCAGTTTTTGACAGTTCTGAAATTTTGTGTATCTGACTTTGTAGAATCAATTAAAAATAGTAAATAAACTCTAAAAATCATGAAATTTTGAAGGAAGGTTTTAGACATGTAGATGAACATTTTAGAGAAGGAATTTCTAAAAAATCACTTCCCAGTTGACAGAAATAAATATTTGAACACAGATAAACAGTTTCTGAAAAACTGTTGAAAACTTGTTTTTGTAAATTCAATTAAAAATAACAAAATAACTCTAAAATTAGTAAAACTTGAGGAAATGTTTATATATATGAATGTAAACATGTAAATGAAGAAATTTTTCAAATTGTATTTCCTAATTTTGAAAACTCATGTATTTTGCAAGTATGTCCAAAACATGAAAAGTTGATATACATGAAATTTAATGTTTTGACATAAACAAAACTTTGAAACATTTTCAAACGTTCTTATAGACTTAATAAAAGATATATATTATTATTGTTAAGTCCATAAACCAAAAAAATAATATTTTCACAAAATTGCATATTCTATGTAAACATGAAAACCAAAAACCAAACCATGTGTATATATATAACTATATATATAAACTAAAAACGTGTATGTGTGTATATGATTGAGCTTAAAGTACTAACACACATAATATAAAACCTAAACTAAATTACCCAAGCTTGATGAAGGTCTTCAATAAGCTTGACTTTGTACACTTGCGGAAGAAGCTTGACTTGGATCTTCAACTTGAATAGCAAGGCTTCACTCCACTATTCCGCCAACCTCCATTGGATATGATCGTGAAGCTCTATTCCATCCATCCAAACTCGTTGTTTGCCTAGAATAAATACAAAAACACAAACACTAGACAAACAACATTAGAAGTAAATTGTTTGTTAAACATCATCAAAACAAGAAGGCCAACAATCTCCCCCTTTTTGATGATGACAAACAATTTACAAAATGGATATATGCATGAAAGGAAATGAATATACAAAGTATAATATATATCATGAATATAAACAAAAAAGAATATACTCACAATATTTCTCCCCCTTTGACAATATCAAAAAGGGGAAAATCATATAGATGAAAGAGAGCGAAAGCTCCCCCTACAAATAAGCATGGGTGAGTATAAAACAAGTATAGGGATTGCTCCCCCTATCGAAAAGCCATATGGAGTATATGAAGTAAAGACCAAGGCAAAACATGTGAGCAAGCATAGATAAAAAATATGCTAAATTTGACTCACATACAAGAAGACAATGAGAACACATATAGATATGTCATAATGAAGATAGTGTCTTATTATACAAACATCAAAATCATGTATAAGAATAGATTTATGAAATCAAAAGAGGAACATGAGAATCATGCAAAAAGTTTTTAGATGAAAACAAATCCACCAAATGAAATCATAAATCAAGATTTAATTCCAAGAACAATGTTTGATCAATAAAGAAAACTTTCTTTGTAGAACTTGATCAAACCATATATAGAATGTATTATAAGGCACGAATAGATGATCCATAAGCACAAACACATAAATATCATCATATAAGTGAAATATAATGAATTCAAAGCAACAAATTAAAGCAAAATTTTTGACAAAATGTAAGAGAGGCAATAATATATCAAGCTCTTAAGCTTATTCCAACCCATATAAGGGCTTTTAGTACCCGCTAAACAATATTTAGGAATAAAAACCCAATAAACCCGTTGGGTTATATAAACACAAACCTCTCATCAAAATCAAAACTAATAATCATGAAAACAAAAGAATTTGATCAATGAAAAAATTTGCTTTCATGTTCAAAAGTTTAAAGTATAATTTTTTAAAACTAAGAAAAAAAATAAAAACACTAAAATTCTTGGTTTAAAATCAAATTTGTTTTGGTACCTAAGTATTCTTGGTACCAAAAGGTTTAGGAACATGACCCCTATCATTTAAGCTCAAGGCCCTAGGATTATGAACCCTCATGGGCATATGTGGTGCACTAACATGATCAAAACAATATTTACTTAAATGACCCTTCCGATTGTAATTTGTGCAATGAAAGAGATCCATTTGTTTTTGTGGACCATTAGCTCGTGCACGGAAAACATTTGCAAACATAGATGATCTTTTAGGATTATTTTGTAAATGTGAAACATTATCAAAACAAAACTTTCCTAAGTGGCCATATCTACCACAAAAATCATAATGATACACATTAGCATGCCTATGATAAACAATGGGTGCATGTGTGTGTACATGTGATGAAGAGACTTGATGAGATGCACAAGAAGCATTGACATTTTTATATTTGTGTGCAAAATTTAGCTAAATAGCCTTTACGACCACAAATGGAGCACTTGTAAACTTTGCTATACAAGTGTGCATAGTGTGTAGGTGATTTATAAGTTATAGCACTAGATTTAGCACACTTGTCCATAAGTTTCTTATGATTATCAATATATGTGTTAAAAGTTGAATCTAAGCATGCTATGCGGTTTTTCATGAGATTCAATTTATTATTGGTCACAACATCATTGATAATAGAAGTAGAGCATGTATGGTTATTCTTAAAAGAATCAAATTCATTTCTAATGCATTCTACTTCTAGCACGGCATCTTTCACGGCATCTTTATTAGCATGAGTTAAGCTAGAAATGGATGAAGTCAAAATTTTATTTTCCAATTTTAACATATCATTAATTTCTTTAATAGCAATATTTTCTTGAGAAATGATATCAAAATTGGAGGCTAGCTTCTCATGATCGGACTTTAAACTAACATGCTTGCTTTTAAAATCAATAAAATTATTTTGCAATTTAGTGTAGGCATGCGATAATTTCTCATATGCACAAGCGAGTTCATCAATAAATAAATCATTATCGGATCGGAATCGCTTACTACATAAGAATTATCCTCTTGTGGCCGTGTGCATGATGCTCCTGTATCACTTGAAGTCGATTCCGCCACAACGCGTCGAATCTCCTCCAAATCTTCTTGATGTGCTTCAAAAAGTTTCCAAATCGTGTAAGCACTATCAAAATGAGCAAGTTCGTTACAAATACATGGTTCAAAAGCATTATGCAAAAGTTCTAACATTAACTTGTTCATTGTAAACATTTTCTTATCATGATTGGTCAACTTGGATTTCTCCAGTGTGGGCATAATATAAGCACAATCAATAACTTCCTATAAGTCGATATTTTTAGATTCAACAAATATTTTAAATTTAGAGCACCATTGAGCATAAGGGAAATTTCTATATTTTGGAACAATATTTGGATTATAGCCTAAACGAAATATATTTATATTCATGATATATATGTGAATATATGCAAGCAAGACAAATATAATCATAACTAGATTAGCACAAATAAGATAACTTGGATCTTTAACTCAAGGTAACATTAGCGGTCGACCGTGACGGTCGACCGTGAGAAGAAAAACTACAAAACTACTCTCTGGACTACAGCCGGTCGACCGTCATGGTCGACTGCACTGTAGCACAGTCGACCATGGCGGTCGACCGCACTGTAGCAAACATGCACAGGTAATTTCTAGTTTTTGACAGTTTTGAGGGAAGGTTCTATACATGTATTTGAACATGTTAGAAAAAGAATTTATGAAAAATCACTTCCAAGTTGAGAGAAATAAATGTTTGAACACAGATAAACAGTTTCTGAAAAACTGTTGAAAACTCGTTTTTGTAAATTTAATTGAAAATAACAAAACAACTCCAAAATTAGTAAAACATGGGGAAATGTTTATTTATATGAATATAAACATGTAAACGAAGAAATTTTTCAAAGTGCATTTCCCAATTATGAAAACTCATGTATTTTGTAAGTATGTCCAAAATATGAAAAGTTGATATACATGAAATTTGTTGTTTTGACATAAACAAAACTTTGAAACATTTTCAAACATTCTTATAGACTTAATAAAAGATGTATATCATTATTGTTAAGTCCATAAACCAAGAAAATAATATTTTCACAAAATTATATATTCTATATAAACATGAAAACCAAAAACCAAACCTTGTGTATATATATAACTATATATATATAAACTAAAAACGTGTATGTGTGTATATGATTGAGCTTAAAGTAATAACACACATAATATAAAACCTAAAAACTAAATTACCCAAGCTTGATAAAGGTCTTCAATAAGCTTGACTTGGTACACTTGCGGAAGAAGCTTGACTTGGATCTTCAACTTGAATAACAAGGCTTCACTCCTCTATTCCGCCAACCTCCATTGGATATGATCGTGAAGCTCTATTCCATCCATCCTCCAACTCGTTGTTTGCTTAGAATAAATATGAAAATACAAAAACTAGACGAACAACATTAGAAGTAAATTATTTGTTAAACATCATCAAAACAAGAAGGCCAACACCAGAGAGTGTCATACATGTCGGAAGAATCTCTCTTCTGCAGTCCCAACTACATGTTAGAGGGAAACTACTCTTGATATAGGCAATCTCCCATTAGAAGACCAGAAACCTTGTGCATCTCATAGAGAGCTAATCCCAACTCTCCACTGCAAGTCAGAAAAGTGTTACTATCAGGGTTATAAGACTCCAGCAATGCTAAGAAGTGACAACTACTAACCGGGAATCCGTACATAGTGGCTTGTATAGGTGCATACAATCCGCTGCATTTCAGCTCACTCTGCTAACGTCCTAAGACATAACTAGTCATACGAGTCCACCACTTCTTAGGAGGTGAGGATGACCAACCAAAACACCTGAATTCCTTCGGTTGGTAACTTCCTCCCAAGCATAGCCAGACGATTCCTCACAGTATAGGCGACTACTGACACATCATCTGGTGGTGATGTATCAAGTCCAAGAATCCTTGGTCGAATGCCGCGAATATGATTATACCCATCAGAATATCGGGTCTTATGATGGGAAATAAATCAACAATGAACTCAGTCATGGTAATCTGTGAGATTCCAGGACATCTGTCACCATAGAGCCTGCATCTCCAAATGAGTGAGAGAATGCTGACAAGGGATAGAAGGAATGTATAAAAAGCTCCCACCATCATCATTCAACCAATGTTCATCATCAAGAGTCAATTTAGTTGGATCCTCAGCATGGTCCCCGAATAAATAATCAGGCTTCTCTAAAGCCTGGGTAGAAATGGAATCTTTAGTAAAGACAGCATCGGTAATCAACTGGCGTAATGAACGGTGGCCCCATCTCGTATTAACCGATGCACCTCCTCGGAACGACTCTCGTTGAATTGAGGGGTCGGACCAATAGCCTGCCTGTCAACACTAGTAGTGAAAGTCTCCCTGTTGCAACCGATCGTAGCTTAAGGTGGAAAGCATTCCGTAGGGAATTCAACTACAGCAAAATAAGAATTAGAAAATTATTCATAAATTATACAAAGGTTGAATTCATCTCACAAGCTAGCGAGATAGAGTCATTCATTGGGTGATTGGCGAGATGATTTCGAGTGTCCTACACAGGAAGGGCGGTGTGCATCATCACGTAAACAACATGGTAATGTACCCCGACCCACGCAGTGTAATACAACACGAAATCGCCCCAATTTGCTGGACGACGTGAATTGGCCAAGCAAAACACGTCATTTGGAACCTTAATCTCCACGAAGGAGGACGTCGGTTCTTCCCAAGTGACCCACGAAGGGGCCAAACGAGAACATGATAAAACCCGAAATCATCCTGAGGCCTCAATCCCCACGAAGGAGGATGTTGGCTCTTCTCGAATAACCCGCGAAGGGGCCAAACGAGGGCATGATAAAACCTAAAATCATCCTGAAACCTCAATCCTCGTGAAGGAGGACGTCGGTTCTTCCTGAAGGACCCACAAAGGAGTCAAACAAGGATACGGAAAGCATAAAAGTTCACCCCCGTAAGAGGAAGCTACGAGAACCTCCCTCTCACTATGCTGAGAAGATGAGCGACTCCTACGAAATCGTGCTCGACACAGAGACATGGTTAACCTGCAACGAAAATCAACGGATCAGGTATAATCATAAATCTAAGAATCCAAAAAATTTAAAGGGAAATTATGAACTTTAACTAAATCCTATAAATAAAACGGGCTCTATGTATGCAAACAATGGGTTCAAATTGCATTTAAAATCCTCATGACCAACTTTTCGGTGAAGTACCCAAAATACTCCTCATGTTTGAGGCTAAACTTTAGTCACGAACACGTTCGAATTTGGCCATGATCGAAGAGAGAAAAATCATCATCCTCGACATCACAAATTTCGGCCAAATCCCCTTTAAAGTTCGGCCATTTTTACAAAAAACCCCTTTAAAGTTCGGCCATTTTGCAAAAAGCCCCTTCAATCTTCGGCCAACTTTGTACAAATACCCCTCAAAGTTTAGGCCATGGATACACAACCCAAGCTCCTAAAATTTTAGCCACTTTGTAAACAAGTCCCTCAACCAATTTCGACCACTATTTACAAATGAACCTCTAAACAATGTTCGGCCTTCTTTTACACAAAAAACCCCTCAAAGTTTGGTCAAGATGGCATATAATCCAAACCCTAAAAAAATTTCGGTCCTTTGCAAAAACCACCCCTCAAAATTTTGGCCTTTTTGCATAAAACCCCTTAAATTTTCGGCCTCTTTCTTTGCATAAAACCCCTCAAAATTGCGGCCATATTCAAAACCCATCTTCAAGATTCAATCTTTTTCACAAAACATAACTCATGAGGGCAAAAAGCTATGATCTTTGCATACAAATTCATTGCATACCCTCAATACAAGAATAAAATTTCAATCTTTCTTGTAAAACCTATGGATTCTTAACTAAGAATGCAAGAAAAAAAAGGGAGTTCTTGAAGAGAAGCTTACCCAAATCAAGAGCTTGAAAATTCAACTCCACAAAAAATCAAGTCTTGAGCTTGAAGATGAGATGAATCCTACACTTGAGAGAAGAGGAATTTCGGCCAAGGAGGAGAAATCCGAATTTTTTTTGGGGTTGAGGGGTATTAAAAGGGAGAGTTTTAATGGGTTAAGAATCCTTGAAGAAGAGAAACAATGGGTTTTGGATAAGAGGAAGAAGATGGAGGAGTTTTACGAGGGAAAGGGCTCTCATTTGAAATTTTTGGAGAGGGGGAAATGAGAATACAACAAGAGGACAAAACAAAAAAAATTACCAAAATAGGGGGGTCTCAGCCAAGGCTGAGACACCCACAGGTGTCTTGAGCCCAGGCCGGCTCCCCAGGTACTTTCATGACATTTATTTCGCCCGTTTTCACCGGTTACAGGTTATTCTGATGAAAATCAACACCAATCAACATCGGTCAATGCGTTGTGACAAAAAGTTAACACTTGGCGACCCGAAACCTTAAGGTCAGTGCTGGTCAACACGTAACCCTAGGTCAATGCCGATTAACGCGTTACAACATAAAGTCAACACTTGGCGAACCAAAACCCAAATGTCAACACTGGTCAACGCGTAACCCTAGGTCAACGTAGGTCAACGCATTGCGATGAAAAGTTAATACTGGGCGATCCGTAACCCTAAGGTCAAAGCCTAACCCTAGGTCAATGCCGGTCAACGCGTTGTGATGAAAAGTCAATGCTAGGTGATCCAAAACCCTAAGGTCACCACCGATCAACGCGTAACCCTGGGTCAAAGTCGGGCAACACGCTACGACCAAAAGTCAACGCTGGGTGATTCGAAACCCTAAGGTCAACATCGGTCAACGCGTAACCCTAGGTCAATGTCGGTAAACACATTACGAAGAAAAGTCAACACTTGGTGATCCAAAACCCTAAGGTTAATGCTGGTCAATGCGTAACCCTAGGTTAACGCTGGTCAACGTGTTACGATGAAAAGTCAACGTTAGGCGATCCAAAACCCTAAGGTCAATGCCGATTGTTCGCGGGAAAATTTGTGCCTTTCTTCATTGATATCATTGCC
>BQKN01065459.1:377-19434 GCA_022839385.1 Asparagus kiusianus
AACCCCTTAACCAATAATAAAATAGAAAAGTCCGACCAACACAAAAGAGTGGTTCCCCTGTAGCAAGGAAACACATTAACAATAGAGCATCAAGAGTGCAATAGAGTCGAAAATCTTGTGTTACTTATGAGTGAGTTACAAGGAAACCCCCGGTGACATGGTTAAACATGTTCTTAAATGTCTGAACTTTATATAATGTAGGAACTAAAATTAAAAGAAAAATAAATTAGAGTAATCATCTAATGGTTAAATGTGTCATATTCTGGGGCAGAGCCACATTCATTTGAGGTTGAGCATGTGACCTACCTCTTTAATTTTTAGATCCGCCAAATAAATCTTATTTTGAAAATACCATATAATGTATAACTAATTGTGTCCAAATCCACATAAATTAATACAATTACATATATTATGACTATTTTTGTAGTTTAAAATTTTAATATATTTTGTCATTTATCATGATAGTATCCTTGTTCATATTCCTCCAATCCTCTGTTTCTTTGATTCCTTGATGACCTTTAATCTATCAGCAACGCCACCTGACACCTGATGAACAACATTACCCTGTTCCCACTTAAATTTCTCTTTAACATGCAACTTCTTAGTATAAGATTCATAGGATCCTTCACTTTATGTTGGAATACAATTTTCATCACACTTCTTCAATAAAACCATATCTTAGATAACCATCATTTTAATATCCTCAACCCTCTTTTAATGTTCCGATGTACTTCTTCTTCTTCTTATTACCCTTTCTTCCATAAATACCCTTAAAGATCTCATTTGAAATTTCACTAAAAAATTATCTCTCCACAAAAACCCCGAAGAATTTGATCTCAAAACTATCAGCAATGCGACCAAAACAATTATGTTATTTTTTTATTAGCGTCCCACTCTTCAGTAATCTCCCAACTGTTCCATGAATTTGTAGTTTTGTTAGTCTAAGAAGTGCAAGTTCCTCTGCAGGTTTTCAAGTGAGCTGTGTTTTTAAATGCTTTCTTATTTGAGAGATATTTTAATGCCATGAATTTGTGTTAATTTAAGAAGTGTGAATTTCTTTTCAGGCTAATGAAGTGAGCCATCTTCAGAAATTCTTTCTTATTGCGGAATTACATAAACATCTGGTACTAAGCTTTTGTACTTGTGTCTTTACGGCTATGAGGAAATCATGCTAACTTCATTGGCAGTTGGGAAATTATGGACTATTGGAGAGCCAAACTCCTTTCTAAAGGCTAGTCTAGGTGGCATATCACAAGTTAGTACTAAAGGGTGCAATGTGCCTTTCCAGAATTCCTTAGAGAGCCATCATGTACATAAATTACATACCTGTTCTCCCTTTAGAATTCCTGCTTGCGGATTAAGGAGTCAGCACCTATGGGGAGATTGTAAACAAGAAATACCAAGGAGCTTACTGGTATGCTACGTTATATTAATATATTGATTATTTAGAGGGAAATTTTGATTTTTGAATAATATTTTTTTTCATTCTTCTTAGTGCCATCTGCATGTTAGTGCATCATCAGATGAGGATTATCGCTCATCTCGCAACATAGCAATAAGCCTGTTTAAACGGTACAGAAATGTAATTGATCGCGGAGGTGGGGATAACCTAAAAGTATGTGCTTTGCTTATTTATCTCAAATTTTGTCACCATACGAAAATTTTGTAATTGCTTGTTTTTCTAATCAACCGATGCTATTTGCTGCTTTCATCAGGAATTTATCAATGCCGGGGTGAATGCATATGCTCTTGGTTGTACTGATGAGGGTTTAAGGAAAGAACTTCTTGACATGAAGAATTCTGGCACTGAGGTTGAAGGGATGGAAACATATGGTGGGGGCACAAGCTTGAGATTCAGAATTCTTTCAGATGAGGTGAAATTATCTAAGAAATAGACATCAGATTCATTTACTTGGTGTTTCAAAATTATTTAGCAATTTCTGTTGACGAATACATCTTGCTTCAGTAACAATTCTTTTTTGTTGGGCTAAAATAGGTTCCATTAGCTCTATCAATTACTCAATCCTGGTTCAGTTTACCATGCCATATCTTAGTTCTATAGGCACGTGGCATCCAAATTAAGGGCTGTTTCGTTGGATGAAAATGGATTGGAAATGTAAATAGAGCAACCAAATTTGTAAATACATTGTTTCGTTTATAACTTTGTAATTAGGAAAGGTAAATTGACTTGCATTTTGTAGAGAAAAAACTTGCAACAAATGCTACGTACAATTTGTTGGAGGAAAAGCTGCAGACTTCAAAACAGTTAATTAAACAATAAAAAATTCCACTTTATAAAAAAATATTTTTAAATCCAAATAGGAAAACCATCTACACCCAAGTTTCCTTATATGACAAAATTTGTAGTTTTTGCTTAATTGTTTTTCAACCAAACACTAAACTTGTATTTGAAAATACATTTCCTATAATTGTAGATATCCGAACGTTGAACTTGAACTTCAGTTCTTGCAACAAATGCTGCATGCAATATTTGTTTCTGCAACATTTGCTGCTATTTATTTTTGCAGCAAACCAAACAGCCCCTAAAGTGCACTGAAGCTCATCATAGAATGCAGCCAATTTTGTTAGGATGCAGCCAATTTTGTTAGGATCAGATTACGTGGTAAATCATCATATGGAACAAATAGGATAAAAATGTGAATTATATGATCATTCGTCATCGCTCTCAGAAATGATTGGAAGACTAAGGGTATAAATGGAAAAGAGTAAAAAACTATGAAATATCTCTTCAATATTTCATTTCCACCATAACTTATTCGACTTGTTTCATGAGTTCATTTTTCTCATAGTGTTCCTACCTGTGACTTGCTTCCTTAGGGAAAGAACTGAAGGATTTGGTTTTCAAACTGAACCTTAACCATCTTTAGTAATGAACGACAGAATTACAGCAAAAGAATAATTTAGAAACACATGTAGTGAAGAACTTACAGATTTTGTAATTGAATAGAAAGAAAAATGTAACTTATTCAGTATTTCATGGTAACCAAATAGAGTAAGCTACAGCTCTACTGTCACTTCATATTACTATATGGCTAGTTGTATTTTTTCACCTGTTCCACAATTACTCCGGAGATCAGATTGTCCTGTAAATCTAACCTTTTAGGATTATACATGCTTTTTCATTTTTGAGTCCACCACGTTCTTAAGTGTGCATGAAAACTATGCTTTCTTTCTTTCTTTCTTTCAGACTGCTGGTGTATCTTTGAGCTAGCTATTTAGTACCTACTAAGGTTAAATATTTGTTTGCTGTGCCTTCCTGTATAATTTCAATTCCTGTGTAATTTCAATCAGTGCAGCAAAGATTTAAGAGTGTTTCTCTTTGGTTCTTCAAGATGTGTTGTGCTTCCGAACTCGATGTTCATCCTTCCCTTTATAGCCTCTTTATTGGGCTTAGACGATTTCGGGGTTTGTTACTCATTTTGCATGAGCTTGATTTGTCTAAATAATGCAATAATTTTCTTGTATGTCAACTGGCCCTCCAGATGTATGGAGAACCCTTCGCCTTTCCCTAAATTTCTTACTAGGGATTTGGCACCAATACAGATGATTACTGTTAGATACATAGGCAGTTCGCGGTTTTTGGTGGGGGTCTATTCAAACTGGTGTTGTTCTCCATAGTCAGACTATGTTCTGATTACAAAATATTTTAAGGTGATGACGTCTAGTATCATAGGATAGTCAAAACATGTTGATTCTTTGCAGAAAACATTCCTACTGCATATTTCTACCATTTGGCATGACTCTTTCAAAAACTTTCTTTCAGAACTGCAAAACTCTGTCATTGGATAGTGGAGAATTGTTTATCAGATAAGTTATTTTATGCATGTGTGATTCATTAAAAGGTTCTTTTTACATTTCATATCATTTTTTGTTGTCATGTAGGTCCATGAGTGTATTCTGTGGCTTAGTATCGTGTTTATCACCATTCTGTGCACACCACAGCCAACTGTAGTCAGGTGGTCATCTATTCCACCTGTCTCGACTGACATCATGCTTCAGTGGAAAGGGTTTTGTGCTCTTATAGCAAATGCTTATTATACAAGAGGAATGGCATGGTAAGGATGATCTGGCATTGTACAATTATGTTTTCCTTCTTTAGTATCTATCATTCACTATATTGTATGGTGTATTTTGGAGTTTTGTACTACAAAATGATAACAATGATATTTTTGGGAAAACCGTGGGATAAGCCTTTAATAATCAGGTAACTCATTTTGACAAGATAATATAATGTTGAAAATCAATTACAATTTGAGATTTCTTTATGATGGTTGTGGAATGAAGTGGGGTGTGGGTGTGTGTGTGTATGTGTATAGAAATGATATAGGTTGAGGGTTAATGTCAATTATGAAGATTTAAAGGTTTTCTATATGTTTCATAGACAAGATAGTAGTTGGAACTTTGCGTTGCCTGTAGAGAACTGAAAAGAATGACCATCAAGAAAAAGTAATTACTTCCTCAAATTGATGAACCATGATCTAATTGACCAACTACAAGGTGCTCAACTCTTTTCAATTTAGATTGTGGTCAAGCTACAATCAATTAAAATTAAATTAGAAGACAATACCAAGGACTGCCTTCAAAACCCGATATGGTCAGTATGAATTTTAATGATGCTCTTTGGACTGTCTATGCCTGGCTGCATTTGTGGACTTAATGAATTGAGTATTCCAATCTTATTTGGACAAATTTATTGTGGCTTTCATTGATGATGTCCTAATCTACTCTGAGAGCCTTCACGAACATGAAGAACATCTAAGAATGGTAAGGATGATCTGGTTTTGTATAATATGTATTCCTTCTTTAGTATCTTACATTCACTACATTGTATATATTACAAAATGATAAAAGTGACCACGAGAGTTGTCCTGTATAGCCGAAAAGAGTGGCAGTCTCCTTCCTCGTCGATAGTCTGTTTGGACTTACTTTTTTAGCATGTGAAGATGTATGGCATAGCCTGTATCACATTGATATGAGAAGGCTATTATAGCTAAAGTAAAACTCTCCTACGTTCTGGTACTAGTGTATTTCTATATTACTGTGCTGCCAATATCAGGTTGTGGTTGGGTCCTCTTAGTTACTGATGTATGCTGAATCTTGAATATTGGTCAGACCATTTTTCTTCGGACATTGTTTAAAGAGGACCCATGTTTTAACACTTTCCCTACATTGGTACCTTTTGGTTTTCTATTTTATGATATTGATAAAGGTTCAGGACATGGCAGGACTTTTACTTAAAACAGAACAGTGTTCAATCAAACATCTCATCTCCATTGTATTGTTTAACTCAGTATCTTGCCATATTTTGATAATCTGCTTGCGAAACATAAAGGTGAGTCCTATCTATAACAAAAGGCTAACAAGGATACTCACAACTGTCTCTACAGTTTCTTCTGTTGTATTGTCTGTAACTTAATGTACATGCATGTGGTTCCATAAGCGTGCATGTACAGCAATGTGGATGTTACATGCAACCCATATCTTTGTAAGGGACATAACTTACAGTAGCAAGATCTAAGAATTAGGAGCTCTGTGAACATCTAACATAAAGGAACCAACAAAAAGGAACAGACCCTCTGCATGTATTCTATAGTTCTGTGATGTCAAAGTCCTGAGGTGTGCATCATGTTATCATATGAAGATGTAAAACAATATGTCAGATTCCATCAACTAAAAGAAACCATGAGGACCATGATATTAGATGATTCACGTGAATGGATTGACAGGGATTCGTGGATCTCTGTCAATTTTCAAAAAACACAGAAGGTCCACTATGTTAAATGCATCATGGATGCTTTTAGTTCTGATTCTACGAGTCCTGTTTCATATATACCCTTCTACAGGCAATCTTTTTTAATGAAAGATTCCATAAACGCTTCAACACCTCATGTTTGTTTTTCGATTACATGTGCATTTGAACATGAACGCCCATGTGCATAAACTCACCTATATTCATGTGGAGAAGGTGACACATTTTAAAATTAAGTGTCTGACAACAAAAATATGAAGATATTGCATCTAGGAGAAACTCCCATTTTGGTAGGTACCTTATTTTTTTTTATAGTTTCTGAAGAGTAATATCTTCTGCTGGTCTAAGCCCCCACCTGCATGCACCCTGATGTTAGTCAATTTCTTGCTATTGCTAGACTGGAAAAAATACACGAATAGTTTATACTTTGAGACCCCCCAGAGGTATGTAGTAGGTTTGGGGATTGCCGATCTGATCCTTTATAGAATTGTTCCATCAATTTCAATTATTTTTTAAAAAATCAATATTTGTTATGTTTTCACCATGATAACGTTCCCTCACTTGCAATTATTTAAAATCTGCTGCACTTTTGTTTCACATACTCGAGCTGCTGAGCAGTATAATAACCTACCTAGTTTTGTACTTTTCTATTCCAGAAACTTTTTTTTAACATCGTGTGTGTGCATGTCCTTGTTGGTGGTTTGCATGGGTGGGTGGGCAGGTGGGCATGCTTGCGTGCATGTGTTTTTTTTCCTTTTTTTTGGGTGAGGGGGTGGGTTAATTGGAGATAGCTTAATTTTCTTTAAAAGAATGGGTAACCAATGTATTACCAATAAAAAATGCTTCCCTTTGTGTCACTGATCCATTAATTTTGGGTTAAATGGAAAAGGCCAAACTTCAGGACTCAGGAGCATATCCTATTTTCCTCCTAAACCCTGATTTGTCCAGGACATTATACTTCATGAACATATTACCTCTATGTACCTGAATGATAGGTCCCTTGTTAATGATTATTTCGAACCTATATATAATATTCACTTTGAGTCTATTTATATGAAGTATTTTACACGCACGAGCCCGCTCACACGTGCCCGCTCGCTCGTTCGCTCGCACGCTCGCTACCATACTAACACAAATGTACATTTCTAACACCTTTGTTATACCATGTATAACACGTATGTTAGTTTGAACCATTTAAAATGGATTCAATTAGTCAGTATGATACTAAAACTCACTTACTACTAATTAAGAACCTTTTAATTTTCTTCTATGTAATCCAACCATATAAATGGTATCCTTCCTTATAAATCCTCCATTATTCATTTATATCAACATTAACCTCTTTGGTGCTTTAATTAGTCAATATGATACTAAAACTCACTTACTACTAATTAAGAACCTTTTAATTTTCTTCTATGTAATCCAACCATATAAATGGTATCCTTCCTTATAAATCCTCCATTATTCATTTATATCAACATTAACCTCTTTGGTGCTTTTGCTAAAATTGAAGTTCTTACATTCAGGCTACCTGTGAAAACTCTCCAGCTAGAACAAATGGCTGTAATGGGCAGTGCTGAGGAGCCGTCGGTTGTTGCTAGCCGGATGCGATTAGTATTTAGTACACTAGAGGTTTGAAAATGCTGCCCATATCTTTGATACATTTATGTTCATTAAGTTTTAATTTAAAAGAAACTTTCATAATAAGTTTACATCTTCAATGTCTTTACTGCTAATTGTTTGGAGTTTGCCGTTCTTGCGGGAACTTTCGCTTGTAATGGGTTGAAGATAGGGAAAAGTGGAAATAATTTTACTGTTGGATATGGTTTTCTTACCAACGTTAAGTGCACATAGACCTCCTGTAGTATCACAATGTGCTGCTTATTACCTCTTAAGTTTGATATTCGCAGACAAATATGCACCCTGAGTGAAATTTTGTACTCATTTACCCTTAGGGAATGCCTGCATATGTCTTTTGTGGAAACAACACCCCCTCCCCACCTCTCTTCAAAAAAAAAAAAAAAACATGTTAAAGAGTCGATAATTTCACTCAGGGAGTGTGCCTGCCTATATCAAAGTTAAGGGGTAATAAGTGGTACAACATGATACAACAGGGGGCCTGTGCAATTAACCTGCTATTCATTATGAGTGGACATGCTTTATTCGAACTTCTGAACAAAATAAAACATGTATCAGTTGAAGTTTATTTCCTTCTTCGTTTGCTATTGTATGTGCTATCTTTCATATCTGCCCAGGACCTAAATATGCCTCTGTTACATCTCCTTTAGTTTTCCATTAACTGCAGTGTGTTCTCTAACTTTTAAATCTCTCCATAAAATAAACATGTCTCTCGATATACATAATGTGATGTCACTCCCAGAGTTTGTTAATTTCGATCAGTAGTACATAATCTTGTTTTCCCAGCCCCTCAAACAAATTACCATCATATGGCGAAGCACCAACTAATAACATTTTCCAAAATTTTATTAGTAACAACATCGAGTTAAATTTACAAGTGATTCCAGAATTATGATGCGGCTAAAATGTAGAATAAGGCATACTGTAATTTCTGTACCCTCCATGAACAATTCAGAATGTTTTATATGCTAGACAGTCTTTGAGGGAGGGATGATATTCATTTTGACTTTCTTGTTGAAAAAGGGTGAGATTTCGCTGATTTCAGTATTTTGGCCTTTGCAGGTAGTCAGTCCACAGTGGCCAAGAGTTTAGCTAAGCTTTAGAATTTATCACAAAAAAGGTTTTACTTGTTCAGTGGCATGAAAGGAACTGGCTAGTAATTATCTCAATCATCTGGAGGAATGAAAATGATATTTTGCCACAACCAAGTTCCTTTGTTGAGCAAAGCCATGAATTTCTTTTATGGTGTGTTTGGGAGTTTACTAAGGGAAGAGAAGGAAAGGTAAACAACGGGAAGGGAAGGAAAGGGAAGGGAAGAGAATTGTAATATGTTGTTTGGGAGTTGAGTAAGGTGAATGAAGGTGAAAGGAAGTAAATATACGTAAATTTACATAAATGACTTTATACTAATAACATATCAGCTCTTTTATTTGTTTTGATAGGGGTAAGAATGTCATTATACCCCTTTACCCTCCTTTACCCTCCTCTACCGCCCAAATTGGGGGGGAAAGAAAACCAAACAATTTTACCCTCCTTTCCCCTTCATTCCTCCTCTCTACCCTCCTTAAAAAAACTCCCAAACAAGGTGAAAGCCTCATTTCTCTTCCCCTCCCCCTCTCTACCCTCCATCCAAACAGGGCATTATGTACAAGGTTTGTGTAGTATGAGTGCAAATAACAATTTCAAGAATTAAATTATTTGATATATTGATGTATAAATATAACCCATTGTCATGAGACCAGGCAGTGTAAATTTCTGTAACGATATATGACATATCCTGCATATGGTACAAGTCTAATGAAATTCTAAATGTGTATATATCCCAATATTATGTCAGTTTTTTTGTTATTGACATTTCCCTAAGAAACTCCCATCATTGTTTGTGTAAATTTCTTTTTAATTTGAGATTTTGTTCTTGTCGAAATGTATTAAAATGCGGTTTGCTTAAACTATACCTATAAATGTTGCATATTGTTAAGCTTTTTGTTCAGCTTTTTTTTTGCCCAATCCTTTTTGCGCGCGTCATCTATTATTCCAATTTTGCATTTTCATATCCCGGATGTTGCATTGCTTCTGTCATTTTCCCCTGGGATTGAGAAAGCCAACTCGCGATCTGTGTTTCATTGCAAGTTTGAAATCTTGGGACAGGTTAGAATGCTTGGTGCTTTCAGGAAACACAGCTGAGCAGTTTAAACGGGGATCTGTGAAGGAAAATTGATGTGCGATATGTTTATTTTCTGATGTTTCTCTTCAAGTATTTAAAAAAAAAAATTAAAATATGTGTTCAATACTTGTCTTTGTAGGTTTATTTGGAGAAATTATTAGAATGGGGGAGAGAACCATGCCCTGGTTGAAGGATATTCTGTAATACCTGGTTGATGCTAATGTACTCAAGTTAAAATCAGAACAGAGGACCGTATCCACAAATTTAATATTGGTCCAGTTCGGAGATTTTCCTCTTGTAACGGTAGCAGATGGTGTTATCCCTGTCCATAAGGGAGAAATGCACATGAAGAATGCTGACCCACATAGTCAGAAGGATAACGGCTTGATACCCCTCACCACTCCAAAATGAGAAATCATGTGGGTCCATCTTGACTTAAGTGAAGACCAGCAGTGAACAAGTGCATCAACGAAGAAGAAGAGAGGCAAGACGAAGTCGTTCAATATGATTAGCCCCTCTATAACTGAGGATGATGATAATCTCAAACCTCTCACGGATTTAGAAGAAGAGAGGATTGTCCTTGCAGGATCAAGGAGGTAATCCTGGCATCCGATCAGGGAAAACATACTTGAGAAATTATAGCCAAGATGCTCAAGGAGCAGAAGAGCAAGCCCCAGAGGCTAGGGGTTCTGCTCCTAAGAAGACAACTGACAAGGAGAAACAGAAAGAGCTTCGTTTCAACCAGAACCTTATTCAACAGGAGACTGGAGGATCTAACACACCCTTCCGATACAACGTCATGGCGCAATTGGCTAATATCCCTACAAGGATCACCCTGTACGAGCTCTTGCGATTGTCCAAGACCACAAGGGAAGCTCTAATTGAAGCTTTGACGAACATAGAAAGCTTTATTACTCAGGTCACTCCGGTTCCAGAAGCTTCCAAAGAACAATCTTGTGTACAATGTCTACAAGCTGCAAGAAGTTTGCCATGCATATCATTCACACAGGAAGATATGCAGATCAAACACAAGCATGATAGACCTTTCTACTATATAGGGTATATCGGCTCTTCTGAAATTAGTCGTGTACAAGTTGATCCGGGCTCGATTCTCAGCATCATGCCATATCGGGTCAGGCAAGTCCTAGGGATTCCCCTACACCGACTAAGTTCCACTCAGACAACCATCTTCGGCTTTAACGCCAATAGTACATGTCCCTTGGATAAAATTAAACTAATGTGTCAAATCGGAGATCTCAAGTCCGAAGTGACTTGTTACGTCATAGATGCGGGCACGTCGTACAACTTGTTGTTAGGACGACCTTGGATTCATGCGAATCGCATTGTCCCATCTACCCTTCATCAGGTCATGAAATATGCTGATGAGGAAGGAGAAGTCAGAACTCTGATTGCTGAGAAGCAACCCTTCAGAGGAGTGGAGAATTTTTGCACCGATTTAGTCTTCTACCTGGATTCTCAAGAACCAGAGCAATTAGACGAGGTCGCCGACAGTGGTAATGAAGCCGACATCTAGCACGATCCCGAGGAAGATTGTCCATGGGAGTTGAATTTTGATGTAATGGGTCAGAATAATGATAATAACAATGTACCGAGTGAGGGCGAGTGGTACATTAATGAAGATTTTAATTTGGCGTACTTATCTAATGTGTCTTTTGAATATGAACAAATAGGGATTGATACAAATGCATGTACTGATTCATGGTGCACATTATACGCCGAGGCTTCACTCACTCTGCCTCTAAACCTTCGCCGCATTCAAAGAGATGAAGGATGTGCAGAAGGCTTTCTTTATGGTCCCGTCCAAAAGGAAAGGACAAAAGCCGATCTATTTTGGTAATGTCAAACCTGAATTGCTCTAGCGAGAGAGTTCAGAGGAAGACCGGGAAGTCCCCCAATTCCATTATCATGAACCTAACTCCATCAAATTGATGAAAATGATGGGTTATGACTTTGATAAACATGAAAGTTTAAATTTTGGGAAAGGAAGACGAGCGCCGATTCGGCTTTCTATCCCAGAAGGAAAACCTCTTGATTATTATCATAAAACTAAAAGAGGGTTAGATTATGTATCACTCCTCCTTTTTCAGAAGATGAGACCGGCGACTGCATGTGTCAAGAACATTCATCTGGAACATCCTCATGAGAATCCTATGTAAGTGTCGGAGCAATATCCGTGAACATGGCTTCAATTAGTCATCCGGTCGAAGATACAAAGGATGATCGAGGACTGATCAAATCAACCAACGACTCTTGGATCAAACACCTTAACATCTTATGGGATATACGTTTCGAACAGCGCGAACCGCCCACCGAAGATAAGGTGATCCAGGTCAACATGGGGGATGAATCCAATCCTAAGCCGATCTTCATAAGCGAGAGTCTATCAGCACCTGAGAAAGAAGACCTCATATCTCTTTTCAGAGAATATATATATGTCTTCGCTTGGAATTATGAAGACATGTCTGGTCTTGATCCTAAGTAGCCATGGATCGCCTTAACATTGATCCGGATGCGAAACTCGTCAAGCAACAACAACGTCGGTTTTGTCCAGAGATCATGGAAGTAATTGATTCCGAAGTCAAAAAGCTAATTGACTCAGGATTTATCAGAGAGGAACAACACCCTGACTAGGTTGCTAATATCGTGCCCGTGCCTAAGAAGAATGACAAGGTCCGAATCTGCATTGACTTTCGCGACCTTAATGCTGCATGTCCGAAAGACGAATTTTCACTCCCCATCATAGATGTCATGATTGATAATACTTGTGGGTATGAGAGGATGTCTTTCATGGATGGGTTTTCAGGATATAACCAGATTAAAATGTACTCTAAAGATGAAAGGTATACTGCTTTCATAACACCCTTGGGGGTGTGCTGTTATATAGTAATGCCTTTCAGACTAAAGAATACTCGTGTAACCTATCAGCGTACCATGAATAAAATCTTCCACGAACATCTACGTAAAAAGATAGAGTGTTATGTGGACGATATTTCTATGAAAGTCAAAACAGAGACGATCATCTTGCAGATCTAAAAACGATGTTCGACATCATGCGAGCACATAAACTGAAGATGAATCCAACCAAGTCATTCATGGGGGTCTCCAGTGGTAAATTCCTGGGATTTATAGTCACATCCAAGGGAATTTTCTCTCAACCCAGAAAAAGTTCGTGTTATCCAACAAATGCCACCTCTAAGAAATATCAAAGAACTCAAGGCTTGCAAAGGCAGATTGGCGTACATCCGGAGATTCATATCAAACCTCTCAGGACGCTGTCAGCCCTTCACTAAGTTGATGAAGAAAGAAATTTCATTCGTTTGGGATGGAGATTGCCAAAAGGCATTCAAGGAGATCAAAAGATATCTTACTCAATCACCTATTCTTGTGTCCCTAATATCAGGAAAACCTTTCCTGTTATACGTGAGAGCCATGGATCATTCCCTTGGAGCATTGTTAGCTCAAAACAACGTCCAATGGTACGAACATGCTATCTACTACCTTAGCAGAACCATGATTGGAGCCAAACACCGATATAATCCGGTAGAAAAGAAGTGCCTTGCTTTAGTGTTTGCTGTCCAGAAGATGCGACACTACTTAGTAGGTCAAACAATCCACGTCATCTCTACGGTAAATTCTTTAAAAATGCTCATGACGAAGCCGTCTTGTGGGCCCATCGCACAACAGTGAAGACCCCTACAAAAGCTACCCCATTCTCTTTGGTATATGGTTGCGAAGCTGTATTACCATTAGAAATCTAGATCCTGTCTTTGAGAATCGTCCTTGTGACTGGGATGACATATGAAATAACAACATCGATTGCGTCTTCAAGAACTTGAAGTATTAGACGATAGAAGACTTCAGGCTCAGCAACAGATCAAGTTGTATCAAGCCCGAATCTCCAAAGCCTATAACAAGAAAGTCAAAGAGCACACCTTCAAGATAGGCGATTTGGTCTTGGCTGTCAGACGACCTATGGTGATGACGCACAAGACCAAGGGGAAGTTCAATCCCAAGTGGAAGGACCCTTCGTAATAGAATTAGTCTATTCGAATGGGGCATATCGTCTCATCAACCAGAAAGGTGATAGACTCATGATGCCTATTAACAGGAAATTTCTCAAGAAATATTACCCGTGAGCCATGAAGTCCCCTTTTCCAAATTCCCAGCCAAGTCTGAGATAATGAGTAAGCTTTCCTTAGACTGGGTGTTGGTTATTCACATTTTATTTTCCCCAGCGAAGTCTAGAATGAAACATCAATTTTATTTAGACTGGGGGTTGGTTATTCGTGTTTCATGTGAAGGGAGAATAATAAACCATGTTAAACCTTCCTCAGCTTATGTATCGTCAAGTTAATATTACACCTCTGACGATCAAAATTATCTAGAATTATTCTACCAATAATAAAGAGAATTTCTAATTTAGGCTAGATTGTTATATCAAACAGTGCAATCAAATCCTAAGTGTTAGCCAACAAAAAAGAAGGAAAAAAATGTGCGAGTTATTGAGGAATGAAATAGAATAACAAAAGTGTAATTTCATTCAAAAGAGAAGTTCCGACTGTACAAAAGCATGCGAGCTTAGTTCAACAGGCTAAAGGAAGCAAGTTCAGCCTTGACAGCAGCTAACTCTTTCTCCCGGTCCGCCCGAACCCGTTCTTCCATTTCCTTTAGGCCAAGCAAGTTCTGCTTCTTGGCGCATCGCTTGTAGGGTTTGCCTTCCCCTCTCAACGGTGTCATGAACGTTTGCAATCTCACGTCGCAGGTCCTCTAGTGTTGACTCTTCCTTGGCAAGTTGAACTTTCAGTTGAGTGAAAAAGGAGCAGAAGTATCAATCTTAGCCAGCGCTAGACGTTGTTGATTGAGCAAGTACGCGATGTTAGAAGTAGAAGAATCAATCTCAGCCTGCAATAGACACCACTGAGTAAACAAGTGTTTTAGGATAAACTCTTGCTCCGATATACTCCTCTCACGCTCTTCGCTCTCACGCATCTTCATAGTTAAAACTTGGGACATGAGGTGCTCCACCTCTTTAGTCCCATCAGAAGACATTAGCGTCTCTAGGCGATGCACGGATTCCTTCAAACAAATAAGTTTTTGTTCGCAACGCCTGACTAACTGATCATCACATGTACGCTGAATTGCCTTCAAACTATTTTCTATGTAGTCGTCAAACGGCATGAAGGTCCCCCATCCAGCGCTAACGATGGAGATTGCTTGTTTCATAGCATTCTCCAACCGTTAGATGAGACCTTGCACAGAGCTAAAGTGCGGAGAAATAAATTCCCGACCCGGGATGACCATAGCAATGGGCTAGATCTGGGGGACTGATCCTTCATCATCAGTAGACGACCTCGGTCCACCCCCTGTACTGGTTGATGCTGAGAAACTATGCTCAAGACGAACATGTCTCTTCATATGTGTGTTCGCTTCATAGCAATTCGCTTCTTCGACAGTGAAAGGCCTCTTTCCAGATGATTGCTCTTGAACTGCTAAAGAAAATAAAAGAAAGAATTAGTGGCTAAATCAAGTTACTAAAGCAAGTCCAATGGGCTATTCTGAAATGCAAAGAGTCTAGACCTGCGTTATCAATCCTAAACGCAAGAAGTTGAAGCCTATATTTTTTATTCTAAAATGCAGAGATCAACGCTGCGTTTCATAAACAACACAGAGTTCTATTCTTGCGTTTCGTTCAGAAGAAGATGAATCATCTTCATTATTGTCCTTGACGAAAAACCCATCTAGGGTTAAATAAACTTGTTGAGACAACTTGTTTGGGTCATCGCTTACCAGAATCAGCAAGCACAGACGGCGACGATACAATTGTAATCTCAAGAACACCGTCAGCCTTCATAACTAACGATGTTGGAGAGGCCGATTCGACTGCCAGGTTTAGGCGAGAATTTGTGCCCCTTGAAGCCATTTGCATTGGCGGTTGGAGACGAACAAGGATCGTTGGAGATATAGAAGGAGATAAACAATCTCGTTCAAGAGCCAATAAAGAAGACAAAGAGTGGCATAACTCTTAAAAACATGACCCCAGGGGGGTCTAGTTATAACAGTAATCAAGTTGATTAATTAGGCGCGGGATTCTAAGATAGAGTCCCAATTGCCTTGGAAACATCCTAGCGTTAATGGATAAAGTGGTCAGCCTTCTTAAACATAAACCTCATAGCTGCATTTCAGTCTCTTAAACGCAAGGCTTAACCCTGCGTTTCTAACTTTTGAACAAATGATTAACCCGCAAACGCAGTGGTCTAACCCTAGCATAGGAATTTTCTAAGATTATTCTAAACAATAGTAAAGAGAATCTCTAATCCAACACGATGACAAAGAAGGAGTAATAAAAAGCAATAAATATCAGCAGTCCAAACATATAACGCATGTTGGGAGGGATAATGTAAAGTTATTACAAAGCCAAAAAAAGTAAGTGCTGCTGGAGCTTAAAATAAAGAGAAACTTGAAAGATAATCCTCAGTTTCAGATATATCCCCCTCATGCTTCGCCAGCTCCTCCTCTTCGACCTTCTTTCGAAGTTGAACGTCGGTGAGCACAGCAGCAGTAGAAGCTTCCCATTGCAGTGCTTTAATAACCTCCTTCTCTGCTTGAACCATAGCATAGAGGGTGGTATCCCCCAGGTCAAAATTTTCTAGGGTTAGCTCCCCTGCAACAAACCTGGCTCTTGCGTGACGACACTGCTTCTGCAGGCTCCAGATCAAGGCCTTCTTCTCCGAAATGCTACGGCTTCGAGCTTTGTCATCAACTTTCTTCTTCATTTGAGCATCACTTATGGCTTGCTGTATCTGTAGCCTTAAGTCCGTGAGCCTCAGTTCTTCCAAGAAGCGAACAGCACCTGTGTAACGGTGGATTTTCTCCGCGCAACATAGAGCATGACAAAGGTTGACGCAAGCGAGGGCACTTAAGCTTTCCTCAATGGAAGCATGGAACTCAGAGAAAGAACCCTAACCATGCTCCATGATGGAAAATGCTTGTTTCACCTTATTTTCCAAACGCTTGAGGAGAAAAATAGTACTATCGGGTCTCAGATAATACGACTCGGGGGTCACCCTCTCATGATCCTCGTTGGGGAGGATCATGGAGATGGGTTGGATTTGAGGGGTGGACCTTGAGTCATATATACTGATCTGCCCAGTGGTAGGCACCTCGTCTCGCACTACAAAGCAAGCAAAAGTGAAGTCAATAAACTTCCTGTCTAAAAGACTAATCCAAACGTAGAGCATTAAACTCGCGTTGAATCAATTTGAAAGCAAGAATCTAAATCCGCGTTACGTTTTCCTAAATGATGGGATTTAAACCCGCGTTATACTTTTCAAACACAACAGATTAAACTCGCATTTCAAAACGAAGGGATTAACCCTTCGTTCCACCCATTAACACAGAGGATCACCTCTGCATTTGGAATTGAGGAGACGAATAGTTTTCATCATTGACAACCCAGAACCTACCCGTCGAAAGAAGTACTAAAAAAAGAGAAGAAAGTATATATACACAGCGCCACTTACCTCGATGAACGAACATCGAGGATGGAGGTGTCAGCGGGGATGCAGATGAGGACCCGAAAACATTTATCGCCTCTATGTTCTCCCTCGAGCAAGAACCTCTGAAAGCCATGGTCTCAAACAATCGGAGACGTTCGAGGAGAGGTGATGAAGCTCTGGAACTAACAAAAAAACTCGTTTAAGACTTCAAGATGGAATTATAGGAGCTATGTGCCTTTGATGAGACCGATCGGGTTTATTTCTAGGTAACCACTGTAGGTGGCACGGAGTTCTAAAACTCTCACCCAAGTATGGGCTCTTCGTCATTATCACAGTCATTTAGACTTCTGATAAGACACAAGGTGAGACATTGCATTTACAGAAAAAGAGAGAAGATTAAAACGCAACAATTCAAAGGTGTGTTCAAATTCAGAGTGCTGGGCCCAGACCTGCGTTGCCAGACTCTAACAAAGAGCTCAGTCCTACATTCAAAATCTCAAACGCAGAGGATACCTTTGCATTCTAATTGCGCTAAACGAAAGGTCCACCCTTGCGTTCAAAACGTGGCACTCTTTCAACAGGGTATTGTTAAAACCTCTGTACATCCTCAGCAGAATCAAAGCTAGTTCAGCTAGCAAAATTCTCTACTTTCGTCAAGCGAACATCATACTTACGATGACCATCATCCCCACAGAGTTTGGATTCAACTTGCATCACCTCCGATGTGACAACAATTCCTCTGTCAAAATCACCTTATCGATTCTCATCAATAGAACGATACGTCTCCAAAATTGCTCAAATTATAATCAATTTATTAGCTCTCTTTAGTAGAGTGATTAGTTTTAAAATCTTGTTCAAATCACGAGTATAAAAATTCATCACCCCGATGATATATCCCTTGGCAATTCTCCCCAGCGAGACACTAAGTCTCTAAAATATTGTTCAAGTCACACGAACAAATTTCTGTTATGTTAATACCACACCTCTGACAATCAACCTATCAACTCTCTTCAATAGAGCAATAGGTCCTCAAAGTTGCTCCGATCGCAACAAATTCTGATCATGTTAATAACACACCTCTGACAATCAACCTATCGACTCTCTTCAATAGAGTGATAGGTCCTCAAAGTTAGTCCGACCACAACAAATTTCTGTTATGTTAATATCTTACCTCTGACAATCAAAATCACTTATCAATCCTCTTCAACAAGATGATAAGTCCACAAATCGCTGTTACATTAACACTATACCTCTAATAATTAAAACCCCTTTTAACTCGTTATTTTTTGCATATGAGTAACAAGTGTTCATAATATCCCCAGCAGATTGAAATTTTCTAGAATTATCTTAAACGATAATAAAGGAAAGTGTTAAGTCTCGCTGTATGGAGGAAATTATGCTAAGTTAATATCATACCTCTGGCATTCACAATTATATTTTTTATTGTTTCAAATCAGAACATGGCGTATAAAAGAAATAGTGAAAAGCTAAAATAGTATCACATTTATTAAATCTCAAAAGGAAGTGATACAAGATAGTATTGTTCTTGTCAGAAGAACGATAAAATAAAATTAAAGTGTTAGACCCAAGAGGGGGGGGGGGGGGGGTGATTAGGATTTTATGCTAATATAATCCGATTTTATGCCAATTAAAACTAATTAACAAATTATTCTTGCAAGAGAGATATACAATATGTTACAAGCAAGAATAAGCAATATGAACAAATGTAAATATCCTAGCAATGAGATATACAATAAGATACATGCAAGGATATATAATTAACATAAGGGTAAACAATCTAAACTAGATAGTGAGCAATATAATCAACAAGCAATATACAAAGGAGATATAAGATATGAATATAAAAATAAGTACGTCAATGCAATCACAAACAAACGATATGATTACGGAGTTCAGTCCCCACGACCTACGTCTCCGCTCCTCACCTCGAGGAGATCTCCACTATCA
>BQKN01065459.1:29026-60876 GCA_022839385.1 Asparagus kiusianus
TCGGGATCTAAGAACCAAGCTTAGATCCGGAGTGTGATCGTGTAGATCTCAGATCCGATTCCCTCGAACTCCTGCCTTATTTGACGTTGACGATCGCCGGGAACCGGATCTGGAAGTCCAAGCCTTCAAGCCTTCAAAGTTGAGATCTTTTTTAGATCTGAGTCTCCAATCCAGCAGGGCTTCGCCTCCTCCAAAATCCCCCCTCCGAAACAAATGAGCACAAGGCCTATTTATAGGCGCTCGAAACTGTGCCCCGGGCACAGAACTGGGCCGGGCCACCTGTGGGTGGCTCGGCCTTGGCCGAGCCACCCACAGGTGGCTCGGCTTTGGCCGAGCCCCCCTTAGGCGTGGTTTCCGTCGCTTCGTCGTTTTTCGGTGTTTTCGGTTCTCCGTTGTTCGGATTTGATTCGGTTTGTGGTTGACTTGATCTGGAATCGACTTGTTGTCTTGATTCCAAATATGGCAGTTAATCCGCTTCTGAGTTCGAGTCCGGAATTGATCTTGATTCGATCGTTATATCACCGAGTTCGCTCTTGTTTAGATGACTCGGTGATTCCCCGAAACGTTGGTTTGATTCCGCGTGTGAGTGGATGCATTCCAATGCTTGGGTGCGATTTGTTGGCTTCGTCGCCTCGTTAACCTGCTCCGTTGCGTATGGCTTGGCTTCGGCGTTGGCGAACTAACGGTCTTGTTTGGATACGTCGCCCGATGGTCGATTTGGTCGAATTAGCGTCGTCGAGCTGTATAACGGGACCTATAGGCAGTTTTATACACCTACAACTTATATTTAAAATCAAATAATTATGCGATAATTATCCACACAATAAAACGTACCAGTTGTACTAATACGGCAGGTAATACGCAACAGTGGAAATAATATAACAAATTATACAAATAATACGTAATTAATAATACAACGTATTATACAAAAAATATACATAATAATAATAATAATACCACATATTATCCAAAATAATACGTAATAGTATCGGTAACACAACGGATAAATTCTAGAAACTTTTACTACACTAAATAAATTTATAAATATTCAAATCATTTAAATAAATATAAATCTTAGACTTTAAATCATAGAAAATTGTAGAAATTCAAGAAAAATACAAATACTCTTTTAAAAATCATAATTAAATATTTTAAAATACTACAAATTATTTTAACAAGTATTAAAATTCATGGTCCTTACAAAACATCCGCTTAGGATCCATGTCAACAGAATCTCCGAAAAGAAAGGCTGGTTTATTTAAAACTTTATGCTCAGCTGTCTCAAACTTAGCATCTGTAACCAGAGATCTCAGGGTTTCAGGAGAAGCTTGAGTGATAAGTTTAGCCCTTTCTTTGTTAGTATCCTAGAATATAGGATACTCTAAACGAAAACTAAAGAGTTTATTCTTCTCTATACTTCTTGCATGACCGAAGTAATGATTAAAGGAAAGAGGCTCGCTGGAATAATGCACTGCAAAGTGAAGAAATAACCAGTTAGTGTAAAACTAATGATAAGTCTGAAAAGACCTGATTTTAAAACGCAGGGTCTAGACATGCGTTGTAAATTTCAAAACACGGGGTCCAGACCTGCGTTGTAATTTCAAAATGCAGGTTCCAGAACTGCGTTGTAAATTCAAAACGCAGGTTCCAAAATTGCGTTCTAAATGCAAAAAGCAGGGTCTAGGCTTGTGTTCTAAATTTCAAAATGCAGGTTCTCAACCCGCGTTCTAAATTCCAAACGCAAGATCTAGACCCGCATTCTTAATTAAGAAACACTAAGGATAATCTCTGTGTTTTAATGGCGGAACGTGAGTTTTTATGAAGCGTTAATGGTATAAAACTTGTCGAAACAAGTTAAAATCGCCTAAGCCTACCATTGACTGAAGGAGCCTGCGGCTGCGACACGATCGCCTGAGCATCATCGATAGTCTTGGCCGACGGTGTACCCTAAGAAAGAGCGACTTTCGATTTGGAAGTTGTTTTCTTCTTAGGAGCCATCTCAATCTTGTTGAAGAAGATGAATGGAAATTGCTAGAGATTGAAACGAAAATCCTCGTTGGCTTCGTTGGAGAAGATGAACAGCGACGGAAATTCGAATGACTTTTGATGTGACCCTGACAGTCTTATTATAGATAGCAGTGAGTTGTCAAATCAGAACGAGATTTAAGGAGAAAATCCCGCCCAAATGCAATTAGTGCGTTCATACTGAGTCGGTTAAACTCTCGTACGCTTATTGCTGCATCTCAGAATAAAATAACGTAGGGTTTTTTACAGATTTCAATTTCAAAAACGTAGGTTCCACTTACGCGCTGATTCGCCATAACCAACAGGCTATTAGACATCTTCATATACTTGGAGAGAAGCTAGCAATGGCCATCAAGATGATAAAAGCTGAGAAGAAACTAATTTACGACAGGAAGCTCTACAGCCTCTTGGATGAGTATAGACAAATTGTAATTGATATCGCTGATAACATCAATCTCGACCCTTCACGCAACTCATATTTTCAAAAGGCTTAACATTCCAATCAAAATTAACAAAAATATTGTTGAAATCATTACTCTAATTGAGCTGATCAAGAAAGGAGACAAAGCGGGTTCCTCTGAGGCTACCCTCCTTACCAAACTTGGGATACGGTCCTTTTCATACGGGCTTGTGGTTCTCTCTGTCGATGATAATAGATCTGTCTTTAGCCCAGAGGTGCTCAACCTCATTGAGGATGACCTCGTTGGCAAGTTTACAACTAGTGTTTCTATAATTGCTTTGTTGTCCTTGGCTCTCTCTTATCTAACTCTTGCAGCTACGCCTCACATGTTCATCAATACCTATGAGAATGTCTTTGTTGTTGCTATCGACACTAAATATACCTTCATACAAGTTGAAGGAGTATCTCAAGGATCCAAGTAAATTCGTTATTGCTATCGCTTATGTTACATCGGCTAAGATGACTTAGGCTTTAGCTTGTTTGACTAAGTTCATTGTCATCAAGATACATAAGTTATCTTGTTTGGTTTAAGGAGATCAGGACTACCTTAACTAATTCCATGCACTCGCAGGAAGTATGAGTTTAATCCTTACTAGAGAAGATCTTAAGGAAGTCACTAAATACAGGAATCCGAACTACGACATACAACAAATTTTTACAATCAGGTTCATGATACCTTCAAAACAAATATAGTGAACCGTCATTCAACAATAGATCTCAAACCAATTTGGGGATCCAAATTATTCCAAAAATTCTTCTAGTCAACCGTGAACTTTCAAAAAATTTAGAGAGGGTTCTGTAGACTGTCTAAAAAATACTACAGATAGCTGATCCTCATCAAATACCAACGGTGGGAGTTACAATCAAATAATTTTCACAATCAACATCGGGAGTTATAATATAACGACTCTCATATTTTCAAAGAGCCAAAATAAAGATTATAATATGGCGATCTTTGCAACGCTCTAGCGAAAGAGACTACAAATTGACAGTCTCTTCAAATTAAAACGCAAGTGGCTTCGTTCCAGAGTTAAAGCAATGCAAACACAGCTCCTAAACGCTGCCAAATGCAGCTTCTAACTGTTGCTAAATGAAGCTTCTGAGCTGGCAATGCAGCTTCCAAAATGCTACCAACCGCAGCTTCTAACTGCTGCTATACGTAGCTTCCGAGCTGCCAACGCAGCTTCCAAAGTGCTGCCAAACGCAGCTTATAAACTGCTGCCAACGCAGTTTCCAAAAGCTGTGTTTGAGCTTCCAGGCGTTATGTTCGAGCTTCCAGACACTGTATTCGAGCGCATAATTCATGTCAGAATGCGGATTTCGCGTTTGACTCGTTCAAATACGAGCTGATCGGTTTTCAGAACCGTTTTCCCACGATTTGAGGGATTTTCGCCCACTTAGGAGAGGGGGGGGGGGCGGCGTTATATCCCTTAATCTCCCTATAAATCTCAACAAACTCAACTGAGTTAAGAGCTAAATTTTTATCATCGAATAAGGACTGATCTTTTGGCTGGGCAGAGGGCGTGAGGATCTTCTCTTAGGATTCGGAAATCAATCTGGTGGAGATTTTGAAGCTTTCTTCAGCAACAGAAAATCTTTGGGGATTTTCTACTTGGCTTTAAAACCAATTTTCAGTTCAAATCAACTCTAATACATAGTTTAAACTCATTCGGAGTCCTAAAACTTGTTAAGAGTTATCTTAAAACTTACCACACAAGTTGTATTAATCGTTCCAGTGAAGTGAGACGGTCGGATCGTCAACGAGAAGCAAACTCGACGTGAGTTTCGAGGGAGGCATCTCATCGCTACTGTGAAGAACCCAGTTTTAAACAAAGGGGAGGATCTCCGTCGATCCTCTTCTCTTTTGTAAATCGGAAATCCGATATAAGAAGCTTGTAATTTTTTTCTAATTCTATTAGAGAGAGATTACATTAAGAGAATTGTAATTAATTTTTTTTCTAAGTTTGTTAGAGAGATAATATAATAAATCATATTCTCAATTTTTTTCTTTTAATTTTCCCACAAACAGCTGCCTATGCCATAACCGAGTGTGCTCGCATGAGTCTCCACCACTTCCATCAGTTCTAACTGTTGCATCTCTCATCACTGTCGTACCCGAGAGAGTATATAGATTACCATGACGAATGCTCTTCATCACTACTAAGGAACCTCGAACAACCTTCTTTACTCTGTTCTCTGTAACTATCTTGTAGCCACCGAAATCCAAAGCACCAACTGAGATAAAATTCTTCCGTAAGTTGGGAACATGCCTCGCATCCGTCAGGATTCTGACTACTCCATCATGCATCTTGATTTTGATATCACCATGCCCCACCATTTTATAAGCATGATTATTTCCCATCAATACGGTTCTACCATCAATGCTCCTATAGACAGTAAATCACTTCCTATTTGGACACATATGCTAAGAGCAACCCGAATCAAGAATCCATTTACCGGAGGTATCTTCACCACACGTAACAATGTAACATTCTATTTTGCTCCCTTCCTCCGAGACATAGCTTGCCTCTTCCTTACCTTCTCTTCTTTCAGTTTTATTATTGTTCTTCTTCCTACCTACTCTCTTGTTAGGACAATCAACCTTGAAATGCCCAAGCTCATCACATTTGAAACACGGTCTTCCTGTAAGAGGTCTCGATTTTGATCTAGACTTTCATCCCTTGTATTTTCCTCGCTCATTGCTTCTTCCTCTTATAAACAATCCCTGTGCTTGCTCATTGTTACTACTAGTGGCCATATCACCAGTTGTAATTTTTCGAAGATTATCTGCTAGAAGCGCCATTCTAGTCTCATCCATCTTCAAATTGTCACCTACAAGCATCAATATTTGTATCAGATTTTCATAAGACTTCGATAAATAAAAAGGTAGTAGAAGTGCTTGATCATCATCTTCTACTGTCACATTGATGTCCTTCAAATCCGATATGATCCCATCAAACTTGTTGATGTATTCCCGGATCGATGATCCTTCCTCCATCTTGCAAGTATACAATTTGGATTTCAAGTAGATCCGATTTGTTAGACTCTTCGTCATAAAGGCACTCTCTAACTTTGACCACACTCGCAGCTGTTTCCTCTCCATCCACCAAGAAAGCTACATCCCTCTCATGACATAGGATAATCGACGCTCGTGTTTCGAGGTCTAACTCTTCCCAATTCTCATCAGACATATCTTTGTGCTTCTTTTCTTTTTCTACCAAAGCCTTGTGCAATTTCTATGAAATCAATGAGTTTTTTATTTGCATCATCCAATAGGAAAAATCATTCTTTCCATTAAATTTTTTAATCTCATACTTTTCTACTTTGACTGTTTTACCGTTAGACGCCATTCTCCACTTGTATTAGTTAAATCTGCTTCTCTCAGGAATTTCAACAAAGCACCTTGTGTGTACCACACAATAACTAAGCACTACCTCAAATTGGAAGTTCTACCACCACCAATCTAATCAAGGGGCTCTGATACCAATTGTTAGGGACCGACACGTCCACTCGTCGCGGAAATGAATCGTCTTGAGAGAAAGCCCTGCGTTTGTTTTCACAAAACACAAGCCAATCTTAATGTTCCTGTTTTGCGATGGAAACAAGAACAGAAGTAATATATCTCAGCAAGGTGAGATATACACTCTTCTCAATATCAGATCTAGGTCTGAATATCAAAGAAACCAACAAGCAATAGCCAACACACAGAAAACGATAAAGATACGAGATTTACGTGGTTCTGCAAACTTGTCTACGTCCACGGGGAGGGGTGATGGGAGATTCCACTTTGAAGGAGAATATCGACGACTTGCACAACCAGCAAGCTCGTCCCAAAGAGAAGAGGACTTCAATTTTACCCAAGAAAACTGACCTCTTTCTTTTACAATCGATCCAAGTTCTCTCTATTTTCTCTCCTCAAGATCTCACATTTTAGATTTGAAAAACTCTCTCTGCAGCCGCCTAAAACCTCAGAAAACCCTCTAGGAAACTCTAGGAACGAGTTCCTATTTATATCAAGGAAACATGGCCAAAACAAGGCCCAAGTACCTGCTGTTCGGATCCGCGCGAGACACTTGAGGTGTCTCACGCGGGCCGGCGAGACACCTTATTGTGTCTCGCGGCGGGCCGACTCGCGGCTGTTCACATAAATAAAATCCTAATACTGATCTAATAAATAAATATATAGTTATATCAATCAATGATAAGTTTGATATTTGATTAATTTAATACTTGATTCAACCTGATTCCTCTGTTGATAACCTGAAGCCATTTCGACAGTTAAGACTTCCATCTAGAGCTATGTCGAATAAAACTTGGGAGTTAAGTTCTGTGTTCAGTTAGTTATGGAAATAATTTAGGAACTCGAAGTTCCAGTGTGATAATCAAAATAACAGTAGAAAATTCTCACTTACGGAGCCGCATTTTTTGAAGCTAGAACTAAACTTGGACAATATTGAATGCTGCTTTTAACATAATACACACATTCATCTTTTCATCTTAAGATTTGCTTTAATGAGTGACCTTTCTTATTTGTAAGCATGAAAACGTAACTAACAAAATGAACGTAACATATCCATAGAGAGAGCTCTATTTGATAACAAGAATAGACTATATGATATACACAAAATTCCTACATTTCTCGACAATATCATGAATTATTTAAAAAATGTACATTTTAAAACATATTATACACAGAGAGCTATATTCCATAAGAAGGGTTGACTACCATGGACATAGATTTCCTAATTGCACTCGACAACATCATCTACATTTCTGAAGCTGAAATGTGCACGAACTCCATCTAACACTTGCATCCTCCCTTCGGCAGTCCCCTAGATTTTATGTCAGTTAACTTTGAAGTTTGAACTTCGATCAAAGTCCTTCATCATTTGATTCGAGAGGTTATGGAATGCTAGTATACTTTCACCAGCCTTCCACCTGTAAGATTGAGCAATGTTGTTGTTTAGTGTGAGAGCTGTACTGAGTTTTTGAAAGATTATCAAATTCGTTTCTTATTGTCAAGTCACCAATGTACGGATTTTTATGATATAAGATTAAAGCGTGATCGATGCTTTGGAAAAAGGGAAGAAATGCTAAGGAATAGAGTAGAATATTGGACTGCGGAAAAATGGTTGATACATGAATTCCAAATAAATTTAGACAATAGGGTCACGTTTAACAAAATTAATTATCAATATATCGCTTAGTAATAAAACATTAACGGACATAGTAGTAGCTTATAGTCTGGTCAAATTGGTAGATCGACTAAGACCATCTGGTTAGTTAAAAAAATATTACTGTAAATACAAATTGTTCATGTTTTATTTAATTTACATATATAATCCTTGATGAGGTCAATGTTTTGAAGTACCCACCTATGCATGTTGTAACTTGTATTAGCATATTAAACTTAAAAAAAGTTGCCCCCCAAAATTTTGGTTAGGAGTGATATTCTACTAAGATAAAATGAAGAAAAAACAATCTTTTTTTTCTGTAGGCCGGCATTACCTCATTGAAAATTATATGCAAAGCTTGGGATTGGATTCTAAGCTTCAGAATTGCCTTAAACACTGGTCCATGTGCTCTTCCTCTTATCATCCACCGCGATGGCCCACAAGATATTCCTTCTTGATGATGAATTTGGTACTGCATCACTTAATGGAGAAAATAAAAGCAACTTAAAATAAGCAAACAACCACAAAGAGAGAATGTAGGCATCTTCTCCTACTTATAGGCTCCTAATTGACAAAGCTCCTGGCAAATACATAGCACCAAAAGTGTAGAATCTGTTATCAAATCGTTTGCATTAAGCACTTTCTAAAATTTCATTGTGAATATTGGTAAGAATCCCAAAGTAGATGTTCATTCATGAACCTACCTCCCCACACACATATTTCAAATCTTTCTTCACATTCTTTATAAACCTAATTAATTCCCTTTATTTACCTGATTAAATTTTATGCACATATATAGTGAGTGGAATTCATCTGTAATTGAGAAACTAACATATTGGATCACAATAACATATGCTTGTATTTACTTCAAACCTCTTACTAGCCCTATAAAAAATCAGATTAGTCATGCATATAACACGAATTTTACAATTAGGAGCTAGCTAGACCATGCTACATCAGCGAATGACTCGGTCCACATGTAACTGGACTAAACTTAAAAGCGTAGGCCATCTGCACTTAGCCTACTTAACTTATGTTACGATTCTTAGGCCTGACCAACAAAACTGGGTACGCGGCAATGACACACGAAGTCTTAACTCATCTAAATTCGGATGCCATGCCTTGCTCCAGTCCTGTTGATACAGGAGATCTACACGACCGAGACGACATCAGTGGACGACGACTCGACATCTCAACTCGAGTCGAGTCGACAGTCGAGATGACTAATCAGATGGACGAGACGAACAGACGACTCGAGGCGATGAGTCGAGATGATGACTCGAGGCGAAGCAACCCAGCGAGTCGAGATGACGACTCGAGGCGAAGCAACCCAGTCGAGACCCCATTCGACAGGACGAGACCCCGGTCGAGACCCCAACCGAGACCCCAGCCGAGACCCCAGTCGACAAGACGAGATGACACACCCCAGTCGACATGAAGGGCGGAGTTAGTCGACACATGCCAGTCGACACGAAGGATAGTACTACTCAGGTCGAGTCGACTGTGAGAAAATAAGCAGACTAACATGTGAAAAATCAAAATTTTTTTTATCCACCTACGTCCTAAGATCCATATGTAGAAGAAGATCCAAGATAAGAAAGTACCTGAAGTGTGTAGATCAATAACAAAAATTACGTACTCGTTGAGATGTTGTGCAGCAATTGTAGCGACGCCTCTACCAGTATCCACACGAACTTATTGGAACTCCGCACGTCAGTGTGCTAGTACTTCGAAAATGACGGCCTTTCTCTCTCTCACACGATTTTAGAAACTCGGTTGAATGATCAAAGGTTCATTCCACGCCCCTTTTTTTATAGGGCTGTGAGGTAGTTTCTGAAACAGGAAAGAGATTGAGGCAATCATACAGTTTCTCAAAATACAATCTGATAAAATCAAATCAAATCTATAAACCGTAATTAATCATATCAATTTGATTGCTAGGAGATAGGTTCATTGAATCTGGTCATTTTTTCTTTCAAATGTGATCAACCGAGATTTGGTCAAATCAATCATTATCCAATTCGCATCTAATCAAATCTTATACGAATTTATGCAGGTCAAACATGATTGACCGAGATTTGATCAAATCAACCCATATCCAATTACTCGATTGCCTCACATCTGATCAGATCTCTATATAATTTTATACGGCTTTCTTAATAATGTTCCAGCATGTTATTGTGTGTGACCCAATAGGTTTACACGATGTTGGTATTGAGCCAAAACACTTTTCGGCCCACAAGTCATAAGCGGACCATAGCAAGATATTATGACTACCCAAATCATGTAAATGTCATCTCAGATGAAACCTAGTCCACAATAGACATATGTCGGTCTCTTCATCACTAGATATCTTGATTGAACTCAAGGCAGGAAGTGTGTCAACCTTATACGGTTCAACCTTTAATTTCTCGCACCTGAAGTTAGACTAACTTATCAATAGTTGACTCTCAACTCATCAGGCATGGCCATGCACTTTCTCAGTGTATCTTCTTCGAGGGGCCTAGAGATATCTTACCCTCATTTATATGAGAGGGACAAATTCCATCTTGACCATTCACATCCCTCTTCATGATTCATAGTATACCTGATTGAGACCTTTATTATTAACCGTTTAGGGAAAACGTTTGGTAACATCAAAGTATACAATCCTCATGTAGGAAACCGTGATAATCTCAGGTCAAAAGACCAAACATAACCATTGTATGAAACCTACTGATGACACATATAATCCATGCAGCGTTTCATTGCGGGTTAGTCCAATATCATGTTCACTAACATATACCCATGTGATTGACTTGATATCTCATATCCATGATCCGTAAAATATGATCATCAATCAATCCACATATTGCCTATAAAATCATTAGTGTCCCAACCAATGACAAAAGACAAGGACTATTTAGAATAACATCACAATCTAATTATAGAGTTTCATGTTCAAGTCACATACTTAATGATCCATAATAAGTGATTTATTCAAGGGACTGAATAACAAATTATTCATAGAAGTTGCATAAACATAAATTAAACACAATTATCTCTATGATTGGTCTCTAGGGCATATCATACTAATAATCTCCCACTTGCACTAGAGCCAATCATTCACACATCTAATACCTATCGCTCTAGTATGCATCTCCTGCTTAGCCTGTGGGAGAGGCTTAGTTAACGGGTCTGCAACATTTCGGTCTGTTGTAACCTTACATAACTTAACATCGCCTCTATTTATGATCTCCCGAATGAGATGAAAACGCCAAAGTATATGTTTGGACTTCTAATGTGACCTTAGCTCTTTTGCTTATGCAATGGCTCCATTGTTATCACAATAGAGGTCCACTGGATTTGCAATGCTTCGGACCACACTAAGCTCAGAGACGAACTTCTTTATCCAAACAGCCTCCTTTGTCGCTTCTGAAGCAGCAATATACTCAGCTTCTGTTGTAGAATCAGCAACTGTCTCTTGCTTAGAACTCTTCCAGCTCACAACTCCTCCATTAAGGCAAAACACGTATCCAGATTGCGATCGAGAGTCATCTTTGTCAGTCTGGAAACTTGCATCAGTGTAACCAGTCACAAGGAGTTCTTCCTCACCTCCATAGACAAGAAACATTTCCTTAGTTCTTCTTAAGTACTTAAGAATATTTTTGACAGCTATCCAGTGACTCTCACTTAGATCTGACTAGTATCTACTCATGGCACTTAAGGCATATGATACATCTGGGCGAGTACAAAGCATGGCATACATGATAGATCCAATTGCAGAAGCATATGGAATCTTACTCATGCGGTCCCGCTCATCTTGTGTTGTGGGACATTGATTCTTGCAAAGACTTATACCATGCGACATGGGCAAGAAACCTTTCTTGGAATCTTGCATGTTGAACCTATTCAACACTTTGTCGATATATGTACTTTTTGGTTTAATCCAATTAACCTTTTTGATCTATCTCTATAGATCTTTATCCCTAATATGTATGTTGCCTCGCCTAAATCTTTCATTGAAAAACTATTTTTCAATGAGGACTTTACCGATTCGAGCATAGGAATGTCATTTCCGATCAATAGTATGTCATCTACATACAAGACCAGAAAAACTATTGCGCTCCCACTAGATTTCTTGTAAACATAAGGTTCTTCTTCGTTTTTGATGAAACCAAACTCTTTGATAACTTCATTGAAACGAATATTCCAACTCCGAGATGCTTGCTTCAATCCATAAACGGATCTTCGAAGCTTGCATACCTTCCCAACATTTTCTGGACTGACAAAACCTTCAGGCTATGTCATGTACACATCCTCAGTCAGGTTTCTATTAAGGAAACCTGTTTTGACATCCATTTGCCAAATCTCATAGTCATGATACACGGCAATTGCTAGGATAATCCGAATTGCCTTAAGCATAGCGACGGGTGAAAAAGTTTCATCATAGTCTACACCATGAATTTGTTTGAAACCCTTTGCCACCAATCGTGCTTTGTAAATGTTGATATTCCCATCCATGTCAATTTTCTTTTTGAATACCCATTTACATCTAATAGTTTTTGTTCCATTGGGCAGATCAACCAAGTTCCAAACTTGATTGTCATACATAGATTGCATTTCAGACTTTATGGATTCAAACCATTTATCAGAGTCTGGGCTCGTCATTGCTTCTTGGAAGGTTGTAGGTTCATCATTGTCTAACAACAAAATGTCGCGTTGTTCCATCGTAAGAAACATATACTTCTTAGGTACGCGACGTAACCTTTCTGACCTTCGTGGGGTTGGTGCCTCTTGAGCAGTTTCTACAACAGTTTGTAGATCTTGCTCAGTTTCAAGAGATGTTGGAGTATTTTCTACTAGATCTCGAGCTTCTTTGAGTTGCACTCTACTCCCACTAACTCTTTTGGAAAGAAACTCTTTCTCCATAAAGACACCATTTCGAGCAACAAACACTTTGTTTTCTGCCCTATTGAAAAAGTAGTACCCTTTTGTTTCTTTTGGGTATCCCACAAAGAAGCATTTATCTGATTTGGCTGTGAGCTTATCAGACGTCAGACGTTTTACATAAACTTCACAACCCTAGATTTTGAGAAAAAAATAAACTAGGACGCTTCCCAGTCCATATCTCATATGGTATCTTTTCAACTGCTTCTGATGGAGCCTTATTTAGTGTGAACGCAGCTGTTTCTAGAGCGTATCCCCAGAAGGATAATGGAAAATCTACTCGGCTCATCATTGATCGAACCATATCCAACAAAGTCCGGTTCCTCCGTTCAGACACACTATTCTATTGTGGTGTCCTTGGTGGAGTAAGCTGTGAAACAATTCCACATTGTTTAAGATGAACACCAAACTCTTGGCTCAAATATTCTCCTCCACGATCTGATCGAAGAGTTTTAATTGTTTTGCCAAGTTGATTTTGTACTTCACTTTGAAACTCTTTGAATTTTTCAAAAGCTTCAGATTTGTGCCTCATCAAATAGACATAACCATATCTACTGAGATCATCAGTGAATATAATGAAGTACTGAAAACTACCTCTGACAATTGTACTTAATGGTCCACATACATCAGTATGTATGAGAGCCAACAAGTCATTCGCCCTCTCACCAGAACCAGTGAAAGGCGACTTAGTCATTTTGCCTAATAAACAAGATTCACATGTATCAATTGATTCAAAATCAAAAGAGTCTAGAAATCCATATTTATGGAGCTTCATAATGCGTTTCTCATTTATGTGGCCCAAACGACAATACCATATGAAAGTGGGATTTGTTTTAATTCTTTTGGTATTTATGTTATAAGTGGATATTTCAAGATTTAGAATATACAGTCCATTCACCAATGTAGCACAACCATAGAACATATCATTAAAATAAAATGAACAACTATTGTTCTTAAATCTAAAATCAAAACATTCCATGTCCAAACACGAAACTGAAATGATATTTCTGCTTATGGCAGGTAATAGTAACAATTACGCAATTCTAAAACTAATCCTGAAGGTAAAACTAATGAAAAAGTTCCTATGGCTAAAGCAGCAACTCTTGCTCCATTCCCAACGCGAAGTTACACTTCGCCCTTCGTAAGCATCCTACTCCTTTTGAACGCCTACATATTTAAACAAATATGAACTCCTGAACCGGTATCTAATACCCATGAATCAGAATTAGGAGTGGTAATGTTAACTTCAATAACATAAATACCTGAAGTGGAAGTCTCACTTCCCTTTTTCTTCTTCAGATCTTCCAAGTACTTTTTGTAGTTTCTCTTCCAATGACCAATCTCATTGCTGTAGAAACATTTTGCATCAGCACATGGACTAGGTTTGGACTTTCCATTGGGTTTAGGCTTGCTGCTGGAGTTCTGAACTTGAGCTTTGCCTTTACCCTGAACCTTTCCTTTGCCTTTCCTTTTAAAGCTCTTTCCTTTTTAAACCATCATTATTTCATTAGGCTTCTTCTTGTTATTTTGCTCTGCTATCTTTAGCATCCCATGCAGTTCAGTCATCGATTTCTCCAGACCATTCATGTTATAGTTCATGATGAACTGGTCATAACTCAGCGACAATGACTGGAGAATTATATCAATGGCCAACTCCTTACCAAGTGGAAAACCTAACCTTTCTAGGTTCTTAATATAACCAATCATTTTGATCACATGAGGACTAATTGGAAAGAGATTGAGGCAATCATACGATTTCTCAAAATACAATCTGATCAAATCAAATCAAATCTATAAACCGTAATTAATCATATCAATTTGATTGCTAGGAGATATGTTCATTGAATCTGGTCATTATTTCTTTCAAACATGATCGACCAAGATTTGATCAGATCAATCATTATCCAATTCACATCTAATCACATCTTATACGAATTTATGCGGGTCAAACGTGATTGACCGAGATTTGATCAAATCAACCCATATCCAATTACCCGATTGCCTCACATCTGATCAGATCTCTATATGATTTTATGTGGGCTTTCTTAATAATATTCCAGCATGTTCTTGTGTGCGAACCAATAGGTATATACGATGTTGGCATTGAGCCAAAACACTTTTCGGCCCACAAGTCATAAGCGGGCCCTAGCAGGACATTATGACTATCCAAATCATGTAAATGTCATCTCAGATGAAACCTAGTCCACAATGGACATATGTCGGTCTCTTCATCACAGATATCTTGATTGAACTCAAGGCAGGAAGTGTGTCAACCTTATACGGTTCAACCTTTAATTTCTCGCACCTGAAGTTAGACCGACTTATCAATAGTTGACTCTCAACTCATCAGGCATGGCCATGCACTTTCTCAGTCTATCTTCTTCGAGGGGCCCAGAGATATGTTACCCTCATTTATATGAGAGGGACAAATTCCATCTTGACCATTCACATCCCTCTTCATGATTCATAGCATAACTGATTGAGACCTTTATTATTAACTGTTTAGGGAAAACGTTTGGTAACATCAAAGTATACAATCCTCATGTAAGAAACCGTGATAATCTCAGGTCAAAAGACCGAACATAACCATTGTATGAAACCTACTGATGACACATATAATCCATGCAGCATTTCATTGCGAGTCAGTCTAATATCTTGTTCACTAACATATACCCATGTGATTGACTTGATATCTCATATCCATGATCCGCAAAACATGATCATCAATCAATCCACATATTGCCTATAAAATCATTAGTGTCCCAACCAATGACAAAAGACAAGGACTATTTAGAATAACATCACAATCTAATTATAGAATTTCACGTTCAAGTCACATACTTAATGATCCATAATAAGTGATTTATTCAAGGGACTGAATAACAAATTATTCATAGAAGTTGCATTAACATAAATTAAACACAATTATCTCTATGATTGGTCTCTAGGGCATATCATACGAATATCGACACATGCCAGTCGACACGAAAGGCGGAACTACTCGACATACTTAATCGACTCATGTCCAGTTAACACGAAAGGTGGTACTACTCGGCACGCCTCGTGTCGACTCAGCAAACAGATTAGGAAATGAGTTTGTTTGGTTATTTCCTTTTAGGATTAGAGTTTCTTTTTAATTTAGGTTAGGATAGAGTTAGTTGGCTGTAAATATTAGTTCTTTTTGTAAATCAATGATTAATTTTTTAATTATTAAATCAAGATAAATTTCTCCATTGTTTTCTTCCTAAAACTTGGAAAAACTAGGGTTTGTGGATTCAAGCTTCTTATCTCGCTGTTATTGTCAGAGCTCGTCGGCATCGAAATGATATCCGATCGGCCTCCCCGTTTCTACGTCTACGTCAAGTGGTATCAGGGCTTCGGCTTCAACATCCTCGACAATGGCATGTGACGGCGAGAAAGAGCTTTCTCTACATGATCTTTCCACTAGGATGGATTCTATGGATGGAAGATTTGGCACGTTGGAGGCGTCTCTCCAGAACCTTCAACAAGCCATTGAAGGACTTACCCTTCACCTCAACAATGGGAATAACTTCGTCGACGGTTTTCACCTAAGCGGACCCAGAGTTAGGTTACCCCGACATCCACCCTCGTACAATCCTCAAACCCCTCCTGTTCATCCCCCTCCAAATCAACCACGTCCAAACCAACAACCTCCATATCAACCCCCCTATGCATCAACCTCTTCCATATCAATCCCCTCCACATCATAGATGACATCCTAACCAACCCCTCTTCCATGATGAATCCAGTGATGAAGGAGCATACTATGGTGCCTAATTTGAGGGACCATGGTATGACAACATCTCGAGCGAAGAAGAAGGAGGGAAACCTTATGGCAGAGGTCGGGGCAGAGGCTTCAACCCTCGTCGTAACTATCATCGACAGGGCGGACATCACCTCGACCTAGAGTACTAGATGAAGGTGGAGCTCCCTTTCTTTGGAGAAAATCTAGACATAGAGGCTTTCTTGGGTTGACTCTACAAAGTGGAGAAGTTCTTTGAGATGGCTAATGTGCCCGAAGCAAACTAGGTGAAGTTTATAGCATATCGTCTCAAAGGAGGAGCGGCGATATGGTGAGATCAGACTCAAAACACTAGGCGATGGCAAGGCAAGCAACCAGTTCAGGTTTGGTGTCACATGAAGTAGTTACTCCAAGCTAGGTTCCTACCACCGGACTACCAACAATTTCTCTACAACCAGTTCGATCAATTCCATCAAGGAGTCAGATCAGTAAGCTCCTATACCGAAGAGTTCTTCCGTCTTACTTCTCGTTGCGATTTGTCCATGAGTGAGGAACAACTCGCGGTCAAATATATTGGTTGTTTAAAGTATTCGATTCAAGAGAAGGTGGTCATCCACAATGTGTACTCTATGGACAAAGCCCACAATGTGGCTCTAAAAATGGAAAGATTGGCCTCTAAGACACCACCTTTCAGGCGAACCGATCAGGAAAGTTCGACCGAGAAGGCAATAGGTGAGTCGACAGAACCAAGGATGATTGATCGGTCTAATCCTCCATGATCAACCGAGTGGTCGAAAAATCAACCACTACCCCGGATGACTCAATCAAATCAGTATGCTAAGTCGACTGCAGGAAAGTGTTTCCGATGTCTCCGATCGGGGCATAAGTCCAACGAGTGTCCACAGCAGCAGGAGGTCAATCTTGTGGATTATGAGGAAGCCAAGGATGGACACACAATATCCGAAGAAGAGTACGAGGAAGACGTTATCGAGATTGAGGGAGACAATGTGCCGTGTGTTGTTCAACAACTCCTATGCGCTCAGAAGACACCAGATTCATCACAACGACACCAAATTTTCTTTTCTAGGTGTTCGGTCAACAACAAATTATGCACCCTCATCATTGACAATAGAAGCTGTGAGAATATTGTGTCAAAGGTCTTGGTGGATCACTTGAAATTGCCGACCTAGACCAAGCCTGTGCCTTATACTACCGGATGGATCAAGAAGGGTCCCTCCGTGAAGGTGACAGAAGTATGCCGCGTGCCACTATCACTAGGCAAGACTTATAATGATTCTGTTGCTTATGATATTATGGATATGGATGCATACCATGTATTATTGGGAAGACCGTGGCAGTATGATGTTGACGCTAAGCATGGCGGTAAGAAGAACGAGTACTCTTTTGTGTGGATGAATAAAAAATCATCATACCACCTATTCCACCCTATCCAAAGAGCCCTAAAGATCAAAATTCTAAACGTATATCTCTTTGCAACAAGGGAGAATTTCTGGCCGAGTCAAAGGAGTTAAAACAGAGGTTTGCTTTAGTTGTGAAGGAAGAAGTAAAGACACCCATTGAGGTCCCAGAGAAGATGAAATTGCTGCTTAAGGAGTTCGAAGTGTTAATTCCTGAAGAGCTACCATCGGGTCTTCTACCCATGAGGGATATTCAGCACCACATTGAATTCATCATGGGTTCAGTGCTTCCTAATCTCCCTCATTATCACATGAACCTACAGGAGAAAATGATTTTACAGGACACAATTAAGGACCTTATTAAAAAAGGCCACATTCGAGAGAGTATGAGTCCATGCATAGTTCCGACCTTGTTGACACCAAAGAAAGATGGGAGTTGGAGGATGTGTGTGGATAGTCAAGCCATTAACAAGATTACAATTCACTACAGGTTCTTAATCCCTAGGCTAGACGACATGTTGGATCAGTTGGGAGGCGCGAGCATCTTTTTGAAGGTCGACTTGAGGAGTGGGTATCATCAGATCCGAATATGACCTGGCGACGAGTGAAAGACTGCATTCAAGAGTAGTGAGGGCCTCTATGAATGGTTAGTGATGCCTTTTGGGTTGTTGAACGCTCCAAGCACCTTTATGCGTTTGATGAACCAAATTTTGAAGCCTTTCCTGGGAAGATTTGTAGTCGTCTACTTTGATGATATTCTCATCTATAGCCGAGATAAGCAGGAGCATATATTGCATCTCCGAGAAGTCTTCTAAGTGCTAAAGGAGAATGAAATTTAGTCAACCTTAATAGTGTTCTTGATGACCCAGCTAGTATTCTTAGGGTTTGTGGTAAGCTCGTAGGGAATCTAGGTTGACGATGATAAAGTCAATGCAATCAAGGATTGGCCAACTCCAAAAAATGCTACTGAAGTAAGAAACTTTCATGGGTTAGTATATTTTTATCGACATTTCATTCGCAATTTTAGTTCATTAGTTTCTCCCATGACAGATTGTTTGAAGAAGAAGGGTGTTTTCGAGTGACCGATGAAGCAAATGCAGCTCTTACTCTTTTCAAGGAGAAGATTACTACTGCACCTATATTGGTGTTTCCAGATTTTGACAAGCTCTTTGAGCTTGAGTGCAACGCATGTGGTGTAGGTATTATAGCAGTCCTCTCTCAAGAGAAGCGCCCCATTGCTTTCTTGAGCGAGAAGTTGAATAAAACTCAGCAGAAGTGGAGTACTTATGAGCAAGAATTATATGTTATTTATCATTCTTTGAAGACTTAGGAAATTTACCATATTGCTAACGACTTCGTGATTTACTCCAATCACCAGTCTCTTCAACACTTCAAGAATCAAAAACATATCAACAAAATACATGGACGTTGGGCTTTGTATTTTGAGCAGTTTAATTTTACTTTGTGACATAAATCAGGAGTCGACAATAAGGTACCCGATGCTTTGAATCGATGAGTATCCTTGTTGAGCATTTTGCAAAGTGAAGTTATTGCTTTTGACTATTTAAAAGAGATTTATATTGATGATGAAGACTATCAGAAGATTTGGGCAAAGTGTTTGACAAGACAATCCACAGAAGACTTCGTTATCATGGGTGGCTTTTTGTTTAAAGAAAATCTGCTTTGTATTCCCAGAACATCATTGAGAGAGAAGATAGTTTGAGACTTACATGGTGGCAGGCTTGGTGGACACTTTGGGCGAGACAAGTCTGTTTTGAGTCTTGAGGAGAGATATTATTGACTGAGTTTGAGGAAGGATGTGACGACACTTGTGAGGAGTTGTCAAGTGTGCGAAGTTGCAAAGGGACAAGTGTAGAATACTAGTTTGTATACTCCTCTACTTATGCCCAAGGATATCTGGACAGATTTGAGTATGGACTTTGTGTTGGGACTTCCCCAAACACAAAGAAGCATGGATTCAATCTTTGTGGTAGTGGATCGATTTTTTAAGATGGCTCACTTTATTCCATGCCGCAAGACGTTAGATGCACCACATGTTGCACGACTGTTCTTTTAAGAAGTGGCTCGACTACATAGTGTTCCTAGTTCGATTGTCTTGGATAGGGATACTAGGTTCTTGGCGACTTTTTGGACTACTTTATGGTGATGATTTGACACTTCATTGAAGTATTCTAGCAAAGCATATCCTCAAACGGATGGACAAACATAAGTGGTCGATCGGACTTTGGGAAACTTGATTCGATGCATATGTGGAGAGAAGCCAAAGATGTGGGATTAAGCTATACCTCAAGCTGAATTCGCCTACAACATGACTATTCATAGTTCCACATGTATGTCTCCTTTTTCCATTGTTTACAGGAAGAAATATTGACATCTCCAAGATTTGTTGAAGTTGCCGATAAGTAGCAAATTTAGTGAGGCAACAAGTCCAATAGCCGAGAATGCTATCAATATTCAGGAATAAGTGTGTACAAAACTTGAGAAAGCCAATGCAATGTTCAAGGCATGGGTAGACAAGAAGAGGCGACTCAAGGTGTTCAATGAAGGAGACATGGTGATGGTTTACTTATGGAAGGAACGGGTGCCGGCTGGAACATACAACAAGCTTAAACCAAAAATATATAAACCGTACAAGATTCTCAAAAAGACCAATGACAATGCATATGTTGTGGGTTTTCCAGAAGGAATGGCTAAGTCTAAGACATTCATCGTGGCGGATATTTCTGACTATCATCCTTCAATCGAGTTGTATTCAAGTGATGCGAACTCAGAGACGAGTTCTTTCAAAGAAGGAGGGACTGATACAGGAGATCTACACAATCGAGACGACATCAGCGGACAATGATTCGACATCTCAACTCTAGTCGAGTCAATAGTTGAGATGACTAAACAGATGGATGAGACGAACAGACGACTCGAGGTGACTAGTCGAGATGACGACTCGAGGCGAAGCAACTCGACGAGTCGAGATGATGACTCGAGGTGAAGCAACCCAGCCAAGACCCCAGTCGACAGGAAAAGACCCCAGCCGAGAACCCAGTCGACAAGATGAGATGACACACCCTAGTTGACAAGAAGGGCGGAGTTAGTCGACACATGCCAGTTGACACGAAGGGCGGTACTACTCAGGTCGAGTCGACACATGCCAGTCGACACATGCCAGTCGACATGAAAGGCAGAACTACTCGACATACTTAATCGACTCATGTCCAGTCGACACGAAAGGCGGTACTACTCGGCACGCCTCGTGTCGACTTAGCAAACAGATTAGGAAAGGAGTTTTTTTTGTTATTTCCTTTTAGGATTAGAGTTTCTTTTTTATTAGGGTTAGGATATGGTTAGTTGGCTACAAATATTAGTTCCTTTTGTAAATCAAGGATTAATTTTTTTTATTGGGTCAAAAGAAATTTCTCCATTGTTTTCTTACCAAAACTTGGGAAAACTAGAGCTTGTGGATTCAAGCTTATTATCTACCTGTTATTATCAGGGCTTGTCGGCATCAGAATGATATCTGATGGTCTCCTCGTTTCTACGTCTGCGTCACATGTCCAATCATATAGTGGTTTTCCTGATTGTAGATAATTGATTCAAATAGTATCATATCCTCAACATACCTGTTTGTAGGAAAAATTACAAGAAAATTAAGAAATCAATTAGTATTAATCTTCCTAACTGACTTAGAAAAAGAATGAATACAATCTCTTAAAGTAATCTCTCTCTAACTGACTTAGAAAAAGAAATTAAAATTTTCTTATTGGTTTCCCAATTTACAAAAGAGAGAAGAATCAACAAAGATTATTCCTTTTGTTTAATACTGGGTTCTTTTTGGTGGCGATGGGAATTTGATTATTATATCCCGTTGATGATATGAACACTTCACTTCATGAAACTTGGTCTTTGCTTCTTGACTTAACATCTTGAAAGAACTTGCAAAGAAAGTTTAGAACTCTAGATGAGTTTAGAACTTTGCAAGAGAGTTAATTTTAGAAAGGAATTTCAATCATTTTAACCGAAATAAGCCAATGGCTTTTCTCTCTAAGGCAATCGCCGATCTCAAAGATAATTAACCCAAGGTGATTCAAAAAGCCAACTAATGATCCAAAGAGCGCTAACCCAAGATGATCCAAAGGATCTGTGTTCAGCTGAATTCTCAACTATTTATAGAGATCTAGGGGTGTAACTGACCCCAATCTCTCCATAATGGGGGCTTAATAGCCCCATTATGTGGAAAATGGTTTTGAACCGTTCAAATTACAATTGAAATGGTCAAACGCGAGATTCACGTTTTGGAACGATCTTCGCATTTTGGAGTTAGAACAATATTTTGTTTGCAGGAAAAATTGTAAGAAAATTAAGAAATCAATTAGTATTAATCTACCTAACTAACTTAGGAAAAGAATGAATACAATCTTTCAAAATAATCTCTCTCTAACTGACTTAGAAAAATAAATTATAATTTTCTTATCGGTTTCCCGGTTTATAAATGAGAGAAGAATCAACAAAGATCCTTCCCTTTATTTAATACAGGGTTCTTCTTGGTAGCGATGAATGTTTGATTCTTGTATACTATTAACGATCCGAACACTTCACTTCGCGCAACTTAGTCTTTGCTTCTTGACTTAACTTCTTGGAAGAACTTGCAAAGCAAGTTTAGAACTCTGGACGAGTTTAGAACTCTGCAAGAAAGTTAATTTCAGAAAGGAATTGCAATGATTTTAACTGAAATAAGTCAATGGCTTTTCTCTCTAAGGCAATCACTGATCTCAAAGATAATCAACCCAAGGTGATTCAAAAAGCCAACCAATGATCCAAAAAGCCCCAACCCAAGATGATCCAAAAGATCTGTATTTAGCTGAATTCTTAGCTATTTATAAAGATCTAGGGATGTAACTAACCCCATAAATCTCTCCATAATGGGGGCTTAATGGCCCAATTATGAACCATTCAAATTGTAATTAAAATGGTCAAACATGAGATTCGCGTTCTGGAGCGATTTTCATGTTTTGGAGTTAGAACATGGGGGTGACCCTCGCATTTTGGAGTTGGAACACGGGGGTGATCCTCGCGTTTTGGAATGCGGGGGTGGGCTCTCGCGTTTTGCTTTGAAGAGATCATTAATTGTAATCTTTTTTTTTCAAATTCTGCAAAGATCATCATTTTCTAATCTTTGCATTGGGCTTTTTGAAGTATGAGAGTCGTCTAATTGTAACTCTCATCTATTGTCATGAAAGTCGTCAGAATATAACTTTTATTGTCAGTGCTTTGTGAGGATCAGCTATCTGTAGTATTTTTTTTTGACAGCCTACAATACCATGTTAGGAGATATAAACCAATAACCAATCTCTTTGATCACTAATTTTCATAACAACTCTAATCTTACGCACATCGAGGAACCTTCCTTTGCCAATGATATCATGATATGTCAACTTACTTGCTCGCCAAGTAACTAATTAGTGTATTTTATGTCATTTTTATATTCCCATTTATCTACATTTTGAATTATTTAAATTGCTACATAGGTATTTTTAGTGTATTTACAAGAAAAATAGGTTTTAAATGAAGAAGAGCCTAAAAGAAGCCTATTGAAGTCAAAAAGCTCAAATTCTAGAAGAATAAATCAGGCTTCAATCAGATCTATAATAGGAAATCAAGAGAAAAAAGAAATATAAGTTACTTGGAAGCCAAGGAAAATAAAATCAGGGCAAATTCGGATTTAGATTTTCACCGGTAAATAATAAGCAATAACTCTCAATCCAGAAATCTAAATCTAACATATTATGTACAAAAATTGCTAATTTTGATGAGGGATCCATCTAGATTAACAGATTCCCAAAATTCCACCTACAGTTATGAATTTGACAGAAAATTAAAATTAAGCAGCCTTAGGTTATTTTTAGAAACAAATTAGAGCCTTGTTTGGAATAGGAAATGAATATGGTTCTATCTTAGATTCGGCCAATTTATTTCCTCAATTATATATTCAATTATTTAAAGACTAAGTTTAATCCTATGGTTGTGAGGGTCCTATCCTATGGTTATGAGAGATTCATGTATAGTATAAATAAGACCCTAGATACCTCTTGTTTTTCATCAATACATCAATTGATCTTTTAGATAATTAAGGGCTTAGTATCTGAAAGGAAGGCCATCTTTATTGTAAAACTTCTTTTTTGTAATTTTTTAATAAAAGTTTTTCTTCTTTTGGTATTTCATTCTTGCAACATCTTTTTTTTCTTTTATTTTTATTTGTTTTTCTTTCTTGCATAGCTAATTTAGTTTAGATTTCTTAGGATGATGAAGCTAGAGTGGTTTTTGCTTAGATTGTTAATTCTTTTCTTGAGCTTAATTTATTCATGCTCTAATTAGTCTAGGCTATTAATCAATAGAATAACTAGACTTTGATAGGTTATAGACATTTAACTATGATAGCCTATGCTTAATGGATTATTTCTAAGACTATCTTTTAGTCAAGATTACCTATTCATGAAATCTTTAATTTGATAGGTTTTAAACTGATAGGTTATAGACATTTAAATATGGCATAGCCTATGCTTTTTATATCTAAGTAAATAAGATAAATTGTTAATTGCTAGGTTTTAAATTGATAGTTGATATATATTTAAATATGGCATAGATTATGATTTTTATATCTAAGTAAATAACTTAACAAAGAGAATAACTAATATATATAAGTAATAATCAACCTAGTGAATTTTGTCATAAGTGCCTAGCTAGTTCATAAATAGTTTTAAAAACCAAGCAACAATCAATCTCTCAACTCTTTTCATGATAATTTGATTAAAATATCTTTTGAGACTTCATCTTTCCTGTGGATCAACCTGTAAGGACTATAACTAGACAACTGTATACTTGCAATAATTTTAGGACTTAAAAATCCTGCATCAACTTTTTGACGCTGTTGCCGTGGAAGACGATTGTTTTTAAGCCTCTTCTATCAAATTTGTTTGTTAGCGTTTTAGGAATCAAGTTCAGTGTTGGACTTACAATTGCGAAAGCTTTTCAATGAGACATTGAAGGTGAGAACAAGATGACGAAGTTTACTTGCTGGCAAGCTAAGTAATCTTTTTTTTTAATTTGAAATTTCTTTTCTAATTTTGTGGTTAGATTTCCTACATCCTAGTAACAAAAACATCTTTTTTTATCAAACAGAATAAAAATAATTTAGAAATATTGTTTATACATCCATGCTTACTTTTTGTTGGTAATTGCTGGAGGAAAGGTACGTGCTCTCTAACTTTGCATTGCATATATATTAAGGTCCACACGTTGATTTGAAAACTGTAATCTATTGCATCCATTTTCTAAATTAACTTAACAGCACAATCCATAGGTAAGATGAGGTAGGCATTCATCATTTTTTCTTGACCCAAAAATTAGACTCCTACATAAGCATCACCCAAGCCTTAACTAAAATCAATTAAAATGTTGGCCCCTGAGGATTTTGAGCTCTATAAGACAAGCAAATTGTAAGCTAAGCCCAATTTCTTATTTGACCAATAAGTTGGTGTCTAAGAAAGATGATTTGAAGGAGATTACTTAATTACACCCGTTTTACGAATATCTTCCACCTAAACTTCATTGGCTAGGCTAACTAGTTTAGCCACGTTTAGAATTAAAATTACTCTGTAGTTTTCTTAGAGTAGTTAAGAGTTGTGTTGTTAAGTTAAGTTTGCCCTAGATTTTTAGGTATGGTTGTTTTTGAATTGTTTAGTTAGGTTTTTATTTCTTTTTCCTCTTTTTTATCTTTTCTTTAGATCTTTACCTTTAAAAAGATGTTGATTAGCTTTGAAGAAGAATTAGATTACATGAACCTTTATTTTGATGAAATTTGTGCTGAAGAGCTCAAGTTGTTAGAAAAATTAGGACAACCTTTCAATCATATCAAATGTGAGTCTGAATCCAAGCTTGACCTTCCGGCTAAGCAACATCATAGCATGATACAATTTTAGTCTCTTTCAACTCAAGACAAAGTGCATTTCAAGTTTGATAGATGAGATCCTTCACTGACTTGAGTGCTACATAATTTATTAAAGACCTTAGAGAAAGTGCAAGTTAAATTTATTGAAGCAGAGTTCATGCACATTATAGAGTTTCTTATTTTAGTTCTCTTTAAAATTCGAGGTCAAATTTTCATCAGGTGGAAAACAAATGTAAAATGTGAGTATTTCAATTCCTATATTTTATTCTGTATAATTATTTGATTTACCATGTGGACAATGAAAAATTTAGGTGTCGAGGAGGTATTTATTATCTTTTGTTTTTCTTTTCTTTTCTTTAAAAAATTAAAAATTAAAAAATATCACTTGCCATTCAAATGAGTTGATTAACAATTGACTTTTGAATTATTATTAGGCTTATTAATTAGTTTATAATTAATATATTTTCTTAAGTTAGCATTTTTCATGATAATATTTTATAAAATTTTAAGAAATTTTTTGTTGTATTATATTGTATTATATTATTAATTTAGAACTTTCTTTAAATTATTAGAAATTTTATGTTTAGCTTAGAAAAAGTGTCAAATTTCTAACTGTTAGGTCTCATGTTTATGAGTCCACTCCCTAATCTTGTTTTGATGATTACAAAAAATTTCTAACATTGTGCGTCAAGTGCTTGCATCTATTTTGTTAGGTAATATACATAAATATCTTAGTCGGAGGTTGGTTGGACTTGCGCCTATATGATCATATCCATTGGAGAATGGAAGGAATATCGGAATGAAGCTTTGCATTTCAAATCAAGTACAAGTTCAAGCTTCATCCGAAATCAAGACGAGCTATATTGAAGATTTTCATCTTGGGTATATTAGTTTAGGAAATTTACTTTGTGTGCTTATACTTAAAGCTTAAATTATACACACACATTGCTTTTGTTTTCAAGTTTAAATCATATAAATAAGAAACTACTAGTTATATTCATAAACATATACTCTAGTTTCCTATTTATTGATTTTATTTTGAATTAATGTGTTTAGCTATATAAATGTGAAACAAATGGATATAGGTATATATATATATACACATATTTGTTTTATATCCATACATGCTTATAATGATTTCATCAAAATAAAGCTTTAACAAATAAAAGAAATCATGTTTATTTGTAAAATTATGTGTTTATGGATTGAAGACTAAATTACATCATGTTACATAATTTTCTAAGTCTATAAATCCATTCAAAAGAAGTTTTAAACTTGTTTGAACTCATTTTGTCAAAATCAAGTTTTTAACAAGTTCATATTTATGTGATTTTGCAAATTGATGAGTTTTTACAAATGGAAAATGCAATTTGAAAAATTCTTTTTGTAACATGTTTGTTATCATGTTTTTAAATATTTTCCAAAGTTTTATATTTTTTAGAATTTATTTGATATTTTTAAATAGTGTTTTAAAATCAAAATTCTTGCAATTCAAAGTTCTAAAAACTGCATATATCAGTTTTTGGTCGACCGACCAAGTCTTTCCGGTTGACCGACCATCAGTTTTTGGCCGACCGAAATGGTTCTGTCAGTCGACTGATTAGAATTAGTGTTTTTCAGCTTTGTTTCTCACGATTCCTTAGTTGACCGGCAACTTTATTTCTCTCGACCGATGGACACCCTTTGGTCGACCGATCAGTGTCATCCGGTCGACCGAACTAGTAGCCATTGGCATAACAGCTAGTTTTCTTGATTTTGTTTATTTTGTGATATTTTCTTCGTTTTTGGGTATTTGCTTCTTGATCATATATATACCCTATACCCTTTAACTTCTGAACTAATCAAGAAAGTTTTTTAACAAGTTTTACAAGGTTTTAAAGGGTGTTTAAGTTTGTTTTAAGTTTTTGATTGTGCGAAGAAGTTTTCACAAAGAGGAGGCTTACAATTTCGTTTGAGGAATTCATCCTCATTCTCTCTTCTACATCTTTTTGTGATTTTGAAGAAGTTTTCTAAACTCAATTATCTAGCTTTTTGTCTTGAAATATTTTCATATTCACATTTGCTAGAGTAAATTGAGTTTGATTTTAGTTTTGTTATTGCTCATTGATTACACACACCCACTTGAGCTTAAATATTTCATACATATTATAATTGGGGTTGTGAGTGTGTATCATTGAGTGTGGGCTTAATTGAGTTCTCACCTTGTTTAGAGAACAAACATTTGTTATTGTGCTTATTTGTGAGATACACTTTGTAATACACATGTATACCTAGAGGAGTGTGTGGTGAGAGACGGGGTCGATTCTAAGAGGAGTGGCGTCGGTGGTAAAGCATAGGGAGAGGTTGTAAATCCGAGCACTTGAGGAAGACGACACAGGATATGCCAACACTTAGAGGGTGTAGAGTGTGATTGCAAGTGTGTAAGATTGTGAAAATTTTCGGTGAGCTGGAAAACCGATTGTGAGGTGTAAATGTTTTGGATTAACGTTGAAAATCTTTTGTAATAGTGGATACTCCCCGAGAGTGGGGAGCGGAGACTGTAGGCGTCTAAAAATGCCTATAAGTTCCCGTATGTGGCTCAAGATGAAAAGGAGGCGATAAACATTATCATCCACATCGAGAAGATTCAACCAAGTGGTCAGCGTGCTCACCAGCCACCGCCAAGTGGCCCGTATACTCACGGGCCACCAAATCGGCATACAAGCCAATAATACCATGAAATACATGCAAAACAACGGAATGAACCAAACTCGAAAAAACCAAAAAGCCAAATGGTGGCTCGGCAAATATCAAACCACTAAATGGTGGCTCGGCCAATGTCAAACTACCAAATGGTGGCTCGGCCAAAGTCAAACCACCAAATGGTGGCTCGGCCAATGTCAAACCACCAAATGGTGGCTCGGCCAAAGTCAAACCACCAAATGGTGGCTCGGCCAAGGCCGACCCACTTTGGTGAATCGGCTAGAATTGGTTTTTTCGGCTCTTTTATGGATTCTTTCGGGATTTGGAGTTCCAACTGCTCTGATATTGTTGTTAGACAGTTGCTAACTGAAGATAGAGGGAATCCCTCGTTTTGATCCAAGGAAACCACCAACCAAGCCTATAAATAGGGGCTCGGGTCTTCATTTTTGAAGGATCTAGAGATCAAGAGGGCGAGGTGCTGCCGGTTTCTCAAGTGCATAGCCACGAATTTCAGAGAGGGTTAGCAGATCTTGGCGATCTCCTGTGCATAAAGAGTGGAGTTCGAGAGATCTGAGACTCATCCCCTATTCCTCCGGATTTAAGCTTGGTCTTAAACCCTGAGAAGAGCCGTGATTTTGCTTAGTCAAAATCGCTGCTACTGCAATTACTTCCTTCGTGAAGTGAGAGCATTGATTATCCAACTTCTGCTAACCGGATCTGATCCGCGGCGGTCCACGGATATTAACGTCCCCGGCACAGGCAAAGATCCCACGCAAGCAGCGGGTGATAAACGTCCGTTGCGCTGTTTGACAAGAGTTGTAATCTTTATTTTCATTGTATAAAGGAGATCTTATAAAATTAAAGATTAACTTTTTATTTGAGTTTATTGTAATGACCAAAGTTGTAATAGATTCGATGATAATAAAAACATCAACTTTTGACCCAAACAAGTTGGCGACCACAGTGAGAGCCAACAGCTTCACTGCCGAAGCTGTCGTGCCGCAACCAAGGATCCAGATCTCGGTTTATGAAGAGGTCGAGTATGAGTTCGACCAACTAAAATTCGAGGAGTATATGTCGTCCTCCTCCTCCAGATCCTCCGCCCCTCGCAAGCGCAGGAAGATCAAGGCCCCCGTTGCCGCCGTAACCCCACCTTGTAATGCCCCTCTGGCCTCCAATGAGCCCGGATCTACAGATCTGGACCTTTCCTCCACTAAGGAGTTAATTACAGAAGGCACGCCAACCCTATCAAAGAGGGCAGTGTGTGATGAGAGACGGGATCGATTCCAAGAGGAGTAGCGTCGGTGGTAAAGCATAGGGAGAGGTTGTAAATCCGAGCACTTGAGAAAGACGACAAGGGATAGGCCAACACTTAGAGGGTGTAGAGTGTGATTGCAAGTGTGTAACATTGAAAATTTTCGGTGAGCTGGAAAACCGATTGTGAGGTGTAAATGTTTTGGATGAACATTGAAAATCCTTTGTAATAGTGGATACTCCCCGGGAGTGGGGAGCGGAGACGTAGGTCGGAAGGACCGAACTCTGTGATCATCTTTGTGTGTTTGTGTTGTTTATTTGCTCACTATCTCATTTGTATTTTAGTTTATGTTTATATCGCCCTTTGTTTATATTGCATATGCTTGTCCATAATTAGTTATATATCATACTTACTAGGATATAATTGTTAATAAGTTTTAATTTTGTATTAAATTAGATTAGATTAGCACATTACCCTATTCACCCCCTCTAAGGTACTTTCACTAACATCTTTTTGATCCAAAAAAGGCAAGAAAAGAAAAAAATATGCATCATAAGAAGAGTGCGAAAAAGAGGCACCAACTAAAAATTCTTAATTTGTGAAGTGATTCTATCTTATTAAGTCTAAGTTGACCGAGCAATTAAGCCCTTTGAAGTATTTTCTTGCTTAATAACCTAAGTCCAACTACATTGAGATTCATTGGCCTAAACCTGGTTACATGGTCACTTAATAAAAGCTCAAAAATTTTGAAAAATCACTAATGAATGAAAAAATGTAAAATAATTTTTTCCTTTACAATTATGAAAATCTTAGCTAGTGCTTAATTTTTATAAATATTACTTGAGAAGTTGATTGAAGGGATAAGTTACATAATTTTATTATAGCTAAAAATAGAACTTTTAAATTTGTTATACAATATTTTATATTGGAAAATTTTTTGGAGAAATTTATTTTGAATTATTCATAAAATTGATTACATATGTTAATATTAGCTTCTACTAGCCTATTTAATAACTGTAAAAAGTTTATTTTAAAATTTGTGGGCATGTTTATAGCAAATGGGCATGTTTATAGCAAAGCAATGGCAGAGCCACATAGGTAGGTAGGGGTGCCTTGCCCCCCACCCTCCCAAAAAAAAAAAAAATTTCATATTTCATATTTAGTCCTCAGTGTCGTAGTGCCTAAAATCTTTCTTATTTTGATATTAGTCCGTCAATCATTGATTTTGTTATTAGGTTCCCTCAAATTCATATGTTAACTAAAATTAACCACTCAAATCACTGAAATTGTTGTTAAGTTCTCCAATTTTCAGAGATTATTGTTTCAAATTAATCATGACGATTGACATACATAATTACATTTTTTATTTATTTGAGGGACTAATGTTTTAATAACTTAACAATTAAGGAAACTAGAAGCAATTTGAATGATTTGAAGGATCAATTTCAAAATATTAAAGATTGAAGAGAGTAATTTCGGAACAAAAACCTTTTTTATGCAATAAATAAGTAATAACTCATGCATGTATTTTGAATTCTTGGCCCCATGATAAAATTTCAAGCTCGTCCCCTGTAGCAAACCCTCACAATACTAAACTGGTGGATCGACATGTAAGGATTATAACTAGACAACTCTATACTTGCAGTGCTTTTAGGACTTAGAAATCCCACATATGTAACTACCATAACTACCTTGGTCTATAGGATGGTAACGCGTGTACCACCTGATTTGCACAGGCAAAGATCTATAAATACGTCTTCAACCCAAATAAAAGGGAATCCTAACTTCACCTTAATTATGCTCGGCAACCGCTGATCTCAATCTATGAGACACAACTCTCAAAACCCTGACCTATACACCTAATGCTTTGACTTTAATCATCAAGAGTCTTACTTCAGCATCGAAGGGGTGTTGGTGGACAACCCACCATTATCAATGTTCGTTTTTTTCCTGTGTATCACATGCAAACTCAAGATCAAACCAATGTGAGCCATCTTGGACCATCAAGGGGGCCTTCACCGTTGACTCTAATCTTGCGGACTCAATCTATCATGTTTTTTTCTCGCATCAATTGGTTGTTTAATGAAATAGTCTAATACATACTTTCTTTCTAATGGTTTCCCCGCAGGAGCTTTTCCGTTAAAAGAATTTTCTTTAACTTTTATAGTTAAAGTGCACGTGGGT
>BQKN01065459.1:71414-89485 GCA_022839385.1 Asparagus kiusianus
CTGATAAGGGGAGCAGGCTCGTGAGTAAGTAGTGGTGGCTAAATATGGTTCGGACAGTATGTCGGTTAAGAAGCTTCTAGAGAAACACAGGTGAACGACTGGACTGCACTTGGACAGAGGAAGTTCTAGAATGGGAGCCTCTAAAATATCAAAAATATATATATATATATCTAGCTTTTTGTTAAGAAACTATTTCCATTTGCTGGGGACCTAAACATATCTGCTATTTTATTTATAACCCACGTGCACTTTAACTATAAAAGTTAAAGAAAATTCTTTTAACGAAAAAGCTCCTGCGTAAACCATTTGAAAGAAAGTATGTATTAGACTATTTCATTAAACAACCTGTTGATGCGAGAAAAAACATGATAGATTGGGTCCGCAAGATTAGAGTCAACGCTGAAGGCCCCCTTGATGGTCCAAGATGGCTCACATTGGTTTGATCTTGAGTTTGCATGTGATACACAGGAAAAAAACGAACATTGATAATCGTGGGCTGTCCACCAACACCCCTTCGATGCTGAAGTAAGACTCTTGATGATTAAGGTCAAAGCATTAGGTGTATAGGTAAGGGTTTTGAGAGTTGTGCCTCATAGATTAAGATCAGCGGTTGCCGAGCATAATTAAGATGAAGTTAGGATTCCCTTTTATTTGGGTTGAAGACGTACTCATAGATCTTTGCCTGTGCAAATCAGGTGGTACACGCGTTACCATCCTATAGACCAAGGTAGTTATGGTAGTTACATATGTGGGATTTCTAAGTCCTAAAAGCACTGCAAGTATAGAGTTGTCTAATTGTAATCCTTACATGTCGATCCACTAGTTTAGTATTGTGAGGGTTTGCTACAGGGTATGAGCTTGAAATTTTATCATGGGGCCAAGAATTCAAAATACATGCATGAGTTATTACTTATTTATTGCATAAAAAAGGTTTTTGTTCCGAAATTACTCTCTTCAATCTTTAATATTTTGAAATTGATCCCTCAAATCATTCAAATTGCTTCTAGTTTCCTTGATTGTTAAGTTATTAAAACATTAGTCCCTCAAATAAATAAAAAATGTAATTATGTATGTCAATCGTCATGATTAATTTGAAACAATAATCTCTGAAAATTGGAGAACTTAACAACAATTTCAGTGATTTGAGTGGTTAATTTTAGTTAACATATGAATTTGAGGGAACCTAATAACAAAATCAATGATTGACGGACTAATATCAAAATAAGAAAGATTTTAGGCACTAAGACACTGAGGACTAAATATGAAATATGAAAATTGTTTGGGGGGCCAAGGCACCCCCACCCATCTATGGCTCCGCCACTGCTTTGCTATAAACATGCCCGTTTGCTATAAACATGCCCACAAATTTTAATCACTTTGCTAATTTGAATAAGTCAACATACAAATAAACGTTTTACCATTATTAAATTGGCTAGTAGAAGCTAATATTAACATATGTAAGCAATTTTATGAATAATTCAAAATAAATATCTCCAAAAAAAATTTCATTATAAAATATTGTATAACAAATTTAGTAGTTCTATTTTTAGCTATAATAAAATCTTGTAACTTATCCCTTCAATCAACTTCTCAAGTAATATTTATAAAAATTATGCACTAGCTAAGATTTTCCGTAATTGTAAAGGAAAAAAATATTTTACATTTTTTCATCCATTAGTGATTTTTCAAATTTTTTGAGCTTTTATTAAGTGACCATGTAACGAGCTTTAGGCCAATGAATCTCAATGTAGTTGGACTTAGGTTGTTAAGCAAGAAAATACTTCAAAGGCCTTAATTGCTCAGTCAACTTAGACTTAATAAGATATAATCACTTCACAAATTAAGAATTTTTAGTTGGTGCCTCTTTTTCGCACTCTTCTTATGATGCATATTTTTTTTTCTTTTCTTGCCTTTTTTTGATCAAAAGATGTTAGTGAAAGTACCCTAGAGGGGAGTGAATAGGGTAATGTGCTAATCTAATCCTATTTAATGCCAAATTAAAACTTATTAACAATTATATCCTAGTAAGTATGGTATACAACTAATTATGAGCAAGAATATGTAATATAAACAAAGGGCGACATAAACATAAACTAAAATGCAAATGAGATAGTGAGCAAATAAACAACACTAACACACAAAGATGATCATGGAGTTCGGTCCTTCCGACCTACGTCTCCGCTCCCCATTCTCGGGGAGAATCCACTATCACAACGGGTTTTCAACGTTCACCCATAATGTTTATACCTCACAATTGGTTTTCTAGCTCACCGAAAACTTTCACAATCTCATATACTTGCAATCACACTCTACACTCTCTAAGTGTTGGCTTATCCCATGTCGTCTTTCTCAAGTGCTCGGATTTACAACATCTCCCTAGGCTTTACTACCGACATCACTCCTCTTGGAATCGACCACGTCTCTCACCACACACTCCTCTCGGTGTACAAGTGTATTACAAAGTGTATCTCACAAATAAGCACAATAACAAAATGTTTGTTTTCTAAACAAGGTGAGAACTCAATTAAGCCCACACTTAATGATACACACTCACAATCTCAATTATACTATGTATGAAATACTTAAGCTCAAGTAGGTGTGTGTAATCAATGAGCAATAACAAAACTAAAATCAAACTCAATTTATTCTAGCAAATGTGAATATGAAAATTCAAGAATAAAAAGCTAGATAATTGAGTTTAGAAAAGTTCTCCAAAATCACAAAGAGATGTAGAAGAGAGAATGAGGATGAATTCCTCAAACGAAATTGTAAGCCTCCTATTTGTGAAAACTTCTTCACGCAATCACAAACTTAAAACAGACTTAAAGACCCTTTAAAATCTTGTAAAACTTGTTTAAAAACTTTCTTGATTAGTTCAGAAGTTAAAATATGAGCAATATATGAAATACAACAAGATATGTGAGCTAGGATAAGCAATATGAGCAATGAGATATATCCTATATGATAAAATATATGCAAGGATATATAAACTAACACAATGGTGATATAATCAAACTACAAAAGTGATAGTGCAAAATAAACAATGCAAACACACAATATGATCACGGAGTTCGGACCTTCCGTCCTACGTCTCCGCTCCCCACTCCCGGGGAGAAATCCACTATCACAACTGGGTTTTCTACGTTTACCCGAACAACGTTTACACCTCACACTCGGTTTTCTAGCTAACCAAAAACTTTACAATCACCACTCTTGCAATCCCACTCTACACCCTCTCAAGTGTTGAACTAGACGTGTCTTCCTCAAGTGCTCGGTTACAACCTCTCCCTAGGTTCGTCAACCGACGCCACTCCTCTTAGGATGATCCCCGACTCTCGCCACACACTTCTCTCGGTGTACAAGTGTATTACAAAGTGGTTCTCACAATTAGGCTCAATACAATAAATGTTTGTTCTCTACTATGGATGAGAATACAATGAAAGCTCACACTCAATGTTAGCAAATACAATAAGCTCAAGTGGGTGTGTGTAAATAATGAGTGAAATCAAATCTAACTCAAATAGCAAATTAGCAATAATAAGAATATGAAAATCAATAATAATATTGCTAGAGAAAAGAGTTAGAAAACTTCTCTATAAACGCAAAGAGAGGATGAGAAGATATTGAAGATGAACTCCTCAACAGATGATGCAAACTCCTCTTTGTAACAGCAAACCCCAAAAACAAACTAAACAAACTTAAACTCTTTTAAAACATGTTTAAAATATTTCTTGGATAGGTTAAGAACTGAGATCAATGGGGTATTTATAGCCTCATAACACCTCAGCCAAAAAACCCCAAACAAAAGACCAAAAACCCCACAGAATCGGAAATGAGATTCTTTACAATATAGCCGTTGGGCTGAACGGCGGTCAACCGCAGCGATCGACCGCGAGCAACAGAAACAACAGAAAAAAGCTCCAGAGAGTTCGACGGTCGACCGCTATGGTCGACCATGAGGAATTTCAGCTTGACGGTCGACCGCGAAAGTTTCTGCTGCCCACTATGCAAAAGACTCAGGCGCGGTCGACCGTGGTGGTCGACCGTGAACTGATATATGAAAATGAAGTTCTAAAAACTATTTTTCTGATTTTAAAACACTATTTAAAAATATCATATAAATTCAAAAAAATATAAAACTTTGGGTAATGATTGTAGACATGATAATAAACATGCTACAATGACTGGTTTCCAAAAAGGACTTCCCAAATGAAAAATATCATTATTTTACAAAATAGTCCAAAACATGAAAATGTAAACATATGAATTTTGACATTTAGGTTAAACCATGTTTTGAAACTTTGCACAATGATTATGTAGACTTAATAAAATATGTATATGATTATTGTTAAGTCCAAAAACTAAGAATATAATATTTTTACAAATACAATAGAAAATGAAACATATGAGTATGTATATGAAAATATATTTGTTTTATATCTAAGTAGTTAAACCAAATCACAATAATAAATATGAAATATGTAATTTCATATTTATAAACATAAAAACCAAAACTTGTGTTGTATATATATATGACTACATATATATAAAAGGAAACCAATAAAAAGTGTGTGTTTATGATATTGAGTTTAGAGTATCTAACACACATAATATAAAACCTAAACTAGATTACCTAAGCTATGATCTTGATCTTCAATTAAGCTTCACTTGGTACACTTTGCGGATAAAGCTTGAACTTGATCTTTAACTTGAATTGTACGTTGCCAAGCTATGATCTTGATCTTCAATTAAGCTTGACTTGGTACACTTTACGGATGAAGCTTGAACTTGATCTTTTAACTTGAATTGTACGTTGCTTCACTCCATAATTCCGCCAACCTCCGTTTGATATCGTCGTTGAAGTACTATTACATCCATCCTCCAACTCGTTGTTTGCCTAGAATAAATACGAAAACACAAACACTAGACAAACAACATTAGAAGTAAATTGTTTGTTAAACATCATCAAAACAAGAAGGCCAACAAATAGGATCAAGAAGCAAAGGCCCAAAAATTAAAAAATATCACAAAACAATAAAATCTAGAAAACTAGTCGTTATGCCAACGGCTACTAGTTCGGTCGACCGGATGACATTGATCGGTCTACCGAAATAAAGTTGTTGGTCGACTGAGGAACCCTGAGAAACAAAGTTGAAAAAAATTGATTCTGGTCGGTCGATCGGCAAAACCATTTCGGTTGACCGAAAACTGATGGTCAGTCGACCCGAAGGACTTGGTCGGTCGACCGAAAACTGATATATGCAGTTTTCAGAACATTGAATTGCAAGAATTTTGATTTTAAAACACCATTTAAAAATATCAAATAAATTCTAAAAATGTAAAACTTTGGGAAATGTTTATAAACATGATAATGAACATGTTACAAAAAGAAATTTTCAAATTGTATTTCTCATTTGTTAAAACTCATCAATTTGCAAAATTACATAAATATGAACTTGTTAAAAACTTGATTTTGACAAAATGAGTTCAAACAAGTTTGAAAGTTCTTTTGAATGGATTTATAGACTTAGAAAAAGATGTAACATGATGTAATTTAATCTTCAATCCATAAACACATAATTTTGTAAATAAACATGATTTTATTTATTTGTTAAAGTTTTATTTTGATGAAATCATTATAAGCATGTATAGATATAAAACAAATATGTGTATATATATACCTATATCCATTTGTTTCATATTTATATAGCTAAACACATTAATTCAAAACAAAATCAATAAATAGGAAACTAGAGTATATGTTTATGAATATAACTAGTAGTTTCATATTTATACGATTTAAACTTGAAAACAAAAGCAATGTGTGTGGGTATAATTTAAGCTTTAAGTATAAGCACATAAAATAAATTTCCTAAACTAATATACCCAAGATGAAAATCTTCAATATAGCTCATCTTGGTTGCGGATGAAGCTTAACTTGTACTTGACTTTAAATGCAAAGGTTCATTCCGATATTCCTTCTATCCTCTAATGGATATGATCGTGTAGGCGCAAGTCCAACCAATCTCTGACTAAGATATTTGTGTAAATTACCTAACAAAACAGATGCAACCACTCGACGTACAATGTTAGGAATTATTTGTAATCATCAAAACAAGATTAAGGAGTAGGCTCATAAACATGAGACCTAACAGTTAGAAATTTGACACTTTTTCTAAGCTAAACATAAAGTTTCTATTAATTTAAAGAAAGTTCTAAATTAATAATATAAATACAATATAATATAATAAAAAAATTCTTAAAATTTTATAAAAAATTATCCTGAGAAATGCTAACTTAAGAAAATATATTAATTATAAACTAATTAATAAGCCTAATAATAATTAAAAAGTGAATTGTTAATCAACTCATTTGAATGGCAAGTGATATTTTTTAAATTTTTTTATTTTTTAAAGAAAAGAAAAGAAAAACAAAAGATAATAAATACCTCCTCGACACCTAAATTTTACATTGTCCGCATGGTAAATCAAATAATTATATAGAATAAAAGATAGGAAGTGAAATACTCACATTTTGCATTTGTTTTCCACCTGATGAAAATTTGACCTCGAGTTTTAAAGAGAACTAAAATAAGAAACTCTATAATGTGCTCGAACTCTGCTTCAATAAAGTTAACTTGCACTTTCTCTAAGGGCTTTAATAATTTCTGTAGCACTCAAGTCCGTGAAGGATCTCATCTATCAAAATTAAAATGCACTTTGTCATGAGTTGAAAGAGACTAAAACTGTATCATGCTATGATGTTTCTTAGCCGGAAGGTCAAGCTTGGATTCAGACTCATTGAAAGGTTATCCTAATTTTTCTAACAACTTGAGCTCTTCAGCACAAATTTCATCAAAATAAAGGTTCATGTAATCTAATTCTTCTTCAAAGCTAATCAACATTTTTTTAAACCTAAAGATCTAAAGAAAAGATAAAAAAGAGGAAAAAGAAATAAAAAACCTAACTAAACAATTCAAAAACAACCATACCTAAAAATCTAGGGAAAACTTAACTCAACAAGACAACCCTTAACTATTCCAAGAAAATTACAGAGTAATTTTAATTCTAAACGTGGCTAAACTAGTTAGCCTAGCCAATGAAGTTTAGGTGGAAGATATTTGTAAAACGGGTGTAATTAAGTAATCTCCTTCAAATCACCTTTCTTAGACACCAACTTATTGGTCAAATAAGAAATTGAGCTTAGCTTACAATTTGCTTGTCTTATAGAGCTCAAAATCCTCAAGGGCCAACATTTTAATTGATTTTAGTTAAGGCTTGGATGATGCTTATGTAGGAGTCTCATTTTTGGGTCAAGAAAAAATGATGAAATGCCTACCTCATCTTACCTATGGATTGTGCCCTTAAGTTAATTTAGAAAATGGATGCAATAGATTACAGTTTTCAAATCAACGTGTGAGCCTTAATATATATGCAATGCAAAGTTAGAGAGCACGTACCTTTCCTCTAGCAATTACCAACAAAAAGTAAGCATGGATGTCTAAGCAATATTTCTAAATTATTTTTATTCAGTTTGATAGAAAAAGACGTTTTTGTTACTAGGATGCAGGAAATCTAACCACAAAATTAGAAAAGAAATTTCAAAAATTAAAAAAAGATTACTTAGCTTGCTAGCAAGTAAACTTCGTCATCTTGTTCTCACCTTCAATGTCTCTTTGAAAAGCTTTCGCAATTGTAAGTCCAACACCGAACTTGATTCCTGAAACGCTAACAAACAAATTTGATAAAAGAGGCTTAAAAACAATCGTCTTTCACGGCAACGGCGCCAAAAAAGTTGATGCAGGATTTCTATGTCCTAAAATTATTGCAAGTATACAGTTGTCTAGTTGTAGTCCTTATAGGGTTGATCCATAGGAAAGATGGTCTCAAAAGATATTTTAATCAAATTATCGAGAAAAGAGTTGAGAGATTGATTGTTGCTTGGTTTTTAAAACTATTTATGAACTAGCTAGGCACTTATGACAAAATTCACTAGGTTGATTATTACTTATATATATTAGTTATTCTCTTTTTAAGAATTTTGATCTTTGGGGCTCTTTGGAGAGGGTGGAATAGGTGGTATGATGATCTTTTTATTCATCCACACAAAAGAGTACCCATTCTTCTTGCCGCCATGCTTAGCATCAATATCATACTGCCACGGTCTTCCTAACAAAACATGGCACGCGTCCATATCTACAACATCATAAGCAACAAAATCACTATAAGTCTTACCTAGTAATAGTGGCACGCGGCATACTTCGGTCACCTTCACGAAGGGACCCTTCTTGATCCATCCGATAATATAAGGCACAGGCTTGGTCTCGGTCGACAATTTCAAGTGATCCACCAAGGCCTTTGACACAATATTCTCACAGCTTCTATTGTCAATGATGAGGGTGCACACTTTGTTGTTGATTGAACACCTAGAAAAGAAAATTTAGTGTCGTTGTGATGAATCTAGTGTCTTCTGAGTGCATAGGAGTCGTTGAACAACACATGACACATTGTCACCCTCAATCTCAACAACCTCTTCCTTGTACTCTTCTTCAGATGTTGTGTGTCCGTCCTCGGCTTCCTCATAATCCGTAAGATTGACCTTCCGCCGCTGTAGACACTCGTTGGACTTTGCCCTGGTTGGAGACATCAGAAACACTTTCCTGTAGTCGGCTTAGCATACTGATTTGATTGAGTCGTCCGGGGTAATGGTTGATTTGTTGACCGCCCGGCTGATCTTGGAGGATTAGACCAATCAGTCATCCTTGGTCCTGCCGACTCACCTATTGCCTTCTTGACCAAAATTCCCTGATCGGTTTGCCTGAAAGGTGGTGTCTTGGAGGCCAATCTTTCCGCTTTAGAGCCATATTGTGGGCTTCGTCCACAGAGTACACATTGTGGATGACCACCTTCTCTTGAATCGAATATTTCAAACCACCAATATATTTGGTCGCGAGTTGTTCCTCGCTCATGGACAAATTGCAACGAGAAGTAAAATGGAAGAACTCTTCGGTATAGGCGGTTACTGATCTGACTCCTTGATAGCATTGCTCGAACTGGTTGTAGAGAATTTGTTGGTAGTCGGGTGGTAGGAACCTAGCTTAGAGTAGCTGCTTCATGTGACGCTAAACCCGAACTGGTTGCTTGCCTTGCCGTCGCCTAGTGTTTTGAGTTTGATCCCACCATGTCATGGCTCCTCCTTTAAGACGATATGCTATAAACTTCACCTGGTTTGCTTTGGGCACATTAGTCATCTCAAAGAACATCTCCACTTCATAGAGTCAAACCAAGAAAGCCTCTATATCAAGATTTTCTCCAAAGGAAGGGAGCTCCACCTTCATCCGGTACTCTTGGTCGTGGTGATGTTCGCCCTGTCGGTGATAGTTATGACGAGGGTTGAAGCTGTTAGGTCCTTTGTTTTGATGATGATTTACAAACATCATTATTGGTGCTAATCGTTTATTGAGATATATTGTAGATCACATATCATTAGCACCTTTTAATAGAGGATTGGATGGAAAATGAACTATAACGACAATATCTAAGGAGGTGGAGGCAAAGTGATAAAGCAATGCTTTCAAGAGCACCATATGCATAAGAAGCTTCATCTATTCAAGAGCAAATATCAAGACTCAAGTCATGTATTTCTATGTGAGGGATATTTGCTATTTATTTTTCTCTCTAATACTTAATGTAGGTAAGTAGTTTGTTGATTAAATTTGAAGCTCATGGGATATCACACTTGCACACTTTCAAAACTCGTATTTTGGCACGTTTGCTAAATAATGATTTTCACAAATACGAGGATCTTTTTGCAAAATTCCTTTTTAAACAAGTTTGTCAAAATGTTTATAAATTATTCCCAAAGTTTTACACTTTTTGGAGCTTATTTACTATTTTTAATAGAGCTTTGAAACTCAATTTAAAAATCGATTCAGGCTGAAAATCTGTTATCAGTCGACTGACCAGTCGACTGATGATGTCAGTCGACTAATGTGTCGACAGATGTGTCGACGGATAAAAATGTAAATCATCAAAAAGTTTTTGTTCTGTTTTGGTCGACTGGCCAGTCGACTGATGATCAATCAGTCAACTAAAAATGAACGTCAGTTAACTGATGAGCTGGTTTTTGAATACAATGTTCAGCTCATCAGTCGACAGATGATTCCCGTCAGTCGCCTGATAGCAGTCTAACGGCTAGTTTTTGAACAGAATTTGTTTCTCGGTTTTTGGGGGATTTCTGCTGATTCTTTAGGTTTTGGCTGCTGTCTTCTCTCCCTATAAATACCCAACAACCCTAACTACCTCAGTACCCAAGTTTTATTGCAAATCTCTTGTTTTTAAGATTATTGTTTTCAAGAGCTTCAACTTTCATTTTGCTTTCACTATCTCAAAGCCCACATCCCAAGATTTAATTGCAATCTCTTCTCTTACCATAGGGTTACTGTAAAGAGAGATTTTTTTCTTCAAATTATAACGGTTGTGAGCTTGATCTCGTGGAGATCTACTGTGTGGTTGTGAGATCTCAGTGGAGATCATTGTGTAGAAGAAGTTCCGGCTTCCATACTGGTGTGTAGTGGATTTTTCCTCGAGAGTGGGGAGCGAGGACGTAGGTCAGTAGACCGAACCTCGTGAACATACCACGTGTCATCAATTGGCTAACTATCTATATCCCAACTCTCTTTTATTGTCATTGCATTTCATTTTTGTGTGTGGTTTATTGGAATATCTTTTAATTGCATATTATTTGTCCATAAACCCTATTCACCCCCACCCCCTCCCCCCTCCCCCACCCTCTAGGGCCTTTCAATTGGTATCAGAGCAATGTCTCTACTATTATTAGGCTTAAAACCCTTAGAGAAAAAATCATTATGGAGGCTTCAATTAATATGCATATGCTAGAAGGTCAATCCACCACTAGGCCACCCCTCTTCACCAGTAGCAACTTTGCCTATTGGAAGGTTAGGATGAGAATTTATTTGCAATGCATTGACCTTGACATTTTAGAAATCGTAGAAAAGAAATATGTAAAAAAGGATATGTTAGACCCTAGAGGGGGTGATTAGGGTCTTATGCTAATCTAATCCGATTTTATGCCAATTAAAACTTATTAATAAATATATTCTTACAAGATAGATATACAACTAATTATGAGCAAGAATATGAAATATGAACAAAGAGATATATCCTAGCAATAAGATATACTATGAGATATATTCAAGGATATACAAACTAACACAAGGGTGAAATAAACATAAACAAGATAAGAGTGATAGTGAAAATAAATAATACAAACACACAATATGATCACGAAGTTCGGACCTTCCGTCCTACGTTTCCGCTCCCCACTCCCGAGGAGAAATCCACTATCACAACTGGATTTTCTATGTTCACCCGAATAACGTTTACACCTCACACTCGGTTTTCTAGCTAACCGAAAATTTTACAATCAACACTCTTGCAATCTCACTCAATACTCTCTTAAGTGTTGGTCACAGACGTGTCTCCCTCAAGTGTTAGGAATTACAACCTCTCTCTAGGTATGTTATGTAGGCGTATAAAATTGCCTATAGGTCCCACGATACAGCTCGACGACGCCGATTCAACAAGCGGACTATCGAGCGACGTATCCAAGCACGACCGTTATCCCGCTAACGCCGAAGCCAAACCTTACCTTACGCAACGGAGCAGGTTAACGAGGCAACGAAGCCAACAAATCGCACCCCAGCATTGGAACGCATCCACTCGCACGCGGAATCAAACCAACGTTTCGGGGAATCACCGAGTCATCTAAACAAGAGCGAACTCGGTGATATGACGATCGAATCAAGATCGGTTTCGGACTCGAACTCAGAAGTGGGTTTACTGCCAAATCAGGAATCGGATCAAAACGAATCGAATCCGAACAAGTCAACCACACAACCGAATCGAAGTCCAGATCAACAACGAATCGGAACCCGGACAACAGAGGACCGGAAACACCAAAAACCGAAACGACGGAACACCTAAGGGGGCTCGGCTTGGCCGAGCCACCCACAAGTGGCTCGGCCAAGGCCGAGCCACCTGTGGGTGGCTCGGCCAAGAGCCGAGCCACCCACAGGTGGCTAGGCTCAGAACTGTGCAAACGCACAGTTCTGAGTGCCTATAAATAGGCCTTGTGTTGGTTCATTTCGGAGGTTGGATTTTGGAGGAGGCGAAGCCCTGCTGGATTGGAGATTCAAGACTTAGAAAAGATTCAACCTTTGGAGGCTTGAAGACTTGTTCATCCGGATCTGGTGCTCGACGATCGTCAACGCCAAATAAGGCAGGAGTTCGAGAGAATCGGATCTGAGATCTACACGAGTTTCCTCCGGATCTAAGCTTGGTTCTTAGATCCCGAGAAGAGCCTCGAATTCGCTTGGTCGATTTCGACGCTTGGGCTACTATTTCCTTGGTGAATTAGTACCCCATCCGGCTATTATTTCCTTCGTGAGATAGTACCCGTCATATCATGTAGATCCGACCGGATCGAGATCACACGGTGGTCCACGACAAATAACCCCGGCGCAGGCAAAGAACCCACACAAAGTGAGTGACCGCAAAACAGGAGCTCGCGATTCGTTCGACAAAGAAGGAAAGAAAGTTGTAATCTTTTTCATTTCATTTTGATTTTTCATTGTAACCGGATCTTATAAAAAGACCGGATTTCTGTAATCGATAAACTATTACGAAAGTGTACAATGGAATCAATGAAGAAGAACACAAATTTTCCCGCGAACAATCTGGCGACCACAGTGGGAGCCACCGATCACGCCGACGAGATCGTTGCGTCGCAGCCGCGGATCCCGATCCCGGTCGTGGAGGAGGTCGAGTACGAGTTCGACCAACAAAAGTTCGAGGAGTACGTGTCCTCGTCCGGATCAACCTCCTCCCGCAAGTCCAGGTCTCCAAAGCTCTCCTCCAAAAGGAAACTTCGTTGGTACAAAGATGTTGAAGCTACCAACGAAGATCTTGCCCCGATTGATGCCGAAGCTGCATTGGGTGAGGTCTCCCCAACCTCCAACCAGGTCGGATCTACTCTGGCCAACCCTTCTGCCGTAGGGGGCGTAGTGACTTTCTCGAAGAGAGCCCGCCAAAGGCAACGGCAACGCCTTGCGAAACAATTCGCAAAGACCATGGAATCTGTTGACGGAGTTCGCTACAAGGCAGATCTGAAGAACAGAAGAGGCAAGCAGCCTCAACAACAGATGAAGGGTAGCTCCTCCAAGCCGCCGACGGACGAATGGATCCGCGTCAAACGGAACCGATCAACGCTGGAGGAACGCATTCGGAACCGCCGCGCACTCTCAGCGCAAGCACGGGCTCAAGTCCAAGAAGCCCGTAGAAGGTTGCAGAAGGAGATGGCCAAGAAGCCGCCACCAGCCCACCAAATATGGAAGCCGAAGTCTGAAACTGCAACTCAGGCCAAGGGACAATCAATGCAGCCTTCAAAACAAGTTCAACCTCCCGAACCATCCCGGAGAAGGAGGTCAGTCTTGGAGCGCCTCGGTCCAATTCCCGATGAGCGCAGCAAAATCCATGAATGCTTGGGCCCGATGAAGAGGCTCCGAACTAATCAACATGCTGGGGGTCGTTGTCACTTTCAGCATGACAAGGAGTTCACGGCGTCCGAGCGCACTAACTTGCGCATTGAAGTTTGGGAGCCCGTTGAGAATTCACGCTCACAAAGGCGCGTTTCGAGGCGAGTGACTCTCGAAAGTCCAAATAAGGCGATTCGCCCCCAGAAGGAAACGTTGTCGTCCGATGACGATAACGTTATACCTGGGAAATCGTGCCAACAAGCGATAGGTTGCTCCGACTCCCAAAATGACGAGCTGTACTATCATGCTGGGGGTACGACCAAATCCAGAAAAAAGAATCCCCAGAGGATAGAGACTCAGTGCCCCTGTTCCAAACTCATTCGGGCGGTATTGTCTCAGTGTAATTGCACTAAGATGGTCCCCGAAAGGGTTTCGGTGTTCGACAGGCTCAGCAATGAAACGCCAAAGCCAAAGCCCAGGCGTTTCCGACGAAGGAGAGCGGTGGTTGAAGATGGAGAATTTCCAAGGGTCACCGCTAACGTGACCAGCAAAAAGACATCGACACGGGACGATTTCGAGTCGATTTTGAAAGCGTCACGGCGTCTAACCCGTCTGCAATCCGGAGCCATCGCACGAGGAACTTATGGTAGGATTCGGATAAGCTCACCTTCAGAAGATGAGGAATCGGATGCTTGCTCTGCGGTCGCATCCGACAACACTGTATCCAGCGAAGGAGAACCCCGCGAGTCATTCATGATAAGCGCGGAACAAGTGGCCAAGATGCTCGAAGAAGCCATGGCCAAACAACAGGAGACCTTCAGGCTCGAGATGCAGATGGCCATGCAGACCATGAGGGAGATGCATGAGCAGCAAATCCAGGCACTGAGGAACCAGCAAGGCGAACCAAGCCACCGTAATCAGATTGTTCAGGAAGTTGAGCATACAGATACGGATGAAACTCGCAATGCCGATGTCCCTCCCATCAACGCAGGGGGTGGTAATGAGGATGCCAACGAAGATACAGGTGAAAACTTGAAGATCAAAAGCCTCGAGAGCAAAATCAATACCTTGATGTCAGCTCAGGAGGTGAAGAAAACGGGCATTCCTTGTCCATACCCAAGGGAGTGGGATTCAATCCTCTATCCGGCGAAGTTTAGTCTAATCAACTTCACGCCGTTCGATGGGAAAGGTTCCCCCACTCAGCATTTGATTTATTTCAAATCGCACCTGGGTATTATCTCCGGCAATGAGCCTCTGATGGTGCGGTCATTCGTTGGCACTCTTCGCGGAGCCGCCTTCGATTGGTATCGCCGCCTCAAGCCAGGTAGCGTGAGCAGCTGGGACGACATAGAGACCAAGTTCCTCGCGAATTTCTTCGACGACGACACCGAAATATCCATCGGAACGTTGCTCGACGAGAAACAAAAGGACGGGGAGTTAGTCGAAACCTTCGTCAAAAGGTTCCGAAACAAGGCGTTGAATTGCCGGGACCCAATCACCGAGGAATTCATCCTCCAGACCTACCATAACAACCTTTCACTGGACGTGTTGGAAGCAATGGGAACAGCGCCGTCCAACACCTGGAAAGACTTGAAGGTCCGAGGGGAACAAGCCGAACGCTTCCTCCGAAGGAAGAAGGCCGAAAGGGGTCAATCGACGACGAATCCTCCGAGCTCAAACTTCGCCTCCCGTGGTAAGGGCAAAACACCTGCAGCGGCTGTTGACGCTAATCAAACGTCGCAACAGCAGTCCCGGAGACAACAAAAGAACTCGGGTCCGAAACTCTAAAGAGAGTATTCTTTTAAGGACGAAGATGTTCCAGCCATCTTCAAATCTCTCCTTGACAATAACAAGATCAAGCTCCCACCGACCACGAATCAGGAGGAAGCTGATGATATTGCGGATCCGAAGTACTGCGCATACCACAGGAGGATCCTTCATCCCACTAAGGATTGCTTTACACTCAAGAACAGCATCCAAATCTTGGTGGAAGCCGGCGTTATATCGCTCAATTAAGTTGAATGTAAAACTCCAGTGGGTGCACGAGTATAAACTGTATTCCCTAACTCCGACCGGTATAAGAGTATAAACTGCTCCCTGACACTCCAAAAAGTATACGAGTATAAACTGCTTCTTAATACTCCAATAAGGTATACGAGTATAAACTATTCCCTTTCTTCCACGGGAAGTTCCTGGAGAGTGCCATGCGTGGTATTCTTAAGGATAACCCGATCATGCGGTTAATGCAACAATAAACCCAGGAAGCTGGGGGTGGATAATTCATGTAAAGGGAAGTTCCCGGAAGAATGTTAAATGTAATATTCTTAGGGATAACCCGGTCATGATGAATAAAGTGATAAACACTAAACTCTTAATTTTTGAACACTCTTTTGCTGAGATGAAAGCCGGTCACTTCGTTGGATCGCTTTTCCCTCACAAAACTTTCAGTGGTGTTTGATGACTCATAGTCTCCACCACACAATTCCCACTTGGTCAAATCTATAAAAGTTAGGGCCAAAGCCAAATTCCCCTCTCGATTCCTTCCAATGAACGAGAGGTCCACTTTCAAATCGAGCGTTCAAACCTTCCTACGGTCAGAATCATCTCAAATCTCCCTTGGTCAAACCTATAAAAGTTAGGGCCAAAGCCAGATTCCCCTCTCGATTCCTTCCAATGAATGAGAGGTCCACTTTCAATTTGAGCAATCAAACCTATAAAAGTTAGGGTTGCTTGAATCTTTTCGATTCTCGGAGTGGAGATCCCACTTCTAGTTTCACCTTTCTGGATTCTGGGGGTGGAGATCCCATCCCGAGTCTCCTTCGCATTTGAAGATAGAATATAAAATTCTTCCTCTTCAGCTTTGGGAGATAGAATATAAAATTCTTCCTCTCTTGCATTGGGTTCGTCTTTTCCCCAAGAAAAGACACCACCTTTTCAATCCTCAAAATCCGCGTATCACCGGTACGAGGTATTTTATCCCGAAACCTAAGCAGGGATAAGTCTGCGCCTAACACGCGTTGCCGGTTTAGTCTTTTACCGATTGAAGAAGACACCAGAGTCCGATTCTGGGGAATTTCATCCCGAAGCCTAAGAAGGGATGAGTCAGCGCCTAACACGCGTTGCCGGTTAGTTCTTGACCGTTAAAAAAGAACACTCGTCCACATATTCAACATTGTGGCAGGTCGTTATTAATAACGCCATAATCCGTGCTTCACACGTACGGGGTATTTTATCCTGAAACCTAAGTAAGGATAAGTCGATGCCTAACACGCATCGCCGGTTAGTTCTTGACCGTTTAAAAATAACACTCGTCCACATATTCAACATTGTGGCAGGCTGTTATTAATAACGCCGAAATCCATGCCTCACACGCGTGGGGAATTTCATCCTGAATCCTAAGAAAGGATATGCCGACGCCTAACACGCGTCGCCGGTTTAGTCTTTTTCCGATTGAAAAAGACACCAGAGTTTGATTCTGGGGTACTTTTATCCCGAAGCCTAAGTAGGGATAAGTCGGCGCCTCACACGCGTCGCCGGGTAGCCTATTCCCATAACAATGGCAAAGTCTACATATTCGAAGTTGTAGCACAAAGTCTAAGGGAGTTCATTCCTTTAGCACAACGTCACATGCGGAACGGATTAAAACAATCCGCATGCTAGCCCGACTCAAATGGTAGTCGGTAAAGGCTAATCAAATCCGTTTAAGGCTGGGGGTTAGCCAAAAACCCTAAAGTCAGCGCCTCACACGCGTCGCCGGGTAGACTATTCCCGTAACAAGTGGTAAAGTCTATGTATTCAACATCATAGCACAAAGTCTAAAGGAGTTCATTCCTTTAGCACAACGTCACATGCGGAACGGATTTAAACAATCCGCATGTAAGCCCGATTCAAACGGTAATCGGTAAAAGCACGTCAAATCTGTTGAAGGCTGAGGATTTGCCAAAAATCCTAAGTCAACGTCTCATACACGTTGCTGTTTAGTCTTTTCACAGGAGAAAGACGAAGTCTACGTATTCAATATCGTAGCACTAAAAGGGTTAACTCTTTTAGCTTAACGTCACATGCGGAACGGACTTAAACAATCCGCATGCTAGCCCGACTCAAACGGTAGTCGGTAAAGGTTCATCAAATCCGTTGATGGCTGGGAATTTGCCAAAAATTCTATAAGTTCGAGTCATTGACGCATCAATTCTATGGGTTGGTCTCGTGACTCGAGTATCCGCCACGCTCCAATACCTTAAGAGCTTAAACTGTGTATACTCCAGCAGACGTACGAGTATAAACTGTGTCAGACGTCGAACAATACGTCACAATAAAGCCTAAACGTCGAACAGCGCATCACAATGAAGCCTGGACGCCGGACAACGCGTCGCAATGAAGTTTAAACGCCGGACAACGCGTTGTAAACAAGGATTCAACGCAGTCAATCGATGATCAGTTCTGTGTTGAAGCAGCAAACTCGAGCTAAAAAAAAAGCAAGAAATCAAGGATCGACTTCAAAGTTCGAAATTCCGAC
>BQKN01065459.1:94485-128074 GCA_022839385.1 Asparagus kiusianus
CCGCTTGTTGAATCGGCGTCGTCGAGCTGTATCGTGGGACCTATAGGTAATTTTATACGCCTACATGTTACATATCACACTCCTCTTGGGACGATCCCCGACTCACACCACACACTTCTCTCGGTGTACAAGTGTATTAAAAAGTGATCTCACAAATTAAGCATGAATACAACAATAGTTGTTCTCTATAATGGATGAGAACTCAATTAAGCACAACTCAATGTTACAAACTCTCACAACCCTAATTTTACTATATATGTAAATACTATAAGCTCAATATGGGTGTGTGTAACAATGAGAATAAATAAGACTTAAATCAAGAAGAACTAGCAATAAAATTGATATGAAATACAATAGTAAAAATACTAGGAAATAGAGTTAAGGAAACTTCTCTATAAACACAAAGAGAGGATGATGAAATATTGAAGATGAATTCCTCAACAACTGATGTAAGCTCTTTTTTGTAAAAGCAAACCCCAAACTTAAAACAAACTAGCCAAGCTTAAACCCTTATTAAACTTTTGTTTAAAAACTTTCTGGATGTTGATGAAAGATGAGAGCAAGAGGGTATTTATAGCCTCTCAAAACCTCAGCCAAAACCCCCAAACAAAAGACCAAAAAGCCCATAGAAAACAGCTCAGGAAAAGAGTCATTGGAAGCAGATTGACTGTTCGGCGATCGACCGTGGAAATCACGTGGTCGACCATGGAAATCGCGCGGTCGACCACGAGCAGGTCAGAAACAGAGCTTTGGCTCTGGACATCAGCCGGTCGACCGTGATGGTCGACCACAAAACAATCTGGACTTCATCTGGTCGACCGCCACGGTCGACTGCGAGCCCCTGAAAAACTTCCTGAGTCTCTGGACTCAAAGCGGCCGACCGTGACGGTCGACCGCAAACAGATACATGAAAAAGTTCAGGTTTGAAACAGTTTTCTAATTTTAAAACTATGTTTAAAAATATCAAACAAATTCAGAAAAATATAAAACTTTGGAAAATGATTGTAGACATGATAATACACATGCTACAAAAACTAGTTTTCAAAAAGAACCTCCCAAATGAAAATATCATCATTTTGCAAAATAGTCCAAAACATAAAAATGTAAACATATGAGTTTTGACATTTTAGCTTAACCATGTTTTGAAACATTACAAAATAATTATATAGACTTAATAAAATATGTATATGATTGTTATTACGTCCATAAACCAAGAAAATAATATTTTCACAAAATTGCATACTTTGCAAACATTTCAAAAGTAAATATGATTTCATTGAACTAAATAAAACTGATATTGATGAAATCATATATATGCATGTAAGTATGAAACAAAAATATGTTTTCTAATTATATTTAATTGTTTCATATTAAAACATGAAAACTATCAAACCAAAACATATATGTATATATATAACTATATATATAAAACCAAAACGTGTATGTGTGTATATGATTGAGCTTAAAGTACTAACACACATAATATAAAACCTAAAACTAAATTTACCCAAGCTTGTGATCTTCAACGAAGCTCTATCTTGGTACACTTACAGATGAAGCTTGAACTTGAATCTTTAACTTTTAATTGCGTAGGCTTCACTCTACAATTCCGTTAACCTCCATTGGATATGATCGTTGAAGCATAATTCCATCCATCCTCCAACATGTTGTTTGTCTACAATAAATAAATAAACACAAATACTAGACAAACAACATTATTGGTAAAATGTTTGTTAAACATCATCAAAATAAAGAGACCAGCAATCTCCCCCTTTTTGATAATGATAAACAATTTACAAAAAGGATATATGCATGAAAGGAAATGAATATATAATATTATAATTATCATGCATATAAAAAAGAAAGGCTATACTCATAATATTTCTCCCCCTTTGACAACATCAAAAAGGGAAAAACCATAAAGAATGAAGAGAACGAAAGCTCCCCTACATATGAGCATGGGTGAGTATAAAACAAATATAGGGAATAGCTCCCCCTATCAAAATGTCATATAGAATATATGCAATAAAAATCATGACAAACAAGTGAGCAAGCATAAATGCTAAACACAGCTCACATACAAAAGGATAATAAGAACACATATAAATATATCATTTATGAAAGAAGTGTTTTATTACACAATTATAAAAACATAATGTAAAAAATAGATTTATGAAATCAAAAGAAGAGCAACATGAGAATCATGCAAAAAAATTTCAAATAAAAACAAATTAACCAAATGAAATCATAAATCAAATTTTAAACCTAAAAATGATGTTTGATCAATAAAGCAAGTTTTCTTTGTAGAACTTGATCAAACCACTCATAGAATGTATTATAAGGCATATTTAAAATTCGAATCATCTATTTGTGCTTATATAATGAATTCAAAGCAACAAATCAAAACGAAATTTTTGACAAAAGAAATGCAAGAGAGGCAACAATATATCAAGCTCTTAAGCTTGTTCCAACCCATATAAAGATTATTAGTACCCGGTAAATAAGATTTAGGAATAAACACCCAATAAATCCGAGGGGTAATATAAACACAAACTTCTCATCAAAACAAAACCAATAATCATGAAAACAAAAGAATTTATCAAAGAAAATTGTTTTCATATCTAAAAAATTTAAAATGTAATTTTTAAAACCAAGAAAAGGAAAAATAAGAACATTAAAATTCTTGGTTTTTTAAAAAAATTATTTTCGCACCCAAACATTCTTGGTGCCGGATTGGTTAGGGATATGACTCCTATCATTCAAGCTCAAAGCCCTAGGGTTATGAACCCGTTTGGGCGCATGTGGTGCACTAACACGGTTAAAACAAAAGTTTTATAAATGACTCTTTCGGTTGCAATAAGTGCAATGAAAAGGGGTAAATGACTTGTGTTGACCAAGTGGGCGTGCAAGGGAATCATTTGTAAGAAAAGATTGTCTTTTAAAATTATTTTACAAATGAGAAACATCATTAAACAAAGGTGTTTTACTTGATAGATTTGGCAAGTTTAAATATTTTTTCAAATCATAATAAAACTTCGCCAAATGGCCAAATCTACTACAAACATCACATTTAAAAATATGTGGTCTACTAGAAACATTTAGAAAATGAGATTTCTTTTTCAAATCAAAACAATACTTGGTCAAATGACCAAAACGACCACATATATCATATTTAAACACACTAGCATGCTTATGATGAGCATTTTGAGAAAGAGCATGTGAATGTGTATGTGTATAAGATGATGAAGCTAGATGGGATGCATTAGGAATATTAGCAATCTTAGGTTTGTGTGCATCATAGCAAAATTTAGCAAGGTGGCCTTTACGATCACAAATTTAGCATTTATAACTTTGCTATACAAGTGTGCATAGTGTGTGTTTGATTTAGAAGTATTAACACAGGACTTTGCACACAAGTCCATAAGCTTTTTGTTATTTACCATACATGTTTTTAAGGTTGAATCTAAACAAGATATGCGATGTTTAACTTGACTCAACTCATCATTTTGCATACATGTATTGGAAATAGAAGTAGATGAAACATGATCATATTTAAATGAATTAAACTTATTTCTAATTATTTCTACTTCTATCATGGCATTATTATTAGCATAAGTTAAGCTAGCAATAGATGAAGTCAATTTTTTATTTTCTAAACTTAGCATGTCATTGTTTTCTTTAAGTGTAGCATTCTCCTTAGTAATGATATCAAGTTTAGAGGCTAACAACTCATGATCAGGTTTTAAACTAATATGCTTGCTTTTAAGATCAATAAAATTATTTTGCAATTTTGTATAGGCATGTGATAATCTCTCATATCCACAAGCGAGTTCATTAATAGATAGATCATCATCGGATTCCGAATCGCTTACCACACTAGGGTTATCCCCTAATGGCTGTGTGCATGATGCTCCACTATCACTTGAAGTCGATTCTGCCACAACTGTTCGCGGGGAAAATAGTAACTTTCTTCATTGATGATTCCATTGCACACTCGGTAATTGTTTATCGATTACAAAGATCCGGTCTTTTTATAAGATCTGGTTATAACGAAATCAAATCAAAGAAGAAATAAAAATTACAACTTTCCTTGTTTGTCGAACAAATCACGAGCTCCTGTTTTTTCGGTCGCTCGCTTGCGTGGGTTGTTTGCCTGCGCCGGGGGTTTATCCGTTGACCACCGCGCGATCTAGATCCGGGCAGATCTACACGATTCGATGGGTGCTATTTCACGAAGGAAATAACAGCCGGTGGGTACTATTTCACCAAGGAAATAATAGCCTTTAGTTCTCGGGATCAAAGGCCAAGCTTTGATCCGGAGTATTACCTCGTGTAGATCTCAGATCTGATTTTCTCTCTCGAACTCCTGCCTTTTGTGACGCGGATGCTCGCCAAGAACCAGATCTGAATGTCCAAGCCTTCAAGCCTTCAAAACTCAAGAATGAGATCTCAATTCGGCAGAGTTTCGGCTCCCAAAAAAAGTCCTCTCAAATGAATGAACCAACCCCCTATTTATAGGCAACCAGATCTGTGCCTTTGCACAGATCTGGGCCGGCCACCTCAGGGTGGCTCGGCTCTGGGCCGAGCCACCCTGAGGTGGCTTGGCTGCCTAGCCACCCTGGGGTGGCTCGGCCACCGAGCCACCCTGAGGTGGCTCGGTTTCGGCTGAGCCCCTCTAGGTGTTTTGGGTTCCGTCATTTTTGTCATTGTATCCATTTTGTCCGTGATTCGGTTGTGTGGTTGATTGGTTCGGATTCGATTCGTTGACCCGATTTGGCAGTAGATCCGCTTTGAATTCGAATCCGAAACTGATCTTGATTCGATCGTGATTCATCCGAGTTCGCTCTTGTTTGGATGACTCGTTAACTCCCCGAACCGTCGGCTTGATTCCGCACGCGAATGGATGCATTCCGTTGCTCGTGTACGATTCGTTGACCTCGTCACCTCGTCACTCGATGGTTTGTTGAATCACTGTGCCGAGCTGTGCTAAGGGACCTATAGGCAATTTTATATGCCTACGGATACCCCCTCCAAAGTATTTCAGCCTCGTTCTTTTATAGAAGAGTCTGGAATGCTTTGGATATGATTGCCCTAACCTTCAGTCGGTGTAACGGGACTTTGGAATGGCTTCTGTTCTGGATTCCTTCAATTCCTTCAGGCTATTCGGTGCTTTGTCGAACGTCTGTAAGGATTCCGGTGCTGCATTTATTGTCTGACCGTTGTCGGAATTTTGGACTTTTGAAGTCGATTTCTGATTTTTCGATCTTTAGCTCGTGCTTGTTGGTTCAACTGACCCTTGATTGTTGGCGTTGAGTCTTTATTTGCGACGCGTTGTCCGGCGTAGTGTTATTGAGTTATCCTTAAGAATATTTTTAGAAAAATATTCTCCAGGAACTTCTAAACAACAAATAAGGAATAGTTTATACTCGTATACCTTATTGGAGTAGTTTTCGTGCCCGAATGAGCTGAACCGGCCTGATAATGAGCTGAACCGGTCCGCTAATAAGTCAAAAGGGTAATAATTTGGCTCAAAAAATCTTCCAATCCTTCCGAATGCATGGGAGAGGCCAAAATAAACAAAGGATTGAACCCTCGGTTGATTTGAAGTTGTTTCGACGCTCGATTCAGCTTAAATTTGAATTCTGGTTTAACTCTGGTTCAAACTGGTTCAACCTGGTTCGGGACTGGTTCAACCTGGTTCAAGGCTGGTTCAGCACTGGTTCAAGACTAGTTCAGACTGGTTTAGACTGGTTCATCCTGGTCTGGTCTGGTTCAGTCTGGTTTGGACTGGTTCAGCCCCTTTTGAACTGATTTGGACTGGTCTGGTCTGGTTCAACCTGGTCCGGTCTGGTTCAAGGCTGGTTCACTATAAAAAGGGGTTCTTTTCCTCCTTCTTTTCCTCCTCCTTGGCCCCCCCCCCCCCCTTTCACCTATTTTTTTGGATTTCTCTTCCCCTGTGCATCCTTTCTCCCTCAAATCCTCATATTTGTTTTAGATCTATCCTTCCTTTTGACCCTTGACTGAGAAATACCTCAAAAATCTTCATATAAAATTTCTCTCAGGCCCCTCGAGCACGTGGTTCAAGCATCTTTCAAGGTCTAATCTTTGTCGGATCCTCGAGCTTTTCCTCAGGTAAATCCTCCATAATTTTTGGATATTTCATGTTTAATTTAGTACATGAATTTGTGGGATTGTATATGAGGGTTAGGGTTTATGATTTGGCGCCTCGAGTTTCTCTTTCAGGGGGTAGAATTTGGCAATTAATTGCAATAAAAAGAGGAACTTTTTTTCTGGATCTGATCCCTCAATTTATTTTGCAGATCATCATGTCGTATACCACGAGAGGTCGATCCCCTGCCGCGTCGGCCGACGGCGTGCCTCCCTCGTACACTGGTGAGCTATTTTTGGCATATTTGGAAATTTACAAATTAGTCCTTTTTTCCTTGGAAATTTGCAAATTGGTCCTTTTACCCCACGTTGTTCTCCTTGGTGAGACAATCGGGAAGAGCCTTGATTCTTCTTGGTGAGGATTGACGCTTTAAAGATAGGTTTTGCTTGGTCAAAACCATATCTCAAAATAAAGGGGGCGATTTGAAGCTGCATTGTGTTTTATAAGGCAGGAATATATTATCAATATACCCTATCTTGTGATTACACAATGTGGCCAAATCGTCTCACCCTTTATAAGGCAATGACTCTATCTTACCTATTTGTAAGATGAGTTCAATTTCCTTTTATAATTGAGACTAACAAATATTTAACCGTTTATTTCCAGTGGGATATCCCTCTGGAGTGTTCTCATCTCATGCAGTATACGGGCGTCGTGGCGAGTACTATTCGACTTCCGACGATTTTTTCCTTATTCCAGTTACCACTCAGTTTGCTTTGGGCACGTCGACCGAGGTTGCCCAAGTGGTGAAGGAAGGTGGACATCGAGCTCTTCGACAGTTGATTACAGATGCGCCTTTCGTGAAGGATGCCAGTTCTATTCAGCCTCTCAGGAAGAGCGACTTTTTATTTGGCTACTCTGTCGGAGATCCGGATGCAGTGTTTATTGATGCCGAGCAGTGGCTTCATAAAACCGGCAGTGGTTTCATAAATTTGCCGAAGATTCCTCGGCATCGTTTGTTGACTGAGCTCAGGCGTCAGGCTGTGACATGGGAGATGTCGTGGCACTTGACGGAGGAGCATGAGAGCGTTCACTGTGGCTACATCACTCATCAGGCAGTTCCTGGTTCGAGCAGGAGTCATATCACTGGATTACGTCCTGGAGTATTAGGGCTGGATGCACCACCACGTAACGAATTCCTTGCCACTGCTTCTACTTTGAAGAATCGCCTCGCTGCTCTAGGACGGGAGATGCCTGTGACACGTCACAGATTTTATGGCTGGGTCCATTCTTTGGACAAGCTTTGGTGGACCCGCATGACGAAGTACGTCTTAAGCCGATGGGGCGAGGAGTTGCACGCTTGTGGTTTATATGCAGCCGTTCGTGCCACCATGTATGGCTTGCCTGTCAGCACGAGGCATTTCTTTGCTTTGTTCGAGCTTTATAATCCAGATTCGAATACCTTTCTGAACCGGCAAGGAGAGTTGGGCTTGGCTCTCCATGAGATGCACAGGATTTCTGGTTTGCCCATAGGACAGATGCTATATCAGGAATACTTTCCCTCCAACCATGAATTGAGTCAGCTGAAAGATCGTATGCCCGACCGCTATGAGACTTTATGGGACCTCACATGTCACTATCATATTGCTTTGGCACAGTCTGAGCCTTTAGCGAAGAGGACTAAGTCATTCGTGAGTCTGAAGCAGTTTTCATGTTACTTGTTCAGGAATCTAGAGAGCAACTCTGGCGATGATATTTGTGAGTTGTCACCACTCACTCCTTCAGGGGTGAATAGTCTATTGAAGAAGATTGATGCTCGTTCCTATACCATTAGCAGTCCTGAGAATGGCTTTCCTATAGGGTCCAAGTTTAAATCGTTCTTATGGCATGCGACCGCACCGATTCGACTGATGACCCTTCTTGCCGGTTACCTCGCCATCTAGTTAAAGAAATGTGTGGTCCCGTTTTAGTCTGGTGACACTTTGCCCTTGGAAGTGCTCTACCCAGCGGTTCAGCTCGCCTACAAAAAGGAACTTTCGCTTCTTCCGATGATGGTGGCTAACATTCATCGAGGTCTTCGACAGATTTCTAGTACCTTTACACGGAAGGAAAGTGAATTGCCGGGTCAGATTCCTACTATTAAGGTGGAGCTTCCGTACACTTATTTGATGGCTTGGTTCATCCTTCACCGTTCTGATATGATGTCGGTACCGAACGCCACAGACCACTCCGTTCCCCTACTACAGTTGCTTGAGAATAGCAGGTGGGAGGGGCGAGGATTTCCTGACATCAGACAGCAGCTACAGGTCCACAAGTATTAGACATTTTCCACTTGCTTTCCGTAGTTTTCCGACCGATACGGCGAGTACTTGATTAATGAGGAGAGGCCGAAGGAGTATCAAACTCATTTAGACATTGGCTGCTTTAACTGGCTGGTGAACATTAGGCCGGGTTATCTGACTTTTCGGGTGAGGGATCAGTGTTTCATAGAGCCGTATCTACCCTGCCGATTCGCTCGTCAGTTTGGCTATGATCAGCTTTATGTCGGGAATCCACGTCAGCAGCTTCGGACCCACGGCGGTTTGGTGGACGGTCTCCGGGCATGGTTGTGGATCGTGACGGGCTGTACTGGTGCTAAGTTCAGTCTCCCGAGTGCTGATCGGCAGTTGAACCTCACCTTCTTAAGCTGCAAGTGGTTGTTAGCAGCTAAAAAACTATCCCCGTGAAGCCGATTGTAGAGCTAGAGGCCGAGGAAGCTTCTCAGGTTGATTCTCGTAGGATTTGGGAAAACGCTCGGTCACAAAGGATACAGAACAAGACTCATCGGATTGATGAAGAGGGAAAGAGGGTCTTCCATTCTGCAGATGAGGCTTCAGGCGAAGATCCTGAAGATTATGAGGACTTTTCCGAGCGAGGTTAACTATCCATTTTTTTCTGTCTTCCAGAATTATTAAACCTGACAATGGTTTGATGTTTCAGGGACCACAGCTGACCAGGATGAAGAGTTCCGTCCTCCTCCCCAGGCGAGACCTTCGATTATTGTCCCTGCTGCTAGGCGGAAGAGATTAGCCCGCAAGCCACGTGCAGTTTCATGAGCATCTGATGTGGATTTGGCTGGTGATGATCCTGCTAGTGACGGAGGTAACATCTACCCTGCCAACCATCCTCTTGATTATTCAGAACTTCAACTCATGCTTTTTCATCTCCATATAGAAGAGCGTGGGGAGAGTGAGATGAGCCCTGATCCTGTTCCTGTATCTTCTGGCGCGCCTGACTCACCGCACCAGGTAGAAAGGCCTGCAGAAGCTGCCGACGTTAGGGAGGATATCAATGTAGGACCCGATTCAGCGAATCCAGGTACATCTACCATTGACAACACAAATGAGTCGAATGATTCAGAATTTGTGCATTCCCTAATTGTCTCTGTGCTTCTTGCTCCTTTAGATAACTTGCAGGAGGCGAACGTGGATCTTGGGAATAAAGAGGCTAATGCACCCATAAAAGGTAACTCATTTCTATTGGTTGTAGTCTCTTCATTCTTCTTTGGTACTTATATTCTCTTGTGTTAGATTTCTCGATTGATGATTTTGACGAGGAAGGCTTGGTCGTGGACACTCCTATGCTCCACTTCATGTATGGCTCTCCTCCGATTGATGACCAGTTGCCTGGAGATATGTTTCCTGAATCCACATTCCCTAGGAACCCTGAGGATGGTTCTTTTGAAGGTTCGTGCCTCCTCCCAAGTTAATTATAGGACTAGCCAATTTTTGACTAGTGCAGCTATAATGCGATGCATCTGAGAATTCTGTTTTGTATTTGACAGGAGCTTTTGTCGAGACTGATCCTGTTGAGCCGACTGTGAGACCAACTACACCAGTTAATACATCCACAGCGGTTGCACCTCCACTATCCCCAGTGACTCAAGAGGGTATGAATTAAGCAACTGAGAATGTTATTTATTTCCTCCTCAAGGCATTTTTGATGAATTTTTCCTTCTTTGCGTAGGGGTTTCTTCTCGGCTCCATGTCCTTGTGAAGGAGTTGCTATCAGATAACGATCCTGAGAAGATCGTTCTCTGCATAGAACTTCGCTCTTTCTTCTCCTTCGTGAATGCTATGATTGGCAAGCTCTTCCACGGTGGACTCTTCCTTCGCCAATTCAAGCCTTTCCTTGATCCCAAAGTCAATTTGATAAGGGAAGCAGGATATCCGGATTTAGCAAAGGCTATGGTTGACGACCTCGATTGCCTAGAGCATGAGCTTCAGATGTTTCGTGAGCTCCGAGATGCAGGCGCCTCCTTATTTATTGCTGCCGAGCTGGATACCCGCTTACAGACATTGCGCGAGACTCGGATTCTTGCTGAGCTCGAGATTCAGATGCAGCGGGACCGAGTAGATCGAGTTGAGACCAGTCTTGCTGCTAGATCATCTTCACTTGCCGAGCTCGACCTTTCTATTACTTCTTGTGTGACCGAGATAGACCAGCTCAGAAGAGTACTCCGTGAAAAAGAGGAGACTTTGGGTATTCTTCAGATGACGTAAGCACAGAATCAGCAAACCCACACTGCTTTATCTGATGAGTTGAAATCCTTGAAGCAGACACTAGTTGAGATAGAGGAGATTGCTGCGAAGACTTCAACCACCACTGAGGAGTCCATCAGAGCTGAGCTTAGGCAAGCTTATGATGAGAAGCTGTCTAAGATCAGTCAGCAGATTTTTGGCCATGGGCTTGATGTATGATTTTGTTTGCTGAGTACTTTGACTTTTGATTCTCTTAGTGAAACTGGTTTTCATCTTTATCTTTATTATGATTCGTCATTCCATTTGAAATGATTGACCATAATACTCATAGGATTTTTGGCAAACCCTCAGCCATCAACGGGTTTGATGAGCCTTTACCGACTACCGTTTGAGTCGGGCTAGCATGCGGATTGTTTAAATCCGTTCGCATGTAACGTTGTGCTCAGAGATTGAATTCTCTGAGACTTTATGCTATGATGTCAAATACATAGACTTCGCCATTGTTACGGGAATAGGCTACCCGGCGACACGTGTTAGGTGTTGACTTTAGAATTTTTGGCTAACCCCCAGCCTTCAACGGATTTGATTAGTCTTTACCGACTACCGTTTGAGTCGGGCTAGCATGCAGATTGTCTAAATCCGTTCGCATGTAACGTTGCGCTCAGAGATTGAATCCTCTGAGACTTGTTGCTATGACTTCGAATACATAGGCTTCGTCATTATTATGGGAATAGGCTACCCAGTAATGTGTATTAAATGCTGACTTATCCCTACTTAGGCTTCGGGATAAAATACCCCAGAATCGAACTCTGGTGTCTTTTTCTGCGAAAAAAGACTAAACCGGCGGCGCGTGTTAGGCGTCGGCATATCCTTTCTTAGGATTCAGGATGAAATTCCCCATGCGTGTAAGGCATGGATTTTGGTGTTATTAATAACAACCTGCCACAATGTTAAATATGTGGACGAGTGTTCTTTTTAACGGTTAAGAACTAACCGGCAGCGCGGGTTAAGCGCAGACTTATCCCTGCTTAGGTTTCGGGATAGAATACCCCAGAATCAAGCTCTGGTGTCTTCTTTTTCGGAAAAAGACTAAACCGGCAGCGCGTGTTAGGCGCAGACTTATCCCTGCTTAGGATTCGGGATAAACTTCCTAGGATGAATCCTAAATTCTTGGAAAAGGATTGGTGTGGGGAAGGAAGAATTTTATATTTTATTCCCCGAATAAGGAAGGAAGAATTTTATATTCTGTTCCTTGATTCTAGAAAGGAAGAATTTTATATTCTATTTCCAGTGCAAGAAAGAAAGTAGAAGTGAGATCTCCACTCCGAGAACCTGAAAGATCTAAATAAGCTTACCTTTTATAGGATCGATTATCTAGATGAGTTTTTCGTTTATCGAAATGAAATTTTAACTTTGGTTGTAACCATGAAGAGGTTTGACCAAAGAGAAAGGAGGGGAGTTCTTTCGTTTATCGAAAAGAAACTCTGGATTGAAAATGGACCTCTTGTTCATGGAAAGAGTCAAGAGGGCCAGAAGGACATTTTTGGTGGACTCACTGTCAATTGAAATTGATCAGTGAGGGATTTTGGTGGTAGAAACAATTTTAGGTTATCCTCTAGAATATTAAGTGTAATATTCTTCGAGAAACTTCCCGATAAATGGGTTATCCCGAATGTACTAGGGATAGTACTTTTTCAGGAACTTCCCATTTATTGGCATTAATTGCCTGACGCCTTCCAGAGAAATGAGGCGGTATGCGCCATTTGAGTAGACAATGTCTATCATAAACGGTCCTTCCCATTTGGGTTCGAATTTACCCTTCTTCTTGGAGTTGAGGATTATCGGTCGGCGAGCAGCGAGGACCAGATCTCCTTCCTTGAAGCTTCTTTGGCGGACCCTTTTGTCAAAAGCCCTGGAAATTCTAGCTTGATAGAACTCGATGTGTTGTTGAGCTTCCAAGCGCCTTTCATCTAACCTTTCGAGTTCTTCGAGACGTTTCTGATGTCATTCTTCTGTCGTCATTTCAGTTGCAAGAGCAATCCGAAGTGACGGGATTTGAATCTCCAATGGTAGCACAGCTTCACATCTGTATACCAACGAATATAGGGTAGCTCCCGTAGGTGTGCGTATGGTGGTGCGATAAGCCCAGAGCGCTTCACCGAGTTTATCGTCCCAGTCTCGTTTATTGGTCTTCACAAGCTTTGACAGGATTTTAATAATCGTCTTGTTGAACGCTTCAGCTAATCCGTTCGCAGCGGGATAATAATCTGTTGACGAAACATCTTAGATCTTGAACTTGTCACAGAATTTGACAAAGGCGTTGCTTATGAATTACGGACCGTTGTCATGAATGATCCGTCTCGGCACTCCATGTCGGTAGATGACGTGATGTTTGATGAAGTTGATGACGTTGTTCGTCTTCACTTCTTTAAGCGGAATTGTTTCAGCCCACTTTGAAAAGTAGTCCGTGATAGCGAGAATAAATCGATCACCTTTGACTGAAGGGGGAAAGATAGGACCGACGATGTCCATACCCCATGTTTCGAATGGCCAGGATGTGGTTGACGTGTGTAACCGCTCCGGTGGTTGGTGCATATAATTTGCATGCACTTGACAGGCGTGACATCCTCGGGCATACTCGATCGCGTCACGAACCATTGTTGGCCAGAAATATCTCATTCTCCTGATTCGATCATACAGCTTGGGACCAAGTTGATGCGCGCCGCATTCTCCTTCATGTGCTTCCTTAAGAACTTCTTCTGCTTCTTCGTTCGAAAGGCATCGGAGGAGAAAATCATCATACCCTCGACGGTATAATGTACGGGTCTTAGCGTTATAGAAGAACCTTGGTGCTCTTCGGCGGATTGATTCTCTTTTTTTTACATCCTCTGGCAAAATACCATACTGGACGTAGTCAATGATAGGAAAACGCCAATCTCGGGACTCAGACCCGGTTTGAGTTGAGTTCACCTCCTTGGCGTTCATGTTTCTGTCATCTTCCTCTTCGATATCCATATTGTATATGGGTATACAGAGTTGATGTGACCTCACTGTGACTACCAGTTCAGTTTCGGGTGGCTGCGGGAGCGATACTGCTAGTGCTGCCAGTGCATCCGCATAAGCATTCTGGAGACGAGGGATGTATTCGATAAAGAATTATTAAAAAGAATCTACCATTTTGACGGCCTCTTGGTGGTATGGGATCAGATCTTGGTTCCTGACTTCATACTCTCCACGGACTTGATTGACGATCAATTGAGAATCTCCAAAAGCTTCGAGATATTCGACCCCCAGCTCCTTGGCAAAACTGAGTCCAATAAGGAGAGCGTTGCACTCTGCTACGTTATTGGAACATGGGTCTGTCAGAGAGTAAGCCCGAGGCATCACATGCTTCCCCGGGGAAACTAAGACAATTCCAACTCCGACGGAGATCTTAGAACATCCAGGGCTTATTGCCACATTGACTGCTCTCGAAGCACCATCGAAGTATAATTGCCATACTTGTTGATGCGACATGGTGTTAACCTCGTGGGTTTCATCCGACAAGTCATCATATACCTCTGCCGTATATGTCGTCGGGCTTGCCGCCAAAAGATCACAAATCGCTTGTCCTTTGACCGACTTCTGCTGTTTGAAGTGCAGATCATACTGGGACAAGAGAAGGGCCCACTTCACTAAACGCCAATTCATTGAACCCGGTTGCGTCATAAATATCCGTACCGGATTAACGTTAGAGATAACGTAAATCGTCTGTCCGACCAAGTAATGCCGCATCTTTTGTACTGCGAATACCAATGCAAGGTATTCTTTTTCAATTATCGGATATCGGGACTCAGCGCCTACCAAAGTCCGACTTAAGTAATAAACCGCCTATTCGTGACCATTATCATCCTCTTGTGCTAATAAAGCACTTATCGAATGGTTCATCGCCTTGATGTAAATCAAGAACGGTTTACCTGATTTTGGTGCGACCAGAACAGGGGGATTCGTCAGATACGTTTTGATATCTTCGAGTTCTTTTTGGCAGGCGTCATCCCAAATAAATGACACACCTTTCTTGTCTAGCTTAGAGAAAGGTTGGCACTTCCCAGAAAGATTTGAGATGAACCGCCGGATGTAAGCTAAACGCCCTTGCAATCCTCTGAGTTCTCTTAGATTTCTCGGGGGTTGCAATTCATGTATTTCCTTCACCTTGTCAGGATCGATATGTATACCTTTAGTGGTGACGACAAACCTAAGGAATTTTCCGCTGGACATTCCGAGGAAAGATTTAGTGGGGTTCATCTTCAATTGATGACTCCGCATGAGATCAAACATCGTCTTCAAGTCCTTGATGTGATCTTCTTTGTTGCGGCTTTTTACAACCAAATCATCAACGTAGCACTAGACCATTTTCCTGAGATGTTCTTGGAAAATCTTGGTCATTGCTCGCTGGTACGTGGCGCCTGCGTTCTTCAGACCAAAAGGCATCACTGTATAGCAAAAGACACCAAGGGGCGTTCTGAACACCGTATGCTTCTCATCATCCTGGTGCATCTTGATTTGGTTATACCCCGAAAAGCCATCCATGAAGGACATCCTCTCAAATCCGCACGTATTGTCGATGATGACGTCCGTGATTGGGAGGGGAAAGTCGTCTTTCGGACATGCCGCATTCAAGTCCCTGAAGTCGATGCATATCCTGATCTTACCATTTTTCTTCATGACTGGGACGATATTGGCTAACCAGTCTGGATGCTGCTCCTCTCGGATAAACCCTGAGTCGATTAATTTCTTGACCTCTGCTTCGATGGCTTCCATAATCTGCAGACAAAACCATCTCTGCTGTTGTTTGACAGGTTTAGCATCCGACTTGATGTCGAGGTGGTGCATTACCACATTGGGGTCGAGCCCTGGCATGTCTTCGTAGTTCCAAGCAAAGACGTCGATATATTCCCTGATCAGGGCAATTAATTCCTCCTTCTCATTTGGGGAAAGACTATCGCTGATGAATATGGGCTTTGGGTTGGCCTTATCACCAATATTAATTTGGACTATTTTATCTTCAGTGGGGGGTTCCCTTTGTTCAAACCTGTCTCCGTACTGCAGGTTTAGATGATGAACCCATGGGTCTTCCCACGTTGGCATTTGCTCATCGTCCTCCATCGTAGATGGATCAGCTATAGTCATGTTCGACATTAGGGTCTTGAACATTTCTCCCAAACTTGTGTCGGAATCCCCAGCTGAAGAATCAGAAGAGTACCCGTCCTTAGCTTTGTTAGCAATTTGATCGATAATTTGCCAACCACATTCATCATCAGACGAGGAAACATAGCCTAAGCCTCTTTTGTGACGGTAATAATCATCTGATTTCCCTTTTGGTACATATGCTGCTTTTACTAGGATACGGGAACCTCGATCAAAGTACAAACCTTCTCCGAGTACGAAGTTATATCCCTGTTTTTCCATGAGCTTGCGCGCTTCCGGACTATACTTGGATAAGTGTCGACTAGGTTTGTCTTCATCCTCATCTTCCCTTAAGAAATGATCTGGTAGTGGAAAATTTTCTCCTTTATCATAAATCACTTCTTTTTGCCCCCTTGTTTTGGCAGGAATAATCCGGGTTGTTCCGAAAGAATGCTGGAGGCGTTTCTTTGTTACATAAGATGATCGGAGTGGCATATATAAATCAGGATTATCGTGTAATCCCTTTATCACATCATCAAGAGACAACGAGTACTCTAAATCCTCTTTTATTTTAATATTGGCAAGTTGCCAGTTACAACTACCATCTGACGATTGTTCATCGTCGAGATTGATTACAAAGGGTACAATGTCATTTAAAACAAAACCACCATTGTAATCGAATCTGGCTTCGGAATCAGCTTCTTCTCCGCTGTCCGTGCCTTGGACTGATGGTTCAGTATCGGATTCATTACCATAAAGGAGAGAATCAGTGAAATAATTCTCAAACCCTTTAAACGGTTGCTTATCCGCGACCACCGTCCTGACCCTTCTATCAGTGTCGACATACTTCAGACACTGATGTAGGGTGGAGGGAACTATAACGTTACTATGGATCCAAGGCCGACCCAATAGTAAGTTATATGATGTCTCAGCATCAATCACGTAACACGTGACCTCCGTCTTCAGATCACCCATTTGGCATTTTATCCGGATCTTTCCCAAAGGCCTTGACCCGCTGGTGTTGAATCCGTAAATGACCGTGCCTGTAGATGCCAATTTGCTGACTGGAATGCCAAGGCTATGCATTAGGCGAAGCGGCATAATGCTCACAGCGGAATCCGGATCCACTTGGATTCGGTTGACTTCGCTGGAGCCAATGTATCCGACGAAGTACAGGGGCCGATCATGGTTTGAATTCTTCGTCTGCATGTCCTCTTTGGTGAAGGTGATGCAGGGAAGGTTCTTAGCCGCTACATTGCACTGTTGAGCTAACCGTTCTAGTTCTTCAGGCATCGGCTTGATCCGCGTAAGGAACGCTTCAGAATCAGCCAAGGCTTCTCGCAAGGCTTCTCTAGTCTCCTTGGACAACTGCAGCAACTCATATAGCGTTATCCGCGCCGAAATATTAGCTAATTGAGCCATGATATCGAAAATACGCGGAGTTTTTGAGTTCTCTGGTTTATCTCTTCCAATCGGATGATTAAAACGAGACTGCTTCGGATTCTGAACCTCCTGGGGTCCCTTTTCTTTCTGTTTATCAACAGACTGTCGTCGAGCTTCTTCCACCGGTCTAGGAGTCGTGATTACCCCCAGCTCCATGAGAGTTTTACCTGGTCCCTGTTTAGTCACCCCCTGCTCAGCTAACTGATCACTAGGAGATGGATATTTGAAGTGATACTCATTTCCACTTCGGGTCGCAAAGACTTCTTGTTCTTCTTCGGAGAGCGGGAAAGCTAGGATTCTTTCGTCATCTTCTCCTGGGATAGCAGAGACTCCGTAGCAAGACTTCCCTTTCCCTTTTGATTTCTTCTTGGATGACGATCCGGCCCATTGTTCATCTTCAATCAGGTCGGGGTGAACCCAAAGAATTTCGCCGTTTGGGGCTGTGTGTGGCACGAGTCCTTTTTGGTGCTGTCCGTGCGGGTCATCATTCACCGTCTTCATCCCGACTTTGGTGACGCGTTTTGGCTCGAACCATGTTGTAGGCACCGATCCAAAGCTGATTGACACCGCGTTTGCTCCTACATTCTTGGCAGGTTTCGGAGTTATGACGCCCACATCAATTAATGCCTGGATCTTGTCCTTAAGGTGATAGCATGACCTCGTAGGGTGATGGACCGCTCTGTGATACGCGCAGTACTTTGGATCCGTCACCTTGCTAGCCCCTTCTTGATCTACAATCGCCGGCAGCTAGATTTTGTTATTTTCCAACAAATACTTGAAGATGGCGGGCACTTTGTCATCTTTGAAGGAGTACACTTTAGGAAACCTCGGCTCTGAAGATTTCTGCTTCTGAGACCGTTGCTGCCAATGCGGCTGTGATTGTTGTGGCGCTTGCTGCTGCGGCTGCTGCTAAGATTGCAGTTGGAAAGTTTGATTAGCATCAACTGCGTTAGCATGTGCCTTACCCTTCCCTTTTGGGACGAAGTTCTGTTTCGAAGTATTTGTTGCCGGTTGGCCTCTCTCCGCCTTCTTTCTCCTCAGGAATCACTCAGCTTGCTCCCCTTGGACCTTCAGATCCTTCCATGTCTTGGATGGTGCTGTGCCCATTGTTTTCAACACGTCCAGCGAAAGATTGTTGTGGCAGGTCTGGAGGATGAACTCCTCAGTGATCGGGTCCCGGCAATTCATCGCCTTGTTCCGAAACCTTTTGACGAAGGTGTCGACTAACTCCCCGTCCTTCTGCTTCTCATCGAGCAACGATCCGATAGATATCTTAGTGTCGTCGTCGAAGAAATTTATGAGGAACTTAGTCTCCATGTCGTCCCAGTTGTTTATGCTACCTGGCTTGAGGCGGCGATACCAATCAAAGGCGGCTCCGCGAAGAGTGCTAACGAATGACCGCACCATTAGAGGCTCATTACCAGAGATTACCCCCAAGTGTGATTTGAAGTAAATCAAATGTTAAGTGGGTGAACCCATCCCATTAAACGGCGTAAAGTTGATTAGACTGAACTTCGCCGGATATGGGATCGATTCCCACTCTCTTGGGTATGGACAAGGAATGCCTGTCTTTTTCGTCTCTTGAGCGGAAATCAATGTATTGATTTTGCTCTCGAGGTTTTTAATTTTCAGGCTTTCACCTGTGTCTTCATTAGCATTCTCGTTACTACCCCCTGCGTTGACGGGAGGATTATTGGCATTATGAGCTCCATTTGTATCCTCATCTTCCTGATGAACTTGGTTACGACGACTTGGTTCGCCTTGCTGGTTCATCAGTGCTTGGATCTGTTGATCATGCATCTCTCTCATGTTCTGCATGGCCATCTGTATTTCGAACCTGAAGCTTTCCTGTTGTTTGGCCATGGCTTCTTCGAGCATCTTGGCCACTTGCTCCGTGCTTATCATGAATGACTCGCGGGGTTGTCCTTCACTGGACACAGTATTGTCAGACGCAATTGCTGAGCCGGCATCTGATTCTTCATCTCCCGAAGGTACTCTTGTCCGAACCCTACCATATGTTACACGAATGATAGCTCCGGACTGAAGACGAGTTACACGTCGGGGCACCTCTGGAATTGCCTCGGGGTTGTCTTGAGCCGATGTTCCTTTGCTAGTCATGTTGGTGGTGACCTTCGAATGTTCACCATCTTCGACCACCGTTCTTCTTCGTCAGAAACGCCTAGACCTTGGTTTTGGCGCTTCGGTACTAAGTCTTTCGAACACCGAAACTCTCTCGGGGACTGCCTTGATGCAGTTGCACTTAGACAGTACCGCCCGTATGAGCTTTGAACAAGGGCACTGAGTTTCTAACCTTCGAGGACTTCTCTTTCTGGCTTTGCACGTACCCCCGGCACAATAGTACAGCTCGTCCGTTTGAAATTCGGAGCAACCTATCGTGTGTTGGCACGATTTCCCAGGTATAACGTCATCGTCATCAGACGATAACGTTTCCTTCTGAGGGCGAATTGCCTTCTTCGGGCTTTCGAGAGTCACGCACCTCGAAACGCGCCTTTGTGGGCGTGAATCTTCAACGGGCTTCTGAACTTTAATACGCAGCATAGTGCGCTTAGTTGCCCTGATTTTCTCGTCATGTTGAGGGTTGCGGCGACCCCCAGCGTGTTGAATCGTTCGGGACTTCTTCATTGGCCCCAAACGTTCCTGAACTGGAGCTTTGCCTCGCTCCTTTGGAAGTGGACCGAGGCGCTCCAAAACCGACTTCCTTTTCTGGGATGATCCTGCGGGATTTTCCTGAGCAATTGTGGGAATCACCGGCGGTTTGGATTGCTTCGCCGGAAGTTGCACTTTCGACAGCTGTAGTTGTTGCTCCTTGGTCTGAACCGCCGCTTCAGACTTTGGTCTCCAAACTTTGCGGGTTGATGGCGGCTTCTTGGCCACCTCTTTCTGCAACCTTCTACGGGCTTCTTCAGCTTGAGCCCGTGCCTACGTCGATAATGCGTGGCGCTTGCGAATACGTTCTTCCAGCGTTGAACGGTTCCGTTTGACACGGACCCATTCCATTGTTGGCGGCTTGGAAGAGGCGCCACTCATCTGTTGTTGAGGCTGTTTGCCTCTTTTCTTCTTCAGATCCGCGTTGTAGCGGATCCCGTCAACAGACTTCATGGCCTTTGCGAATTGTTTCGTAAGGCGTTGACGCTGCCTCTAGCGAGCTCTCTTAGAGAGAGTCACCACGCCTTCAATGGCGGATTTGACCTGCTTAGAGGCCGGTGGAACTTCACCCGACGCAACTTCGGCGTCAATCGGGGTGAGGCCGTCGTTGGTAGCTTCAACTTCTTCGTACCAACGAACTTTTCTCCTGGAGGAGAACTTCTGGGATTTCTTGGACTTGCGGGGGGAGGTTGATCCTGACGAGGACACGTACTCCTCGTACTTCTGCTGGTCGAACTCATACTCGACCTCCTCCACGACCGGGATTGAGATCCGCGGCTGCGACGCTTCGATCTCGGCAGCGAGATCGGTGGCTCCTACTGTGGTTGCCAGATTGTTCGCGGGGAAAATAGTAACTTTCTTCATTGATGATTCCATTGCACACTCGGTAATTGTTTATCGATTACAAAGATCCGATCTTTTTATAAGATCCGGTTACAACGAAATCAAATAAAAGAAGAAATAAAAATTACAACTTTCCTTGTTTGTCGAACAAATCACGAGCTCCTGTTTTTTCGGTCGCTCGCTTGCGTGGGTTGTTTGCCTGCACCGGGGGTTTATCCGTTGACCACCACGCGATCTAGATCCGGGCAGATCTACACGATTCGATGAGTGCTATTTCACGAAGGAAATAACAGCCGGTGGGTACTATTTCACCAAGGAAATAATAGCCTTTAGTTCTCGGGATCAAAGGCCAAGCTTTGATCCGGAGTATTACCTCGTGTAGATCTCAGATCTGATTTCCTCTCTCGAACTCCTGCCTTTTGTAACGTGGATGCTCGCCAAGAACCAGATCTGAATGTCCAAGCCTTCAAGCCTTCAAAACTTAAGAATGAGATCTCAATTCGGCAGAGTTTCGGCTCCCAAAAAAAAGTCCTCTCAAATGAATGAACTAACCCCCTATTTATAGGCAACCAGATCTGTGCCTTTGCACAGATCTGGGCCGGCCACCTCAAGGTGGCTCGGCTCTGGGCCGAGCCACCCTGAGGTGGCTCGGTTTCGGCCGAGCCCCTCTAGGTGTTTTGGGTTCCGTCATTTTTGTCGTTGTATCCATTTTGTCCGTGATTCAGTTGTGTGGTTGATTGGTTCGGATTCGATTCGTTGACCCGATTTGGCAGTAGATCCGCTTTGAATTCGAGTCCGAAACTGATCTTGATTCGATCGTGATTCATCCGAGTTCGCTCTTGTTTGGATGACTCATTGACTCCCCGAACCGTAGGCTTGATTCCGCACGCGAATGGATGCATTCCGTTGCTCGTGTGCGATTCGTTGACCTCGTCGCCTCGTCACTCGATGGTTTGTCGAATCACTGTGCCGAGCTGTGCTAAGGGACCTATAGGCAATTTTATATGCCTACAACAATGTGTCGAATCTCCTCCAAATCTCCTTGATGTGCTTCAAAAAGTTTCCAAATCGTGTAAGCACTATCAAAATGAGCAAGTTCGTTAGAAATACATGGTTCAAAAGCATTATGCAAGAATTCTAACACTAACTGGTTCATTGTAAACATTTTCTTATCATGATTGCTCCACTTAGATTTCTCCAATGTGGGCACAATATAAGCACAATCAATAACTTCCCATAAGTCGATATTTCTAGATTCAACAAATATTTTAAATTTAGAGCAGCATTGAGCATAAGGGAAATTTCTATATTTTGGAACAATATTTGGATCATAGCCTAAACGAAATGCATCCATATTCATGATATATATGTGAATATATGCAAGAAAGACAAATACAATCATAACTAGATTAGCACAAATAAGATAACTTGGATCTTTAACTCAAGATGATTAGACATTAAATCAAAGAGCACCAAGCTCTGATACTAATTTTTAGACCCTAGAGGGGGTTGATTAGGGTCTTATGCTAATCTAATCCGATTTTATGCCAATTAAAACTTATTAATAAATATATTCTTACAAGATAGATATACAACTAATTATGAGCAAGAATATGTAATATGAACAAAGAGATATATCCTAGTAATAAGATATACTATGAGATATATTCAAGGATATACAAATTAACACAAGGGTGAAATAAACATAAACAAGATAAGAGTGATAGTAAAAATAAACAATGCAAACACACAATATGATCACGGAGTTCGGACCTTCCGTCCTACGTCTCCGCTCCCCACTCCCGGGGAGAAATCCACTATCACAACCAGGTTTTTTACGTTCACCTGAATAACATTTACACCTCACACTCGGTTTTCTAGCTAACCGAAAATTTTATAATTAACACTCTTGCAATCCCACTCTACACCCTCTTAAGTGTTGGTCACAAACGTGTCTCCCTTAAGTGTTAGGAATTACAACCTATCTCTAGGTATGTTACCTACCCTACTCCTCTTGAGACGATCCCCGACTCATACCACACACTTTTCTCGGTGTACAAGTGTATTACAAAGTGATCTCACAAATTAAGCATGAATACAACAATAGTTGTTCTCTATAATGGATGAGAACTCAATTAAGCACAACTCAATGTTACAAACTCTCACAACCCCAATTATACTATATATGTAAATACTATAAGCTCAATGTGGGTGTGTGTAACAATAAGAATAAATAAGACTTAACTCAAGAAGAACTAGCAATAAAATTGATATGAAATACAAAAGTAAAAAATTTTAGGAAATAGAGTTAAGGAAACTTCTCTATAAACACAAAGAGAGGATGATGAAATATTAAAGATGAACTCCTCAACAACTGATGTAAGCTCCGCTCTATAAAAGCAAACCCCAAACTTAAAACAAACTAACCAAGCTTAAACCCTTATTAAACTTTTGTTTAAAAACTTTTTGAATGTTGATGAAAGATGAGAGCAAGAGGGTATTTATAGCCTCCCAAAACCTCAGCCAAAAACCCCAAACAAAAGACCAAAAAGCCTATAGAAAAAAGCTCAGGAAAAGAGCCGTTAGAAGCTGATTGACTATTCGGCAGTCGATCGTGGAAATCGCGCGGTCGATCGCGAGCGGGTCAAAAACAGAGCTTTGGCTCTGGACATCAGCCGGTCGACCGTGGCGGTCGACCGCAAAACAATCTGGACTTCATCCGGTTGACCATCACGGTGGACCGCGAGCCCCTGAAAAACTTCCTGAGTCTCTGGACTCAAGGCAGTCGACCGTGGCAGTCAACCGTAAACAGATACATGAAAAAGTTCAGGTTTGAAACAGTTTTCTGATTTTAAAACCCTATTTAAAAATATCAAACAAATTCAGAAAAATGTGAAACTTTGGAAAATGATTATAGACATGATAATACACATGCTTTAAAAACTGGTTTTCAAAAAGGACCTTCCAAATAAAACATATCATTATTTTTCAAAATAGCGCAAAACATAAAAATGTAAACATATGAGTTTTGACATTTTAGCTTAACCATATTTTAAAACATTTCAAAATGATTATATAGACTTAATAAAAGATGTATATGACTGTTATTATGTCTATAAACCAAGAAAACAATATTTTCATAAAATTACATATTTTGCAAACATTTCAAAAGTAAATATGATTTCATTGAACTAAATAAAATTGATATTGATGAAATCATATATATGCATGTAAGTATGAAACAAAAATATGTTTTCTAATTATATTCAACTGTTTCATATTAAAACTTGAAAACTATCAAACCAAAATATATATGTACATATATAACTATATATATAAAACCAAAATGTGTATGTGTGTATATGATTGAGCTTAAAGTACTAACACACATAATATAAAACTTAAAACTAAACTTACCCAAGCTTGTGATCTTCAACGAAGCTCTATCTTGGTACACTTGTGGATGAAGCTTGAACTTGAATCTTTAACTTTGAATTGCGTAGGGTTCACTCCACAATTCCGCTAACCTCCATTGGATATGATCGTTGAAGCGTAATTTCATCCATCCTCTAACATGTTGTTTGTCTATAATAAATAAATAAACACAAATACTAGACAAACAACATTAGTAGTAAATTATTTGTTAAACATCATCAAAACAAAGAGACCAACAGGATAGTGGTAAAATGACCAAAGATGAAAGAAACCTAGCCAACCTTAATATTAAGGCGATGAATGCACTAATTTGTGGTCTTGCCCCCAATGAGTATAAGAGAGTTTCTACGTGTGCAACCGCACACGAAATTTAGGAGAAGTTATGCATTACCCATGAGGGAACCCCCCAAGTGAAAGAGTCTAAGATTAGTGGACTTATGCATGATTATGAACTATTTAAAATGCTTCCAAGTGAATCTATTGACTCTAAGTTTTCTCGGTTCACTAATATTATAAAGGAATTGCATGGTCTTGATAAGGTCTTGGAGAATTAAGAGATGTGCTACAAAATTCTTCGCTCTTTGACGACGGCTTGGGAACCTAAAGCTATGGCCATCGAAGAAGCATATGATCTGTCCACTCTCACTTTTGATGGACTTATTGGCAAGCTCAAGGTCCATGAGAAGAAGGTCAGGGAAAAGTAAGAAGCACCCCCAAAGGCAACCGAGGAGCTACCCCAAAAATCAAAGTCTATAGCTCTCAAGGGAGCAATTGACAATTCATCCTCCTCGAATTGTGAAGATGATGTCTCTAGAGAAGTGGCACACCTCTCTAGAAGGATATCAAGACTAATCAATGAACAAATATTTCAAAAATCGATCTAACAACAAATTTTCTCCTCTTTAGGTAAATGCTTTGAATGCAACGAACCGGGATACTTAGCCAAAGATTATCCTAAGCTCAAGGAGAAGTATTTGAAATACAAGAAGAAGAAGGCTATGTATGCCGGATGGGATGAATCCGAACCTAGCGATTCGGATAGCGATGAAAAAGGAGCCAAGATTGCTCTTCATGACCAGAACATTTGTTTCATGGCTCATAAAGATGATGTACAATCCGAAACCGAAAGTGAATCTATTTATATGCAATATGAATTAGAAGCAGCTTTAGAAGAACTAAATTTTAAATTTAAAAATTAGCAAAAGAATATTCCTCATTCAAAAATTACATAGTTCTTGTGATTCTAAGTTTGAGCAACTACAATCATCTCTTTCTCTAAAAGATGAAATGATAGGAGATCTAGACTTTGAAAACAAACAACTAAGATCTAAAGTTAAAAGATTAGAAATTAAAAATAATAGAATTAAATCTAATCATGGTTATTCTAGACATCATCATGTTGATAGAAAATGGTATCATCAATCTCATGCTCTTACATACAAGAAAAGGTTTTTGTGCACATATTGCATGAAATATGGTCATATTTTTACTCATTATAGGATTAAAAATAATATTGATCACTATGAGTTAATGTGGGTACCCCAATGGTACTAAAAATACTAACATTCAATGACCCAAAGCTTGGTACCTAAAGGTTCTACAACTTATTTATATGTAGGGAACGTCTCGCATAAGATGTAACGAGTTGTGGTACCTTGATAGTGATTGCTCTCATCACATGACGGGTAATAAAAAATTATTTACAACCCTATCAAGGATTGAAGGAGGCAATGTCTGCTTTCATGGCAGCGAGAAAGGTAAAATCGTAGGAATCAGTTCTATTGATAAGATACCTTCTCCCGTAATTGAAGATGTATATTTTGTTAAAGGTTTAAACCAAAATCTTCTTAGCATTAGTCAATTAAGTGACAAAGACTTTGACATTATTTTTAAACCGAATAAATGCATTGTTAGTAGAAATGGTAAAATCATTTTGTTGCTTTTAGAAGATCTAATGTTTATATTTTTGAGATGAATGAGCTCTTAGATCAAGATGTAAAGTGTCTTGCCGCGGTAGATGGGGATCCTTGGATTTGGCACAAGAGACTTGAACATGCTAACATGAAGCTTATATATACGCTATCCAAGAAGAATTTAGTAAGAGGGCTACCAAATCTATCTTATATTAAGGATTCTACTTGTGAGGAATGTGTTAAAGGTAAACAAACTAAGACTTCCTTCAAATCCATAAATGAGATATCCACTTCTAAACATTTACAATTATTGCATCTTGATCTCTTTGGACCCATGTGTATTGCCTCTCTAGGAGGTAAACACTATATTTTTGTTATTGTTGATGATTTCTCTCGTTTTACATGGGTAATTTTTCTTGCTAATAAAGATGAATGCTTTGAAGAGTTTTCTCTTTTTGTAAAAAAAATTAAAAATAAAAAAGATTTAAAAGTTGTTAAAATTAGAAGTGATCATGGTGGAGAATTTCAAAATAAATTTTTTAATAATTTTTATGCTCATCGTGGTATAACACATGTTTTTCGTTCCTAGAACACCCTAACAAAATGGTGTTGTTGAACGAAAAAATAGAACCATACAAGATATGGCACGCACAATGATACTCTTATGATTTACTAAAATATTTTTGGGCGAAAGCCGTTAATACGGCTTGTCATGTTTTAAATCGTGTTTTGATTAGACCTTCTTTTAAGAAAACTCCTTATGAACTCTTTTTTGGCAAAATTCCACATATTGGATATTTTCGTATCTTTAGTTATAGATGTTTTATCTTAAATACTAAAGACCACCATGATGAATTTGATTCAAAAATTAATGTTGGGATATTTTTGGGATATACTCCTAGAAGTAAGGCTTATAGAGTTTTCAACAAGCAAACACTCATTACTGAAGAGTCTATAAATGTTACTTTTGATGAATTTAATATTGGTTTGTAAGATAATTTGCCTAGGGATGATGATGAGTTTGAGGAAGGAATGGAGCTCTTGGAACTAAATGACAAACCCTCAACAAACACACCAATTGACGGGGAGAACATAAATGAACAAACTTAAGAAGAACTCCCCAAGGCTTGGAAGTTTGCACCGGATCACCATAAAGACCAAATTATAGGGAGTCCATCCAAAGGCATTTTGACTCACTCAAAAGCAATGAGCGAATGTGGTAATGTAGCCTTCTTATCCCAAATAGAACCCAAACGTATTGATGATGCTTTAAAAGATGAATTTTGGGTTTTAGCTATGCATAAAGAGTTAAATAACTTTCAAAGAAACAATGTTTGGAAATTAGTTCCTAGACCAAATAATACTTCTATTATTAGAACTAAATAGGTTTTTAGAAATAAGCTTGATGAGTTTGGCATAGTAACTAGAAATAAAGCTCGTTTAGTTACCCAATGATACAATCAAGAGGAGGGCATAGACTATGATGAAACTTTTGCACCGGTTGCAAGATTGGAATCTATTATGATGTTTTTGGCCTTTGCAGGTTTCAAAAATTTTAAATTATTTCAAATGGATGTTAAAAGTTCTTTCTTAAATGGTCTTATTGAAGAAGAGGTTTATGTTGAGCAACCACCCGGCTTTATTGATTCATCTTTTTTAAATCATGTATACCGAGTTCACAAAGTTTTATATGGGTTAAAACAAGCTCCTAGAGCTTGGTATGCTCGCCTCTCAAGTTTTCTCATTAAAAATGGTTTTACAAAAGGAACAATTGATAATACTCTTTTTGTTAGAAAACAAAAACATGACTTCATTTTAGTTCAAATTTATGTGGATGATATTATTTTTGGTGCCACTAATGAATCTTTGTGCAAGGACTTTTCTAAAATAATGCAAGATCAATTTGAGATGAGCATGATAGGAGAGCTCACCTTCTTTCTCGGCCTCCAAGTTAAACAATCCAATGATGGCGCAAAGCAAATACGCTAGGGAGTTGTTGAAAAATTCGGGATGAAAAGTTTAAAACATACCACAACTCCAATGAGCACCACCATCAAGTTGGATGGGATGAAAGTGATGAAAAGATAGACCAAAATCTATATTTAGGTATGATAGGTAGTCTTTTTTATCTCACCGCTAGTAGGCCGGATATCATGTTTAGTGTTTGTGCATGTGCACGTTTTCAAGCTTCTCCTAAAAATTATCATTTGGTTGCGGTTAAAAGGATTATCAAATACATTAATTGTACCTTAGAGCTTGGTTTATTTTATCCTAAAATACATCTTTTGATCTTTATGGTTATTGTGATGCTGACTTTGCCGGTTATAGGGTGGACCGTAAAAGTACGAGTGGTACTTGTCACTTTTTGGGTAACTCACTTGTATATTGGGCTTTCAAAAAACAAAATTGTGTTTCTTTGTCCACTACGGAAGCAGAATACATTGTCGTTGGCTTATGTTGTGCACAACTTTTGTGGATGAATTAAATTTGGTTGATTTTGATTTGCACTTTCATGATACAAAATTTTTTTGTGATAATACTAGTGCTATCAATATTTTAAAAAGAATCCATTTTGCATTCTAGAACCAAACATATAGATGTACGGCATCACTTCTTGCATGACCATGTTGAGCGAAAAGATGTTTCTTTTATTTATATTGACACTAAATCTCAATTAGCGGACATCTTTAGCAAACCCCTTTGTGAAGTTGATTTATGTCGCATTAGGAATGAATTAGGCATGTGAATTCTTTAAATAATCTCTTTTTGCCTATTTTGTTTTTAATTCTTTGCTTTACCATTGTCATATCTACATTTGTTTTTCTTGATCCTAAAATGTCAATCCATGCTTAAGCACACATGGGTACCAAGAGGAGTGTAGAGGTGAGAGATCGGGGCCGTCCTAAGAGGAGTAGGGTAGGTGATAACGCCTAGAGGTAGGTCATAATTTCTAATACTTGAGAGAGACACGGGTAGGACAACACTTTAAGTGCATTTGTGTGGGTTTTTTAGCATGCATATTGTCTTTATTTTGCCCCATTTTTTATGGTGACAAAGGGGGAGAGAAATCTTCTCATTTGTGCACATAGTAAGGAGGAGCCTTATAGATAGGGGGAGCAACTATCTATAAGCCAAATAATTAATTTTACTTGTTCTTGCATAATGATTGTTTGTCATCATCAAAAAGGGGGAGATTGATAGGTCCTTTGTTTTGATGATGATTTACAAACACCATTATTGGTGCAAATTGTTTATTGAGCTATATTATAGATCACATATCATTAGCACCTTTTAATGGAGGATTAGATGAAAAATGAGCTATAACGACAATATCTAAGGAGGTGGAGGCAAAGTGATGAAGCAATGCTTTCAAGAGCACCAAATGCATAAGAAGCTTCATCTACTCAAGAGCAAATATCAAGATTCAAGTTATGTATTTCATGTGTGGGATATTTGCTATTTATTTTTCTCTCTAGTACTTAATGTAGGCAAGTAGTTTGTTGATTACATTTGAAGCTCGTGGGATATCACACTTGCACACTTTCAAAACTCGTATTTTGGTACTTTTGCTAAAATGGTGATTTTCACAAATACGAGGATCTTTTTGCAAAATTCCTTTTCAAACAAGTTTGTCAAAATGTTTATAAATAATTCCTAAAGTTTTACATTTTATAGAGCTTATTTACTATTTTTAACAGAGCTTTGAAACTTAATTTAAAAATTGATTCAGGCTGAAAATCTGTTATCAGTCAACTGACTAGTTGACTGATGACGTCAGTCGACTGATGAAAACGCCTAGAATCATCAAAAAGTTTCTGTTCTGTTTTGATCGACTGATCAGTTGACTGATGATCAATCAGTCGACTGAAAATGAACGTCAGTCGACTGATGAGCTGGTTTTTGAATATAACATTCAGCTCATCAATCGGCTGATGATTCCCATTAGTCGACTGATAGTAGTCTAACGGTTAGTTTTTGAACAAAATCTGTTTCTCGATTTTTGGGGGATTTCTGCTGATTTTTTGGGGTTTTGGCTGCTGTCTTCTCTCCCTAGAAATATCCAACAACCCCAACTACCTCAGTGCCCAAGTTTTATTGCAAATCTCTTGTTTTTAAGATTATTGTTTTCAAGAGCTTCAACTTTCATTTTGCTTTCACTATCTCAAAGCCTATATCCCAAGCTTCAATTGCAATCTCTCCTCTTGTCATAGGGCTACTGTAAAGAGAGAGATTTTCTTTAAATTACAACTGTTGTGAGCTTGATCTTGTGGTGATCTATTGTGTGGTTGTGAGATCTCAGTGGAAATCTTTATGTAGAAAAAGTTTCGGCTTCCAAACCGGGTGTGTAGTGGATTTCTCCTCGAGAGTGGGGAGCTGGGATGTAGGTCAGCGGACCAAACCTCGTGAACATACCGTGTGTCATCAATTGGCTAACTATCTTTATCCCTACTCTCTTTTATTATCATTGCATTTTATTTTTGTGTGTGGTTTATTGGAATATCTTTTAATTGCATATTATTTGTCCATAAACCCTATTCACTCCCCTAGGGCCTTTCAGAAGCCTCTGCCCCGACCTCTGCCATAAGGTTGCCCTCCTTCTTCTTCGCTCGAGATGTTATCGTACCATGGTCTCTCAAATTGGGCACCATAGTTCCCTCCTTCGTCACTAGATTCATCATGGAAGAGGGGTTGGTTAGGATGTCGTCTATGATGTGGAGGGGTTTGATATGGAAGAGGTTGATGCAGAGGGGGTTGATATGGAGGTGGTTGGTTTGAACGTGGTTGATTTGGAGGGGGATGAACAGGAGGGGTTTGAGGATTATACGGGGGTGGATGTCGGGGTAGCCTAACTCTAGGTCCGCTTAGGTGAAAACCGTCGACAAAGTTATTCCCATTGTTGAGGTGAAGGGTAAGTCCTTCAATGGCTTGTTGAAGGTTCTGAAGAGACGCCTCTAACATGCCAAATCTTCCATCCGTAGAATCCATCCTAGTGGAAAGATCCTGTAGAGAAAGCTCCTTCTCGCTGTCACCTGCCATTGGCAAGGATATTGAAGCCGAAGCTCTAATACCACTTGACACAGACGTAGAAACGGGGAGGCCGATCGGATATCATTTCGATGCCGACGAGCTCTGACAATAACAGGTAGATAACAAGCTTGAATTCACAAGCCCTAGTTTTTCCAAGTTTTGGGAAGAAAACAATGGAGAAATTTCTCTTGATTCAATAATTAAAAAAAATTAATCCTTAATTTACAAAAAGAACTAATATTTATAGCCAACTAACCCTATCCTAACCCTAATAAAAAAGAAACTATAATCCTAAAAGGAAATAACTAAAAACAAACTCCTTTCCTAATCTGTTTGCTGAGTCGATACGAGATATGTCGAGTAGTACCGCCTTTCGTGTCAACTGGACATGAGTCGATTAAGTATGTCGAGTAGATCCGCCTTTCGTGTCGACTAACATGTGTCGACCTGAGTAGTACTGCCCTTTGTGTCGACTAGCATGTGTCGACTAACTCCGCCCTTCGTGTCGACTCGTCGCCTTGAGTCGTCTGTTCATCTTGTCCATCTGTTTAGTCGTCTCGACTGTCGACTCGACTCGAGTTGAGATGTCGAGTCATCGTCCGCTGATGTCGTCTCGGTCATGTAGATATGTCGTCTCGGTCGTGTAGATCTCCTGTATCAACAGGACTGGAGCAAGGCATGGCATCCTGTTAGAAATGTCACTGCAAATAATCAAAAGAGTAATTTCATAAAGATTAGAAACGCAAGCCTGAAAGGGGTAATCGTGTGATCACTGCCCTAGAACAATAGTCGCCGCCTTCGCAGAGACGATTCAATGCGACTACGCGTAGCGGTAAGAACCCCCGAGATAAGCCGGCACCAAAGTTTACTGTGAACTTTGATCTCTTGCTTAATGGATGTTTGCCCCAAAATAAAATTAGAAATCAATTGTAGAGAAAAATAAGAAAGGGAGAGAACAGAAGCTGCTCATTTTTTCTTCCTATCTGTCATCCTTCATAATGATCCCTTTTATAGCTATCTTGATTTTCCCATTGTAATAAATGCTGCCATCAAGGAGGAGGAATTCATGCTCGTTGAGGAGGCCGGAGATGACGCCGACGTTACCACGGGAGTGATTTTCGCTGTGAAGAAAAGAGGAAAGAGCGGAGAAGGAAAGAGCAGAGAAAGGGAAAGCGTTACAGAAGAGGAAGCGTTTCATATGATGATAAGGAATAAACATTAAGCAAATACACCCCTCAACAAATCATATTTGCATAAGAACTCAAACTTTTAATTATTTCCAACACATCCGAATTGAGATGAGTTAAGTCTTCGTGTGTCATTGCCGCGTAGCCAGTTTTGTTGGCCAGACCTAAGAATCGTAACATAAGTTAAGTAGGCTAAGTACAAATGTCCCACGCTTTTAAGTTTAGTCAAGTTACATGTGGACCTAGTCGTTCGCTGACGTAGCATTGTAATGTTTTGACCCAAATTGCTATTCGGGCCCATTAGGCTTTGTATCTTTGATATGTAGACTCTTTTGTATGAGAAAATCTAGACTAATACAATTTACCTTGAAGTTGTTTTTGTATCTGGCTCTCCTCCTCTTCCAAATCCCTACAAATTGGTATCATAGCCACCGTCGCCGTCAGATCCACCTCCGTTCGAGTTCGCCGTCGAGCACCAGACTCGTCGTCGTCGTTCTCCACCGACAGCAGTAGCTCCGCTCGAGTTCGTCGTCGAGCATAAGGTTGTCGTCGTCGTCGAGCGTTCAGCTCTAGGTCGCCGTCGAGCAGCGCCTCTCCCAGCATCGTTCGAGTCCTTTTTGGAGACGAGCAGCCTTGATTTCTCTTGGTAGGGGCCTTTGTGAGCCGCGTGAAGACCAAACCCTTGTATTTCTCCTGACCAGCTTATTTTATTTCTCCTGATCGTGCAAATTCCCAGCGAATTATTTCGCTTCTGACTTTGGGGTTTGCTGTAGAGCACAACTGTTTTTGGGGTTCTTGGAGAATTAGTAAATTTTGGGAGAATTGTTGAATTGGGTCTTTTTTTTGTTGAAAATTGAATGGATATGTCGGCGAAGTATGATATTGAGAAGTATGATGGGAAGACGAGTTTTGCACTTTGGCAAGTGCGGATGGCCGCCATATTGTCTAGTCTTGGAATTAAGGGCGCCATATATGGTAGAGATAAGTTGGTTAAAGCCGTTACCGATAAGAAGTGGCTTGATATGGATGATAAAGCTCTTTCGACTATTCAATTGTGTTTGAGCAATTCAACACTACAAGAGGTCCTTTCGGAAAAGACCGCCAAGGGTTTATAGGAGAAATTGGAGAGTATCTACATGAAGAAGTCTCTTACCAACCGATTGTGGTTAAAGTTGCGCCTCTACACTCTTCGTATGGTTGAAGGTACATCCATTTCCGATCATATCTCGGAGTTTGCATCATTATTAAATGATTTGGACAAGTTGGGTGCTAAGGTAG
>BQKN01065461.1:0-21329 GCA_022839385.1 Asparagus kiusianus
GTGTAGAAAAGATTAGATTTAGTTTCTGTTTTAGAAGAGATTAGATTTAGATTCTGTTTTAGAAAAGATTTGATTTAAATTCTGTTTTCCAGTTTTAGTTAGGATCCCTTATTTGAAGGAATTCTGTTTCCTTATTTGGTGGACTGGAATGCCGGCCACATCCTATATATATTAGACTGTAAATATTTGATCAGTAAGAAAAAAGAAACTCAGTTTTTCTTCAGTTTGATCCATGGATCGTCGGTTGATTCGACTAACTCTTCATCACCCCCTGCATCTTCATCGGGGCGACTAGTTGAAGCCATGTTCACAGTCAAACTTTTAAAGAAGGGTCCGACACTGACATCGGATTCCCAGGAAGATGTTCCAGATGAATGATCCTGACGTAGATAATTACTGATATCATTTTCTGAGGTAGGGGGAGTTGTGACATAGCCTAAGCCCCTTCCAGTTTTTTGATAATAATCCGAAGGCTTTCCTACAGGGGTTAGAGACATCCGGATTGGGGTTCGCCTACCTTTCCCGAAGTTCAGACCCTGTTTCTCATTAAAGTTATACCCCATTCGTTTCATTAAGTGTATAGAATTGGGTTCATGGTAATGGAATTGGGGACTTCCGTCGCCTTCCTCTAAACTTCCTCGTTTGAGTTGTTCGGGTTTGACTTTACCAAAACAGATCGGCTTCTGCCCTTTCCTTTTGGATGGGACTTTGAAGAAAGCCTTCTGTACATCTTCTGCTTCTTCATCCGAAGCGAAGAATGACTTGATAGGCAATGTAAGTGATGCCTTTGTGCGCAGTGTGTGCCATGGGTTGGTACCTGCATTAGAATTATTCTCTACTGGTTTATTTCTAGAGGACACATCAGGTAAGTACGCTAAAAGAAAATCTTCATTAATACACCATTCACCCTCGCTCGGTACATTATTATTACCCTCATCTTGACCCATTACATCTAAGTTCAGTTCCCACGGACAATCTTCTTCGGGATCTGGTTTAATGTCGGCTTCATTGCCACTGTCCACATCTTCTTTCTCCTGGGATTCCAGGTAGAAAACCGAGTCTGTGTGAAAGTTTTCCACCCCTTGGAAGGGATACTTTTCTGCAATTAGAGTTCGGACTTCTCCTTCATCATTGGCATATTTCATGACCTGATGCAGGGTAGACGGGACAATGCGGTTTGCATGTATCCAGGGCCTTCCTAATAATAGATTGTAGGAAGTGTCCGCGTCTATGATGTAGCATGTCACCTCGGACTTGAGGTCTCCAATTTGATATCTGAGTTTTATCTTCCCTAGGGGTCGAGTGCTGTTTGCATTGAACCCGAAGATGGTGGTCTGGGTAGTGTGTAACCTGTGCATAGGGATCCCTAAGACCTGCATGACCCTATAAGGCATGATGCTGAGTGCTGAGCCCGGGTCAACCTGGACACGACTGATTTCGGAAGATCCGATATACCCCGTGTAATACAAAGGTCTGTCATGTTTGTGTTTAACCTGCATATCGTCTTGAGTGAACGATATACAAGGTAAACTTCTTGCAGCTTACAGACATTGCCGACAAGTTTGATCTTCAGAAACTTTGGGAATTGGAGCAACTTGTGTGATGAAGCTCTCCGTATTCTTCAAAGCTTCAATTAGAGCTTCTTTGGTAGTTTTTGACAACCTTAGGAGCTCATATAATATAATTCTGGCCGGTATGTTAGCCAGCTATGCCATGACATTGAATTGAAAAGGAGCACTCGACTCTCCGGATTCCTGGTGAAGATTTCTGTTGAACCGGAGCTCCTTTTGCTTCCCTTTATCGGCAGGCTTCTTTGGTACAGAACCCCCAGCGTCTTAGGACTGTTCTTCAGCTTCTTGATGGTTCTGGCTGTAGTCTCTCAAGTAAGCCTTTCCTGACCGAGTGCCAGGGTTGCCTTCTGGATATGCCGCTAGAACGATCCTCTCGTCTTCTGAGTCAGTAAGCGGTTTGAGCAAATCATCATTCTCATTAACAGAGGGGCTAATCATGTTGGATGACTTAGCCTTTCCTCTTTTCTTCTTGGACGAGATGTTCGTCCACTGTTGGTCTTCCACCAGATCAGGGTGGACCCACATGATTTCTCCTTTTGGAGTGGTGAGGGGTATTAATCCTTTGTCTTTCTGACTGTGCAGGTCAGTATTCTTCAAGTGCATTTCTCCTTTGTGGATGGGGACCACGCCATCGGCGGTTGCCACTAGAGGGAAGTCACCGAACTGGACTGCTATCATGTTGGTAGAGACGGTCTTTTGCTCAGGTTTCAGAGTGAGCACCTTGGCGTCCACCAAATTTTAGAGAATGTCCTTAAAGATGTAACATCTCCTGGTAGGATGGCCCAGGAATCTGTGATAGCGGCAGTAATTAGTGTCATCTACCTTCCCTGCTTCATCTGGCTTCCTAATTTCAGGAAGCTGTAACTTGTTGTTCTTCCGCAATAGCTGGAACAAGGTGTCCACATGTTCTTCCTTGAAGGAGTACTGTTTGGGCACTTTTTGCTTATTAGGTGTTTTGCCTTGCTTCGTGGGAGGCGGCACTTGCGTGTAGTCAGCTGCTAAGGTCTCTTTCCCCTTAGACCGTTGGGCATTGTTCTGATTGCGTTGCTGTTGTTGTTGCGGTTTGGGCTGTGCAGCTTCTTCGGCTTTCACCCGAGCGACAATCTCTTCGGCTTGTTCTCCTTGCGATACCAGTTGTCTCCAGGAGCGACATTCTGCTACCCCCATCTGAGCAAGGAGCTAGGTCTGCAAGTTGTGCCTGCAAGTTTCAACCAAGGTTGATTGAGTCATACCTGAAGGGCATCACAATGCCATGCTGCGAAATCTCTCCACATATGCCTTGATGGACTCTCCCTTCTTCTGTTTGGTGGCGAGAAGAGTCGGGATTGAAACTTCTGTATCGTCCTCGAAGAATCTGGCTAGGAAAAGCCTTTCCAAATCTACCCATTTCTGAATAGATCCAGGAGACAGTTTCATAAACCATTCAAAGGCTACCCCTTTAAGAGTGCCGATGAACAAGCGTGTCAGGATGGCGTCGTTCGCCACTACATCTCCAGTCTGAGACTTGAAGTAATAGATATGCTGATTTGGTGATCCCGTGCCATCGAAAGGTTGCAATGTTGGAGCTTTGAACTTCGGTGGGTATGGAGCTATATCCCACTCAGCAGGATAAGGCCTCACCACTCCTTCTTCGCGGAGCTCACTTCTGTTGGCGATTGCATTGAGGCGAGCTTCCAGTTCGTCCATTTTAGTGGACTGAGGATGCAGTTCTTTTTCTACCTCCTTCTCACCTTCAGAAGAGGATTCCAGGTTGTGAGTCTCACGATCTGAATGTTCGTGCGCTTTTTGCTTTCCCTTTGACGTTGTCCTCCGGGAAGATTCAGGTTTTTGGCCTTTTTCTGCCAGAAGCTGGGCCAACATATCCTTCAATTGGAGAAGTATCTCCTGTTGCGCCTGGAGCATGACATGATGTTCGTCCACTCTTTTGGCTATGTCCTCGGGGTTTCCCGTCATGTAAGCAGAAACTTCTTGTGCCCCGACAGAGCTCGAAGATTGAGATTCAGCTATTGTCGAATGTTCATCACTTGTTGTAATCCCTTTGGCTAACTTTTGATAGTCAACCGGGCGAATAGCTCCTGTCCGAGTCCGAGTATTCCGATATACTCCTTTGAACTGGTCACAAATTTCCCTAACAGTTGGGGAATGACTTCTTTGGGACTCGTCAGAATCGGAATGTGAGGCTCTTCCTCTGCCGATCATGTTGATAGCAACCTCAGGATAGTCGATTTCGGAGGTCTTCTTCTGTCGTCGTTGTCATTTGGGAGGCCTAACGACACTCGTTAATCTGTTGAACACTGACTGTCTAGGCGTAGGTGAACAACAGCTGCATTCGGAGAGGACAGCGGAAATGAGCCGTTCACACTGACATGAATGGGCCACTTGCTGTGTTGGCCTTCCTCTTGACAATAGCTCACGCAAGTCGGAGACCTGGGAAAGATTTTGTGAGGGTGGAGATGGAACCCCCTGCCCTTGGATGGGTCGGACATGGACCTTAAATCCACGCTGTCCCTCTTGAACCTTACGGACCATGTTGTGTTCTTGAGACGAAACACGAGGGTCGCGCTTAGGTTTATAAACACGAGGTCGAGGCCTGTGTTTGACTGATAGAACGGATCCTTGTGGATCTTGTCCTGATTGAACGCACACTTGTGGTGTGCATTTTGGTGTTGAAACAGACCCCTGCGGGTCTTGTTTTAGTTGAACGCGCACTTGAGGTGTGCGTTTTGATAATGAAACAGACCCCTGAGGGTCGTTCTTTGTTTGAACACACACTTGTGATGTGCGTTTGGTTGATGACCCAGACCTCTGAGGGTCTGATTTTGATTGAACGCACACTTGTGGTGTGCGTTTAGATGATTGAATAGACCCCTGGGGGTCTTGTTTTGGATGAACACACCCTTGTGGTGTGCGTTTGGCTGTTTGAACAGACCCTTGAGGGTCATGTTCTAACTAAACGCACGGCTGTGGCGTGCGTTGGAATGGTTGAACGTGCCTTTGGGGGTCACGTTTTGGGACGCACTCTTGAGGTGTGCGTCTGGATTGAACAACGCGCCACTGATGGTCGCGTTTGAACTGGATAACCCGAGGCTCATAGTCGGGTTCATTGCCACGAAGTGTGCATTCTGGAGCAGAAACGTAGGGTTCGGGTAGTTTTTCAGAAACGCAGTTCTTGCGTTGGGCCGTAGCTCGGCTATTCCGCAAATATGCTCGCCGCATGGATCTTCTCCTCCGTCGAGCGGCGTTTTTCTTTGCTTGTTTCAACGCCTTGGCCGTAGCGTCGTCGGCGTTGATTGGGTTTTCCTCCGACATAGGTCTTTTTTGACCTATTATGCGCCGTAGTGATACGGGGGAGGAGTCTTCAACTCGCAGAGCGAGTTTAAGGTCTTGGCCAAAGGAGAGGGCTTTCTTTGGCATCTCAGCAGTAGTGATGACCTCCTTAGAGGTCTTGTGGGTATCACGCCTAGCTTTAGGGCTAAGCGACCCAGAGGAGAGAACCTCCTCGTACTTGGCTTGGTCAAACTCTACAACGAGAGTTTCGACGGTGGTCCCAGTGAGGTGAACGTCAGATTGCGCCACCACTTCCTCGTCAGAGAAGCTAGTCCCCAGCGGAGTCGCCATCTTTTGTTTGTTGGAAATTTGATGTAAAAAGACAATGAAAGAAAATTTGACTTGTATTCTCTCAAAATCGATTACAATTTGGATTCCGATTACAAAAGAGAGGAGAATGAATTTGGTTCTCCCCTTTGTTTAATTCTGGGTTCTTCTTGGTAGCGATGGAGTGCCTCCTTTGATTGATCGCGTCGAACTTGCTCTCCGTTGACGATCCGACCGTCTTAATTCACTGGAACAATTGACTTGTGTGATGAATTCGGTTTAGAACTCTTAACAAGTTTAAGAAACTCGGAACGAGTTGAAAACTCTGAAGAGAGTTGTTGAAAACCGAATAACTGGTTTGATATAATTAACTTGCGTTGCAAGCTTAATCACGAACTCTTAAATGAGTTTCAGAACTCAGAGCGAGTTGAAACTCTGTAACAGAGTTGTTAGAACCGAAGATTCGGTTAATAGCCAAGTTAATTTGCCACTGATGAAGGGATCCTCTGGGATTTGATTAACTGATTGTTGATCAGTTCCTTAATCTTCAAAAGATCTCCTTCTCCGTGCTGTTGAACTGTTGAGATTTGTTGACCTTGGGCAGATTTGATGCCAGCTCACCTTAACCCTATGCGGTTTTGCTACTAGAAAACCGATCCACCTCTTACTCAGTTGAGTAAGTCGGTTATTTATAGGGAGATTAGGGGTGTAACCAACCCCTAAATCCGCTTCTAAGTGGGCGAAAATCCCTCAGATCGTGGGATAACGGTTTTGAGGCCGTTCGGCTTACGTTTGAGCAAGTCAAAACGCTTCAGTTGGCGTTCTGGGCTTTAACTCTGCGTCCAGGGCTGGAGACACAGAGTTAAATCTCTGTTAGAGATTTGAGACGCACAGGCCGCATGCGTTCTGAAATTGGAAACGCACAGATCGCTGGTGCGTTGAAGTTCAACTCTGCGTCCAGAGTTTGGGGCACGCACGTTATGTGTGCGTTTTGTGCTTTAACTCTGCGTTACAGAGTTAGCTGTCTGCTGGAGAACGCACAGATTGTGTGCGTTTTGAATTTTGAGAAACGCAGAAGTGAACTTCTGCGTTTGATAGAGGTTGTTGACTTGTAACCTCGTCTATTATGACATTGCAAAGGCCATTGCTTATTGATCCTTGCCTGTTATAAGATATGAGAGTCGTCAGATTGTAACTCTCATCATCGATTGTGAAGGCCACTGAATAGAGTTTTCATCAGCTGTCGGAAGCGTCGTCGAATTGTAACTCCTCTCGATCTATGTGAAAAGTCTTCTATTTGCAGCTTTCGATTGTCGGCGCGAAAGCTATTTGATTGTAGCTTTCGTTGTGAGAGCTAGACGGGAATCAACATCCATAGTGTTTTTAGATGAATATTTACCCACGGCTCTCTACCAGGTAACTCACCAGCTAAGTCCAACCTTTTATTTCTAAGATCATTACACTGCTCATCAGCATCTCTAATAGTTGCTAATATAATATTAGTCATGCTGTTGTCGCAGCCATCAAGATCAATCATCTCAAAAATAAAGTCGTATTTGTGGCGATTGTGGAGTTGCGAATGCAGTGATTAGAAAGTCGTCTTATTGTGACTTCCATTGTCGGAGCTTGATAGGGATCAGCTATCCATTGTGATTTTTAGGCAGCCTACAGAACCCCCTCCAAAGTTTTTGAAAGTTCGTGGTTGACTGGGATGAATTTTCGGAATACTTTGGATCCCAAAATTTAGCGGATTGATTGTTCATTTCATCTAATCTGAAGATATTGCTGAACTTGGCTGATTGTAAACTGTTTGTACTCATCCAACAGACTCTTCAGTGGAGTCACATGTTTCTTCTTGGCTTTAGTCACCTTGATGGTTGACATTAGCCTCCCTCTATTTATTTGGAACAATGTCTTGGCTTTAAACATAGGGAAATTCATCTGGTTGTATTAGAACACCCAGGTAGATTTCTTGCGTTATCAAACTGAAACACAGAGTTAAATTCTGCGTTTAAAAGTTCAATCAATGCGAACGCACAGGCGGATTCTCTGTGCTGGGGCATTAGAACGCAGAGCTGAACTATGCGTTCAGAAACTCAAGCGACACAGACGCACAGGCCGTGTTTGGCGGGATTTTGGGCCTAGAATCCCAACCCGATTTGACAGCTCATAACTGTCTATAAATAGACCGCTAAGGGTCAAATCAAAAGTCACCCGGCTTTTTACCTCTCCTCTTTCGGAAGATTTTTAACGAAGACTCTTCGTTTTCAACTCCGGTGATTTCGTTCATCTTCTCCGATTCTCCTCTATGGGTTCCAAGAAGAAAGCCGCTTCTCGCCCAAGATCTACTACTGCAGCAGCGCCGCCGCCTCAGGCTCCACCCGTCGGTGGTAAGTGCCGCTCCTCGTGGCCGTCAAACTTGCTTCGGCGAGTTCTTTGAAAAAGCCTTAGATGTATCGCCGTCAAACTTGCTTTAGCGAGTTTTCTGAAAAACCCTAGATGGGTTCTTGCAAACGAGGAAGACGACTCGTTTTGACATTGTAACGCAGAGTTAGGACTCTACGTTTTGAATTTGAAACGTCAGGGTCTGACCCCTGCGTTTATGGAATTTGAACACCGGGTCTGGACTGTGCGTTCGAAAGATTAACGCAGAGTTCGACTTGTGCGTTGACGAATTTTAAACACCAGGTCTGAACTGTGCGTTCAAAAGATTAACGCAGGGTTGACCTCTGCGTTGATGAAAATTAAACGCCAGATCTGAATCGTGCGTTTGATAGTTTTCTTCCTTATAGGCTTAATTAAAGCTCCCTTCATTTGACTGATTGAATATTTCTTTCTTTTGCAGTGCCTTACACCCGCGAACCTCTCAATCTTCGTCACCACTTCGGGCGTGGGGGCGGCATGGATTTTAACATGCAATTCAATCTGCGTCAAGAACTCCCGATATTCCAAGATTGTGACAAGGATCGTGTCACCTTGATCTCCGATCCAAGTACGGATATACTTAGGGTATTAGTTACGGACGCTAAGTTTGAGACTGGGTCCCGCAAGAAGCTTGCCAAGCCAGCTTTTTTATTTGGGGATCGTGTCACTATCTCAAAGGAGATCATGCACGGCGGACACTACAAGTGGCTCAGGCAAATCGGAGACCGTCGCTTCTTTCTCCCTGACATGTAGAGGATGTTTCCCATCTCTTATTACCAATGTGCTTCTGTTCCCCGCCACATGAATTGGGACTTGGTGAGAGAGCAAGATGGGGTAGCTGTTGGGGTTTTGACTCACAAGGGTGTGCATACCGCTGGTTATAATCGACAAGTGTCAGCCTTAGAACCCTGCTTATTCTCACGGGGATATCCCTTAGGAGAAACAGCTAGCCCAGCTAACACCTTCATGCGACGATTTTTGGCCGCCAAAGGAGAATTTCCAACTGCAGTATTCCGAGCTCCTGGATGGGTGCATTCCACCAAGGCAGGATGGTGGGCACAAATGATAGAATTCGTGTTGGCAGAGTTAAAGGGACCATTAGCTCAATCTGGGCTTGGTTGCCCTATTAGGGCTACTCAATTCGGTATCGCTCTTAGTCCTTATAACTTCTTCGCCATTCTGGAGCGCTACAATCCAGAGACTTGTACCTTTTTCACACCGGAAGGAGAATTAGGGTTCGCTCTACATGAGATGTTCGATGTCTCTGGTCTTCCTTTTGGAGACTTACCATATGAAGAATTTATCCCTGGATCAAGTGAGCTGAAGATTTTGAAGGAGACGAACCCCGAGGTATATGACACTCTGTGGGAGGTGATGTGTCATTTTCAAATCTGCAGCCAACTGAAAGGAGCACGTGGACATGGTATCAAATAGCTATCTTGGGCTGAGTATCTTTTCCAGAATTTGTCTAACAAGGCTGCCACCGTGTCTCGTCGGGAGGCGAGTACTCCTGAGACCATTCAGGCTTTGATTAATGACGCCACCGTTCACTATGTTAGCGAGGGACTAGAAGATGATTTCCCCGCACAAACCGAATTTGAGAGCTTCCATCACCAGGCAGCCATTCCCATCTCTGATATGGCTTTATTGGTGGGTTTTCTCATGCTGTGGCTAAAGCGGTGTGTGGTCCCTACCAGGCCAATAGATGCTGTGATGATTGAGGTAGCTTATCCGGCTGTCCTCTTAGCTTACGGGAGGCCTATAAATCTACTTTTAGCCATGACGTGTTGTCTACAGCATGGCTTGAGGGAATTGTGTCTCGAGTTTATTCAAGTGAAGGAGATAGACTCTGAAGGAAAGAAAAGCTTGGTGACCCCAAACCCTCGAGTACCCTTGCCGTATACTTACTTAATGGCTTGGTACGTCTCGCATTGTGCACATTTGATGAGCGCTCCATCTTCCACAGATGAAGGCTTCATCCCTTTCGTGCAGAGATTAGAAGAGGCTACTTGGATAGGCACTTACGTAGTGAAGGTCCGTCAGATCCTGTCGAGAGACCTCAACTACGACATCTTCCGCTGCTTCCCGGATTTTGAGGATGGAGGGTATGGACATGTATTCCAAGATACCGCTGGTCCTAATGGTTTTACCCGTTTGGACGGGGGAGTTTTCCACTGGCTGTTAAATATTAGACCTGGTTACCTCCTCCTCAGGCAAAATGACAAATGTATAATTGAGCCCTATCAACCGTATCGATTTGCTCGCCAATTTGGATACGACCAACTATACGTTGGAAATCCAAGGAGTCAACTTTCGGTCATGGGCAACATATACGAAGGAGCTCGAGCCTGGTATTATTCCACCGCAGGTTGCACTGGGGCTACCTTCAGATTACCCCACAAAACACCTAATTCTCTTCTCTCCGCGGCTTTCTGTAACTGGTATCATACAGCTTCTGTGATACCAGATTATAAACTGTACACTTCAGGCCTTCGTGAGATTAGAAAGATGTATTCCTCCCGGAAAGGAGCTCGTGTGTCTCGTCTGAAGGGGATCGACGAGTTTTTACATTTTGAAGATGAAGCTGAGGAAGAGGAAGGGGAACTAGGATTAGAGAGTGCCCCGGTTGCGAATCCAACGGCTGCTGAAACTCCAAGGACAAAAGCAACTGGAAAGAGGGCTTTGACCGAAGCAGAAGAAGCTCAATATGAGAAACGTACTCGCAGAAAGTTGCTGGTAGACCCTCCTGCCGAGAAGCTGATGGCGGATGCTTTTAAATCTGCCGGTGGAGGGGATGAGCAAGAACCCATTGCTGCAAGTCATCCCGATCGCACAGGTCCTCATTCTGAGGGTGCTACATTTTCTGAAGAATTATCTTCTCAATGTCCCTTGGATCCGGAAGAAGGTGAAGATGAATCCCTGATTGGGAATATGGGGGCTCCCAATATCTCACCATTTCCAGAACAAGTTCTAGGTACTACTCTTTCATCTGCAGATGCACTACCTGCAAAGTCTCCATCTGAAGGGGTGAAACTGCATACCGATGAACTGGTAACAGATGAATTTGCTCATGTTAATGAGAGTTAGTCTCCGGTTTCCTCTGCACTACTGTCACACTCGGAGGCTATTATTCCTAGTCCAACGACTGGTCGAATGACTAAAGTGGACACGTCAGCGAGTTCTTCAGGATTGTCGACTGCAGACGATGACGAACCGTTAGACTATGAGAGCTCGTCTCACAATGATGACGCTGATGAGGATGAAAGTGATGGTGACGATTCCGCTAGCTGGGCTAATCCGCCACTACCCTCTTCTGATAAGGCGTCCGGTTATCTTCCCTTTTACCCCACTGGTAGAAGTTATACACTCTGATTTCTCTGGTGTTTCTTTATTTTATACTGATTGCTCTTTTGTGTAGGTTCTCCAACTCGTGAGGCTGCTGATACGTCATCGTTGCTCCACTCACAAGCAGCGGACGTCTCTCCCTCTGAATCAATGCCGGCGACAACAAGTTCTTTACCAGAAGAACCTCTTTCGCTAACGATTCCTCTCAAACCTGTGGAGACGGAGATTGTGCTAAGCTCAGCCCAAACAGGGGCACTCATGGTTCTACCTTCTAGTCCCTCGCAACTGGACGTCACCATAGCTTCTCCAACTTCCTCACAGTCATCACCCACTTCTCCTGCATCTGGGTCTATGCTTTTAGGCTCCCCATCGACATCTCCGATGAAGTCTCTAAGTCCAGTGGCCATCCCTTCTATTCTAAAAGTTCTTCTACGACCGTTGGAAGATATGATGAAGATAGCAATTGAGGAGATCAGTGCTAGACGAGCTTCGTTTGATTTTTTTAAACCAATGCTCATGCACTCTTTGAACGGCATTCGGTATTTGGATGACGCTCGATTGTTCCATCATTGCTCCGAAGGTATCTCTCGGTTGGAAAAAGATCTGAGGGCTTTGGAAGAACTGCATCGAGCTGATCTTGCTGCTCAGGCTGCGTTAGTCTTTATTAATCTTAAAGCTGAAGCGGCCCGCCAATATGAGACTTTTCAAGAAGCCATCACTGAGAGGGAGCTTGAAATCGCATCCTTACAGGGGCTATGCATGCAAAAGCAACATGCTGTGGACGATTCTGGTGCTGCCATACAAGCGTCTCGCGCAGAAATTGATCGTCTCAGGGTGGAATTGGCTCGACACGAGGCAGAGCTCGCGCGAGAGGAAGAGATCTTGGCAAAGCTCAGACTAGAAAGCGTGAAAACTTATGCCACTTACCGTTCATCAGTGCGGGACCTTGAACTTCTTCAAAAGCAAGCTAGTGCAATTGAGTCGGACGAAAGCATCCTTAGGAAGAAAGCCGAGGTGATGGTGCAAGCCGCTCACAAAGAAAAGCTAGCTGCTATTAAATCCCGGCTTGTGTATTTCACTTTTACTGATCCAGAGGCTTAATCATGTAGTGTTCTTTTTGTTTGATAAGAACAAGGTTTTTGTATCACTCTTCAATATTTTTGATGATAATAAAAAGAGTGATTCTGGTTTGCCTCTTTTCATCGCATGTGCCGTGTTCTGACTTGCAACAATGGAACTATATGAAAAATACCCAGTCTTTAAAATTTCCTTCATTATCATCTAAGATAATTCTAGAAGAACTTTAACTCGTTGGGGGGGGGAATGTGAACACTCGTTACTCCTTTGCAGAAGAATTAACTGGTTCAAACGGGTTAAAGGTGTCAGGGATTTTAACCTGACATGCGAGCAATTGCGATTAGAGCAATTTGAGGACTTATCACTCTATTGAAGAGAGTCGATAAGTGGACTTTTGTCAGAGGTGTAATGTTAACGTGACAAGAAGAATATTGCTATAGAAGCAATTTTGGAGACTTATCGCTCTATTGAAGAGAGTCGATAAGTGGATTTTTGTCAGAGGTGTAATGTTAATGTGACAAGAAGAATATTGCTATAGAAGCAATTTGGAGGACTTATCGCTCTGTTGAAGAGAGTCGATAAGTGGATTTTTGTCAGAGGTGTAATGTTAACGTGACAAGAAGAATATTGCTATAGAAGCAATTTGGAGGACTTATCGCTCTATTGAAGAGAGTCGATAAGTAGATTTTTGTCAGCGGTGTAATGTTAACGTGACAAGAAGAATATTGCTATGCTTTGGACCCATCTAGGGGGACTTAACGTCTTGCTGGGGAAACTTTGCTAAGTGGTTTATCATCGGAGTGATGATTTACATTACTTGTGATTCGAACAAGATTTTGAGAATTTTACCGCTCTATTAAGGAGAGCCGATAAATTGGATATTTACTACTCCATTAGGGAGAGTTAGTAAATTAATCATGATTTGTATGATTTGGAGACTTATCATTCTCTTGATAAAAATTGATAAGTGGATTTTGACAGAGGAATTATTGTTACGATGATGTAAGCTAAATTCAAGCTCTGTGGGGATGACATTCGTCTGAGGTGTAATATTAACCTGACGGGGATTTAAATTCTGCTGAGGAAATACAGAGATTTAACAATGCCCTGTTAAAAGAGTTCATGAACTTAAGAAATGAGTATCATGTTTTGCCAATACAAAGGTGGATCCTTTGTTTAGGATAATCGCAACGCAAATAGCAACCCTTGCGTTTGAGATTCGAAACACAAAGTTAAGAACCGTTACAACGCAGGTCTAGGCCTGTCGTTAAAAAAAAAATTCGAACGCAGAGGTGAATCCTGCGTTAAAGTCTAACCGACTTTATCTATTAACGCAAAAAATCATGTTTTAGATTCGGTTGGGATTCTTTCCTAGAGTCCCGAACCGATTTAACAGCCCTACGGCTGTTATAAATAGGCCTGTAAGGTCACATCAAGAGTCATTCGACTCTTTTGCCTTGCTTAGTTCCAAGAACGAGATCTCTCGTTTCAATTTCGGTCGATTCTCCGACGAACTTCGTCTTCTCCAATTTACCATCCGCATGGCGCCCAGGAGGATGAGTGCGGGTTCCAAGAAGGTCACCAAGGCGGCTTTGGAGGTGTCGCCGACTAAGAACACCGGCGATGTCGCTGCTCTGATGAGCGCTTCGGCATTATTGTCGCTGTCGTGTGGACCTCGTTGCTGTGGTAAGTGGCGGCCATGGCAACTTGTTTCGACAAGTTTTCTGAAAACCTTAGATGGGTTCTCATCAACGAGGAAGATGACTCGTTTTCTTATCAGGAACGCAGAGTTACGGCTCCGTATTACAAATTGGAAACGCAGACTTAAAACTCTGCGTTTAAGAAACATAGGGCCAAATCTCTATGTTAAAATTGGGAACGCAGAGTTTGGACTCTGTGTTAAAAAAAATGAAAACGCAGACTTAAGACTGCGTTTAAGGAAACATAGAGTTAAGACTCCTATGTTTGGGTATGAAGTTTGAACACGGGTCTTGACCTCTGCGTTTAAATATTATAACACAGAGTTCAACCTCTGCGTTCAAGTTCTAATAACGCAGGGTTTGACCTCTGCGTTCAAGTGTCTGCGTACAAATGTTGCTACAAGGGTTGGCCCTTGTATTTAACGCTTGACACGTGGAATTTGTCTTTCGTGTTAGCAATCTATTTCTACTACTAACCCTTGCTCCTGATTTTACAGTGCTTTTTCCCAATGTGCCACTTCTACCGGAGCAGCATTTCAACTACACTGATGATTCAGAAGTGGGGAAAGCTTTTGGTCTTCGCAGAGAAATTCCTTTATGCATTTTCCCGAGCTTGGAACGGACACACTTGATTAGGTTTGCTGGGAGTTCCACTCTTAGAGCTCTGATCACCGATGTGGATCTGGAAACTCCCGCGGGTCTGGATCAATTTGTCAAACCATCATTTTTGTTCGGAGACCATATATCCGCCGATGGGCAAGTTGGGTGTGTAGAGGACTCCCGGATGCTGCGAAGAGTCGATGATCGTTTACTTTTCCTTCCAAGTATGAAGAGAATGTACTCACTTTCCTACTTCCTGAGTGTTGGTGGTCGCAGGGGTCTGGCCTTCGACCTTGTCAAAGAGAAGGAGAACATATCGTTTGGATCAGATCGATCATCTCGCGTTCAAATTGGCGGGCAACTCAAGGGTCTAAGACCTGGAAGATTTGAGAAGAAAGAACTTAGTCGGGAAGCGCCTCTTCCAGCAAACGTGTTCATACGTCAGTTTCTTGCTTCTCGCGGGGAATTCCCTGTGCAAGCTTTTCGTTCTCCAGGCTGGTTGTTCTCTGGAGAGGACGGCTGGTGGACTCGGATGGTGGATTTTGTCTTTGAGGAACTCAAGGAGCCTCTTGCTCAGTCTGGCCTTACGATACCAGTACAGGCCACAAGACGCGGGATCATTCAGAACTATCTCTGCTTCTTTGCTATGCTGGAGAGATATAATTCGGACAGCTGCACCTTCTTCACTCCAGTTGGGGAGTTGGGATTTGCTCTCCACGAGATGCATGCGATGTCGGGACTATCCTTTGGGCAATTGCCATATGAAGAGTTTGTCCCCACCACTGAGGAACTATCCATCTTAAAGACTGCTTATCCGGAGATTTATGACACTTTTTGGGAGTTAATGTGTCATTTCCACATCTGTGCTCAGGTCGTTGGGATGCGTGGGGGTGGCCTCATGCACACTGCTTGGGCAGATTATTTATTTCAGAACTTGGGTCAGAAAGATTCGAAGGTAACCCGTCTTGCTGTCAATTCCGCTGGGAGTATTAAAGCCCGCATCAAGGCTCCTAAGGTTGTTTATAAAAATCAATGTCTAGAAGATGGATTCGAAGCTGGCAGCGAATTTGAGAGCTTTCATCATCAAGCTGCCACTCCCATTTCTGATATGGCACTCTTTGCTGGTTTCTTGATGCTCTGGCTGAAACGGTGCGTTGTGCCGTCGAGACCGGCAGAATCAATCTTGGTTGAGGTAGTTTATCCCGCCGTTCTCCTGGCTTATGGGAAACCACTAAGTCTTCTCCCTGCGATGACGGGCTGCCTGCAGAGAGGTTTACGAGATTTGATCTCAGAACTCCTTGATGTCAAAGAGATGAATGTTGTCGGGAGGAAGGTCTGGAAGACTTCTCAACCCCGTGTTCCAATGCCCTACACTTATCTGGTGGCATGGTTTGTGTTGCATTGTCCCTCGTTGATGACGGGGATCGTGCATGATAATGAAACTTCTGTTCCTTTCATCCAGAGGCTTGAGTCGTCCACGTGGACAACTGTGTACATAGTCCGGGCTAGACAACTTTTGTCTTCGGAAAACAACTATGACCTTTTTTGCTGCCGCCCTTGTTTCGACGGGGCTGAAGAAGGAGACCCGAAGTTTGGCGATGTGGTTTTTGAAGGGTCCTCGCTTTTAAACATGGGGACTTTCCAATGGCTTCTTGTCATCAGAGTGGGCTACTTGGTCCTTCGACTAGGCGAGAGATGCATAATTGAGCCTTACATTCCTTCGCGCTTCGCTCGACAATTTGGGTATGACCAGCTTTATGTTGGCAACCCTAACCCGCGACTAGCTCATATTGGGAATTTATATGAAGGGGCTCGTGCTTGGTATTTCTTCCTCGCCCGAGGGACTCATGCACGATTTACTCTGCCCAGCTTGCCCCCTAGTTGTTCCGCCGTAGTGGACTTCCGCAATTAGTTTGATGAAGTCTCTCGAATCCCTGAATACGACGTATATACATCTTGCATAAACGAGATTCGGGAGTTCTATAAATCTAGAAGTGGTTCCGCTCGGACTCGACTACCGGGGATTGGGGATTATTTGTCGTGCGAGCGGAGGATGATTGGGGGTGAAGAAACCACAGAGAAACCACCAACTACTGGGTATTCTGAGGAAAAGGCAATGGATGAAATCCCAGAGGAGATACCCACTCTCAAGCCTCGCTCTTTGAGGTCATCTGGGAAGAAGGCTCTTACTACTGATGAGGTTGCCGAGTATGACAAGAGAATACGCAAGCGAAAACCTACTGCAGCTAAGACTTCCAAAAGGTCCAAGTTGATGGGGGATGCTATCAAGTCTGCACATGCTGCGTCTCCTGAGAAGAAAGAGGAGACCATACTCTCGGCTGCTCCTTCTGGTCCTGAAGTAACGGCAGCTGGGCTGGGATTGACCATCCCAGATCCAGCACCAAATATGCCCGAAGGGCCTTCTTCTGAAGCTGTCGACCGTCCCATTCGCACTGATTATGCGAATTGTTTTACTTATCCAACTGCTCCACCCCCGAGCTCGGAAACTTTGAGGAAACTTATCGAATAACTGGAGCATTGGATGCAAATAACCATTGATGTCGTCAGTCTCTGGGACGTGAGTTTCAATGTCTTTGAACCCCATCTGCTGGAATGTGTTGCCAAGATTAGGGACCAGGGGGATGTATTATGGACCGAGAATTGTCGCGAGGGCATCATCATTCTGGAATACGAACTGGAATTCCTTTCCATGCTACAACGTGACGACATAGAACCAGAAGTGGATCGGGCTCTCTCTGAGGCTAGGGCCTTGAAAGCGCAGCAGCAAGAGATTCTTCAGAAGAGTTTATCTGAAGCAGAATCTCATGTTGCTCACCTGTGTGAGGAACTTTTCCGGGCACAAGAAGACATGGGCAATCTTGCTACTGGTCTCCGGGATAAAGCAGCAGAACTTGCTCGTGCTGGCGTTGAGCTACCTCAAATAAATGCTCAGCTAGCCGATGGTATGGAAATTTTCAAAGGGTTAGCTGGTTACTGTGATGGGCTTCTCAAAGGCTATTACGACGAAATTGTCGCTGCTGATAAGATTAGACGAGAGCTCGCAGCAGCAGCACCAAATGAAGAGGAACTCAAGAGCCAGATAACGGAAGAAGTCAATAAGGCTCGCGAGGAGAAGATATCATCTTTAAAGTCTAAACTCAAGTCTTTTAAACTGATGAGCCCCGATGCTTAGGACTTGAATTGCTGTTTAGTTGTATGATATCATTTTGCTTTTCATCATCTCTTTTGTTAAAATCGAAATCAGGACAATGAAAAGTAATACAAATGCCATAAGTGTAATATTAACTTGGCGTGAAATCGAAATTCTCTTTATTACTATTTGGAATAATTCCAGAAAATTTCGATCGTCAGAGGTGTAGTGTTAACATGACGAAGTACAAATAAAGTTACACTATAAATAGGCAACCCCCAGCCTGATTTAGCTGGGGTTTAGGGGGCTACATGATTTACGGGAAATATCTCTTTAGGAATTTCCCATTAATTGGCATCATGAGCCTGTCTCCTTTTTGATTGATAAGGCGATAAGCTCCACCCGAATAGACTGAATCTATTACGAACGACCCTTCCCATTTAGGATTGAACTTCCCTTTGGTTTTGTGTGTCATCACCATGGGTCGTCTGTTGGCCAAAACCAAATCGCCTTTCTTAAAAATCCGTTCCTTAACCTTTTTGTTGTAGGCTTTGGAAATGCGAGCTTGATATAACTCAATCTGTTGCTGAGCTTGAAGTCGTTTGTCATCTAAGACTTCGAGTTCCTGAAGACGTTGTTGAAGTTTCTCTTCTTCTGTTAGTCCAGCTGTAATCGCGACTCTCAGAGAAGGGATTTGAATTTCAAGTGGTAGTACAGCTTCGCAACCATATACCAACGAGAATGGCGCAGCCCTCGTAGGGGTCCTCACCGTTGTGCGGTAGGCCCACAAGCATTCGCCGAGTCTCTCGTCCCAATCACGTCTGCTCTTGGAAATAAACTTTTTGAGAAGTTTCACGATAGTCTTGTTAAAAGCTTCTGTAAGACCATTCGCTGGCGGATAATACGCCGTAGATGCGACACTTTGGATTCTGAATTTGTCACAAAACCTCTGAAACCCAAAGCTAACAAATTGTGTCCCGTTGTCATGAACTATTCGTCGTGGTACTCCAAAACGGTAGACGACGTGATGCTTGATGAACTTGATTACATTTGAAGTCTTGACTTCTTTCAACGGGATTGCCTCCGCCCATTTGGAGAAATAATCGGTCACAGCTAGAATGAACCGGTGTCCCTTGGACGTCGGAGGGGAAATCGGTCCTACAATATCCATACCCCACATTTCGAAAGGCCAGGATGCCGACGTGGGGTGTAGATTCCCAGGTGCTTGGTGGATAAGATCCCCATGAACTTGACATGCGTGACAACGTTTAGCGTAGTCAACCGCGTCTGAAAACATTTTCGGCCAATAATAGCCGATTCGTCGGAGGCGATCTCCTAATTTAGCTCCGGGCCGATGAGCCCCACACAATCCGTCATGAGCCTCTTTGAGGGCCTTCTTCGCTTCATTTCGGGAAAGGCATCTAAGTAAGACTCCATCGTGTGATTTGCGATACAGGACTTGAGAAACTGCATCGTAATAGAATCGGAGGGCCTTTCGTTTAATGGAGGCCGCTTCCTTAGGGTCATCGGGCAGAATTCCATATAGAGCATAGTCGATGTAGGGGAACCGCCAATCCCTAGATTCGAACTCCATAAATGCCGTACAGACTTCTCCTGACGTCATCTCATCTGGGTCTTTCTCCATGGGGATCTTGGAAAAGCATAGTCTCCGTCCCGTGACTAGAATCGTTGCTTCAACTTCCGGTGGCAATGCTAATGAAGTTGCCAAGGAGGCTAAAGCATCTGCATACGTATTCTGAGCTCGTAGTACATATTCAATAAAGAATCCTTCGAACTTTTGAGCTTGCTCTAGCACTGCGAAGTAGTATGGGATCAAATCCTCATGACGTACCTCGTATTCTCCTCGGACTTGATTAACGATTAGCTGAGAGTCACCGTAAGCTTCGAGGTGCTGAACATTAAGTTCTTCGGCAAATTGTATTCCTAATAGCAGAGCATTATACTCAGCTACGTTGTTGGTGCAAGGTTCGATTAGGGAGAATCCCCTTGGGATTACGTGACCGTTCGGAGAGACTAATACTACTCCTACTCCCGCGGTGATTGCTCCGTGAGGGTTTGCTCTAGACGCGCCGTCGAAGATTAACTTCCACACTTGCGTAGCTTCCTGGATGACGCAAGCTTCAGCGACTTCGTCAGGTAATTCTTCATACAACTTAGACGTTCCCGATACTGGGTGATCGGCTAAGAAGTCTGCCAGTGCTTGACCCTTGACCGCCTTTTGAGGCATGCACTGCATGTCGTACTGTGACAAGAGAATGGCCCACTTTGCGAGTCGGCAATTCAGAGATGATGGTTTCGTCATTAGAACTCTCAAGGGATTCACCTTAGAGATGACCTGAATGGTTTGTCCAACTAGGTAATGTCGTATCTTTTGAATTGCGAATACCAAGGCGAGACATTCTTTTTCGACCGGATTGTACCGGTGTTCGGCTCCCATCATAGTCCTGCTCAAGTAATAGATGGCTTGCTCTTGACCTTGATCGTTGTTCTGGGCTAACAAAGCTCCAAGAGAATGGTCCATGGCCCTCACATATAACAGGAATGGTTTTTCTGATATCGGGGCCACGAGAACTGGCGGTTGAGTGAGATATCTCTTAATCTCCTCGAATGCTCTTTGACACTCAGCATCCCAAACAAAGGATATTCCTTTCTTCATGAGCTTAGAGAAAGGTTGGCAGCGCCCAGAAAGATTTGATATGAATCTTCGAATGTAGGCTAGTCTACCTTGCAAACCTCTGAGCTCTTTGAGATTTTTTGGAGGTGGCATGTCTTGGATGGCACGTACTTTCTCTGGATCAAGAGAGATTCCTTTGGACGTGACAATAAATCCCAGGAATTTTCCACTTGATACTCCAAGAAATGATTTTGTAGGGTTCATCTTCAGCTGATGTGTCCGCATGATTTCGAACATTGTACTCAAGTCTGCAAGATGATCATCCTTACATTGACTTTTTACTGCTATATCATCAACGTAGCACTCGATCTTCTTACGCAGATGTTCGTGGAAGATTGTGTTCATTGCACGTTGATAAGTTGCACCTGCATTTTTCAGGCCGAAGGGCATCACTGTGTAGCAATACACCCCCAACGGTGTTCTGAATGCGGTATGCTTCTCGTCGTCTGGATGCATCTTGATCTGATTGTACTCGGAGAATCCGTCCATGAAAGACATTCTTTCATATCCGCAGGTGTTATCGATCATAACATCCGTGATAGGAAGCGGGGATTCGTCTTTCGGACAAGCCGCGTTAAGATCGCGGAAGTCTGTGCATATCCGGACCTTACCGTTCTTTTTGGGAACTGGAACAATGTTGGCCACCCAGTCAGGGTGTTGTTCTTCCCTAACAAAACCCGAGTCTATAAGCTTTTTCACTTCAGACTCGATTGATTCCATGATCTCTGGACGAAACCTGCGTTGTTGTTGTTTAACGGGTTTTGCATCTGGATCAATGTTGAGATGGTGCATGGCAACCTTCGGGTCAAGGCCAAGCATATCTTCATAATTCCAAGCGAAGACATCTATATATTCTCGGATGAGAGATATATGGTTTTCTTTTTCGGATGATGACAGGTCTTCGGCTATAAAGATAGGTTAGGGATCAGACTCATCTCCCATATTGACCTGGATCACCTTATCTTCAGTGGGTGGTTCGCGTTGTTCGAAACGCATATCCCACAAGATGTTAAGACGTTTGTGTAGAAAAGATTAGATTTAGTTTCTGTTTTAGAAGAGATTAGATTTAGATTCTGTTTTAGAAAAGATTTGATTTAAATTCTGTTTTCCAGTTTTAGTTAGGATCCCTTATTTGAAGGAATTCTGTTTCCTTATTTGGTGGACTGGAATGC
>BQKN01065462.1:0-57629 GCA_022839385.1 Asparagus kiusianus
TGAGAAATTTGACTCCTACAGTTGGTGTGATCAGCCTATACATATAATACATATATATGTGAGAAATTTGACTCCTAATGTTGGTATGATCAGTCTATAATTGTGTTTTCTTGATCATATTGACAATTCAATATGTGCACCGTAGCCCGACTTCCTTTCAGTCTCAATTTAGATTGAGTAAATTCGATAAGACTGTTTATAATTATATCTATATCTATATCTATATTGAAATAAATCACAAACCGGATAAACTAAAACTTCTCCATAAAAAGGACTCTTCTAAAGTAAGGACTCATATGTATGACTCTTGTCTTTACCAAGAAAAGACAAAACCAAAACCCATTCGCATCAAACAACCCCATGTGAGAGCTGATGTCATACTCCACTTGGTGAAGAAAAGTAGAGAGAGAAGAGAGAGAGAAAGAGCGAACTGTTCATCATCTTTGGTCTCATTTATCCCCAAACCTCAGAAGCTCAAAGAACCCGTCCATGTCCACCACGTTTGGGTACATAGCCATACCCAAAATGAGCCGGACATGGGTATTTCCCTCAAATTGTCGTGTCGGGGTAACCCAGTGTGGCAAGGATAATATTTTTTGCTTCATATACTGTTCTTGTTTTTCTGTAGTGGGATAGGGCAGTGGTAGGAAAAATGGCCTTATCGTGATAGTAGTATATCTTGGCATAGTCATTATCCTTCTTTAGAATGCAAAAGGTTGCTCAGCTCCTTAAGAGTCGCATATTGAATCACATTATCTTATCTGGTCCGATTCTTGTAGAAAATGGATGTAATCACAACACCCGATGGTCTTGCTGAGTGCCAATCCTATGCATGAGTTCAGCTTTCAATGAATGAAACTGAAGTAGATGGAAAAAATAGTACATTGACGAGCCATAAGCCATTAATCATTTTATTAGATGTTTAATTATTGCAAGTTATTACAGATCAGTTACAGAGGAATCTTCTGCAATTTTTTACTATGAATTTTGGTTGTTATCTGGTTTAACCTTCACTTGGTTTTCTTTTTTGCTCATCTATACTGATTTACATTTAATAATGCCCTTGTTGCAGTTTCAGGATCGGATTGCAAGCGCATGGATGTAAATGACATATCATGTATAGATTTGCATGAAAATGGTAGTGCACAGGGTTCATCTGGTGTTGACTCACCAGAGAGGAACATGGCCACCACTGATGATAAGTCTGGGCTGGACGAAAATAGGATATCATCAAGTGACCAAAAGCAGGACAACTCATGCCTTACCAAATTTGACCCTGAAGGCGTTGTGAGGAAAGACTCCTTCATGACAGGAGCTACTAGTCTTATTGTACCTTCATTTGACGATGAGCATGTCTTTAATCTGCAATCTGATGTATTGATTTTTCCCCTCGCTGATGTAATAAAGTTCTGCATTTACATACTAACTTTTAAACCATAGATGGTCTGACCTTGGAGCTCTGTCAGGGAACTTCAGTTGATGTGATCTCTGATGATGAAGAAAGCTGTAGGTCGGAATCTGAGTCCGCGTCAACTGCCTCTTATCATGTAGATGATGAAGGTGAACTCACACTTAACATCTCATGGTTCTTCATTTCACCATGTTTATTTTAGCCGTTGTCTTGCAGATTACTTGGAACATCCGATTTCAGATATTTATTTTTCTGCATTTGGGGAAAAGGTACTCTTTTATGCTAGTTCCTGGAGACATCATAATCATTACTAAAGCGAAATTTATAACTTTAAAGATAGATCTATTTATTAAGTATTTGTTTCTTTCTCTTTTTAAAGTTATCATTAAAGGAGGAAGTCTAAAATTGTCTCGAGGAAATGTTGTATTTTTGTAGAAGTTGTAAATTCATGGATCATGCTAATATATTTCAGCTAGTATTATTAGCACTTAGTTGATTGTTGTGCAAACATGGTAGAAGGTCTCAAATCTCGACCCTACATTGACTTGGACCTTACAATATGCCTTTGGGTCCGGCCATCTTGATGTGCAGTTCTTTTTCTAGAGCGTCAATAGATGAGACAGATTCAGGAAAACTTGCTCATAAGTCTAATTGTAGGATCCAAGTCTATCATGCAGTAACATGAAAATTGAGAATTTACCCCTCTTGTGCAAGCAATTGTAATAGAAATCAGATACTTTGTTTCACAATTACACCTGAACTTTTAGGACCTAAGGGCTGAACTTTGAGATGGTGTGCTAGGTTGCATAGTTGTATCATCTATACAAGTTACTCTTGATCACAACTGATTCTCTACTAGTTTGTCTGAAAATCTCGAAGGTTATTAGATTGAAATGTCTGTATTAAATATCATTTGACATTTTTATGCGCTAATCATTTTTTCTGAACTGATGAAGCTCTTTATCCCTTTGATGGACAAATACAAACAATTTTGACTTACTGGAAAGCAAGTTGGTTTAGTTGTCAATGTAAGCTGAATCTTAACAGACCTTATTACAATGTTGTGTGCTGGAGGAAATTGACCAGCATAGTGTTGGAGTCATAAAAGAACTTTAAAATCTAATGCATAATTAAGTGTAAAACTCATAGTACAATATCAGATGTAGACAAATTGGCAATCACAAGCATTTCACGCTTAGCAGACTGGGTACTTAATTTTTTGCACCAGGAACATTCTTATTGGAAAAACATTCAGTTAAGGACGACTAGAAATTGTAGAATGTGATTCTTTTTTCTGTTTCTTCAGGTCTGCACATTCTCTATTGTTAATTGTTATTAACGTGTTTTATTGCGATTCTCACCTTTCATTCATTGAATTTGTTAATCAATCTGGGTACATGAGTCATTTCTGTAAGGTATCCTTTGGTGGAAGATCTTATATGTGGAATGTGTTTAGTGTCTTGGTGATGTCAGACAACTATATCAACTTTGTCTCATCAGCCTATATTAGATGCTCTCCGTTAGATTTAGAGGAATTCTCTTTTGAATCTTCATGAGAATTTTAATATTTTAAGAGAAAATGTGGGAGTCCATAAACCAATCCAAAAAGATTTATAGAGTTTCATGCTATGTTATGTGGGTACTTCTAATATGGATCTGTACCCATACCAGACGTGATGTACCCCAAACACGTGTTGTACCTATAGCTATTCCCACTCTTGTTGGACACTCCTTAAATATATGCATATATTTATTAAGACATGCTTAGTTATAAATGCATATTTCATTTAAAACACCCGTCATACATTTCTTGGATATATATCTGACATTTCACATCCATTTTTGTAACTTGTCGGATGAGGGTCGATTTTGTTTCAGCCCTAAGAGCTATGATTTAAAAGGGTCATGTAGATATATTGCTTAGAATTATGATTATCCCATGAGTTTCAGACATGTCTTTATACCCTATTTTTTAGAAATTTGCCATGTCCCATACCCGTACCCGTGCAGCTTAGATGTCATGTTATCCAAGTATAACAATCTATTGATGAATTGCACCTTTTTCCTTTATGAAAAGTTTCACATGCTCAGATAAAAGATTCTAAATGGGGGATTTGATTGTATCCAATGGGGCATTACAGAACTAAGGCACTGCTTTAATTATGATGTCAGTGCCAAAGAGGGAACTGGCACCTGCACATAACTTTACATGGCATGCATGGAAGCAATCATTGCTTATTTCCTCTTTGAAGTATTTTGACATCTTGTACGTTATGTCTTTTAGTCTGGCTGTAAACTGTACCTAATAATTTGATTGGTTTTTGGTAATTGTAAACTGTTTCTTCTATTACTTACATGGCATACAAGCTTATTACACCTTCTCCAAAAGTTGTGATCCTATATAAAGCATCTCTGACTTGATAATGATAATGTTAAAGGTTTATCGTCCCATCTTAAGTATCATACTCAATGGAAGATCATGGTCTAGAAGGTCGATTCTGCAACTTCTGTTTCTTATGAACTATATTGACTTTCTTCTATGAACAATACAATACCTCAAAAGTGATGTAACCAGGAGTAGGCAGGAGCCTTGGCGTAATCCCTTAGAGATGTCCTGCTGAGGTGATTGGAAAATTGACTTTGATTCATGAATAGTGTAATTTCTGAGGAGGGTGAGGTAGGAGCCTATGGGTAAGGTCAATGAATTTGACAAAAATATGATGGACAATAAAGGATCCTTATGGTGACCATGTGTTAATTTTGAAATCAATGCGCTATATGCTTGTTGGTAGTGCTTATTACCTATATGCTCTTTCTGAAGTACATATGCTGAGCTTCAATGGCTAGTCATCACGTTTATTGAAGTTGACTTTTGCTTTGCTGTAATTTTGGCTTGGAAGGCTATACACTAGAAGCCTTAAGCATTAGTAACAACAACAGTGCCATTCTCCCAAAATTTTGGGGTTGGCTACATGAATCCTATCCTTCCATTCAATTCTATTTTGGGACACCTTCTCCATTGAGTTAACTATCAGCACATCCTTTTTGTTGCTTCCGCCGTTTTAGGTCTACCTCTAGACCTCTTTGGCCCATTAATTGTAATCCTATAACTTCTCCTAATGGCCAAATGGGTGTACTAAGAGACCTTTGTTGTACATAAGCAGACTATCTAAATTGATCCTTTCTCATTTTATTCCCAATGGGATCGACCTCTTAGCTTTCATGAATGCACTCATTACCTAGCTTATCTTTTAGTGTATGCCCACAAGCCATCATAACAATGTCATTTGCCCTACACTCATTTTGTGCACATTTTTTTTTAATTGTCCAATATTAAGATATACGAAGCATTGTATATAAATTGTTATTCATTGAATTAAAGTTTTGAGATCCCATCTTATTGGTTGCTATATGGGCTGTGATTGTCATGCTCATTGTTTATTTTAGATTTTGTCAATTCTCTTATGAAATAATAATTTTATGCTTTCTTCTGATTCCTCTCTTGTTTCAGAATCAATGCTATTGTAGCTTGATCTTTTTTATTCTCTTAAGAAGAGGGCTTTTTGATAAATTTTGGTTGATCGTAGTTCATTATAGTTGCATGATTCATTTATCCATTTCCTATTTGATCCCTTTGTATTCCATACTCAGAGTTGCTATCGGATCTATTCATTAAAAAGAAATGATTCTAAATCTACAGTGACTAGTTTGCACTTACTGGTTTGCAGGATAAAGATGACTTGGCAGTTATTGTTACCCCAGATTATGTCATACATAAAAACACTTTGTATGGAGAGGCACGCTTACTGTTCTTTTCAGATTCCATCATTGTGAAGTGTTCTGATGTAAACGGGAACAATGAGAACTTTGTTTTAGAATGTTCAGTTGCTGATATAATTCGCATCCAATGCCGATGGAGTGTCAGTGTGAGTAGTGCTGTTTTCCTATTCTTAAATTCATTATAAATTTATGCATTACATTTTTGACTTCTGCTGCTTATGATTTTATTTCTTGTTACAGGTCGAGTCTGCTCTGATTAAATTTTATCTAAGAGCAACTACAGTAAATGGAAACAAACAAATTCATGATAGTTGTGGTAGGTCTTTCTCCCAAATATTTCCAGCTTGATTTATGTTCTTGGATGAATTCTTAGTTGTTATAGCTTTACTTTCCTGCCAGTGTTTTGTTCCATTTATTATGTAGTGTATATCTATCTATATATGTTAATAAAAATGTTGTAATACCTTTTCTTCATCCAGTCAAGTGAAAGCGAAAAACTCAGTTCAAAACTTTATCCTTGACACCTTAGAAACAAATATCTAACTTCCTTAAATTTCTTTAGTGGAAAAATGGTTCTACATTAAATTACCAAAAAATTGAATTAAGACTTAAAATTGTCTTCGTTTGCTTTCAAATAATTCTGTCTTGATGTTCCCTCTGGCTCAGAATAGTCGGGGAGGGTCTGTCAAATTATATTAGCTTTAATCTTTGGTAGGGAGGGACTATTTTTTCTATTATATTAGCTTACAAATCTTATATATTCATGGTATTATGTCAGTGGCTGATTGAGGGAGGGAGGGGATGAAAAGAAGGGCACTATGGTCTATAGATTAGTTGTGTATCTTCTACCACTTTTGGTATACAACTACTTTTACCCCATAAGACGCAACGAGACTTAGTATTACAACTTTGTTGTCACAAATATGTCGCAAAATTATGTTTTTTGATAGTTGTATATTACTTTTGCTCTAGAGTTGTACTATAGCCAAATCAAAACTATTAATAATAACTAAAAACTTCTTAATTTGGAGCCCGTCGCAATCAATGAGAGGGGAAAAGAATAAGAAAGTAGGTTACAGGATCAACACGTAGAAGTTTTAATTTCATTTGTCTTAAGAATTTGCCAAGTGGCAACCAACGATTTTGTTTTAGTATATAGTATAGATAGATTAGTGAGTAATAGAAACCATGAGCTTCTTGGGTCATCTGAATGGGTTCAAGAGCCACATCTTCTACCACTTGTGGTATACAACTAGTTTTACCCCGTGTGATGCATGGGACTTAGTATTACAACATTGTTGTCACAATTATGTTGCAAAATTATGATATTTATAGTTGTATATTACTTTCACTCTACAAGTTATAGTATAACCAAATTAGAAATATTAATAATAATTAAAAAATTCTTAATCTGGAGCCCATTGCAATCAGTTAGAGGGAGAGAGAATAAGAAAGAAGGTTGCAGAATCAATAAGTAGAACTTTGAAAGTCAATTGTCTTAGAATTTGCCAAGTAGGGTTCTTTTAGTATATAGTATAGATTAGTGAGTAATAGAAACCATGAAGTCCAGTGAGTAATAGAAACCATGAAGTCTTGGTCATCTGAATGGGTTCAAGAACCCCATTTCTTTGGTAATTATAAAATGCTTCCATGTGTTTACTTAGAAGAATGTCTTTACATAATGGATGACTCTCGAACTTATCTACATGACTCAGAAGATAGTATTTTGTACTATTTGTTGCATTAGCTACATATTTTGTAAGATTTATGGTAATTAATCATTGATTCGGGGTGGGAATGCTTGGTTACCTTGAAGATAATAGAGTTCTATATTGTTTGTTATATTTGATAAGTTGCGTAAGGAGGGAGGTGTTTAATTTATGTAGTTCTGTACTCAAAAGACATCAGAGTTCTGTGTTTTTATTATTTATACTTAGCATAGTTGTGCAATTCCCTATACCTCCTTGAACCATACAGTTCCCCTAACCGATTCCTAGCACCTTTGCTAACAGATTCCCTCCAATATACGAATTGGCAAAATTAGCGTACTACTTTTAAGTATGTAGGAGGCGAAGTCCCCTATCCCTTTAAGTGCACATGCACAAGATACAATGCAATGTGTGCAATCAAGTAAAGGGAAGCGCACAATAGAATATATGAGCCAATGACTTTACTGTAACCAAGTAGTGATGTTAATAAAACGTGAAATGAAACCATGATACCAACATGAACTATGTGAAAAAATAGAAAGAAGAAACAAATGCGAAAAAAATAGAAAGAAGAAATAAAGTCTGTAAAAGAAGTATTTAAGTATTTTGTATGAAAAAATATTAAAATACATAATTAGCTTTCTAGTTTCTAGTTTTCTACTATATGCTTTGGAATACTTTAAGCGCGTTTGAAAAAACCTAAGAATGTACCACTAACCAAACTTGCGTATTGAAGCAAGCTACCGGTCATCCAAATTTTCTAAGTGGCGAATTGCGTACCATGACCCGCTAGGTATGCGTAACTATGCTTCTTAGTAATGGGTAATTTGGTACTTAGCGATTTTTATTATAATGAAAGTAGGAAACACAAATAAAAATCATGTAATTAGGAGTTATTGCTTATTGTGAAGTACTTATAATGTTACAATGCTTAAAGTGCATTGAAAATAATTTTTTGTTGGCCTTCTGAAGGGCCAGCTCTGTGTATGCTGTATACAATTTCTGAACTAGGCATAGTAAGGTCTATAATTTTATGGCTACAGGAGACTAACAATGGTCTTTGTGTGGTGAGCTATTTTGAAGTTTTGGGTTGGTTTTCTTTCAGCATTCATGTACTACAATTATTCTGGCAAGTAATTTTTTTAAGAAAGGACTCGTTTGGATATATGTTTTTGTCATACAATCCTTGGAAGTATCTAAGTTACGATTATCACCACATAATTTGCAGTTCAACCACAACAATCTCCTGGTTCCCCATAAACACAAAATGACCTTGGTAGGTATCTTTTACAATATGGGCCAGAGTGCCCTCAGCCACACTAACTGAAATTCTTCAGTTGGTTACTTTGCATAATTCTCTCACGGGTGCAGTGCAACATCTTTTGTTAGTCTTGAGGTGAGAAGCAGTTGCTTCTAGATGTCAACTTTAGAACAGACTATTCCCTCCTATCCTAGATTTATCATAAATAAGCTTTTTGTGTTAGGAGAAAATATGTTGCTGTTGCTTATATGGAATACGATTTGTCTCTTCCTTTTTTTCTTCTCATTTAATGGAAGGATCTTGGAATGCAGGACCGCAAGATATGAGGATGGTTATGGGTGCTTTATTGTGGTTTAGGAGGGGATTTAGTGCTATTCTCGTTCTTGACTAAGATTGATGCATGTTTTTTATTTATGACATCATAAATGGTACATGTCATTAATCTGGTCAACCCATGTATGACCCATCTAACTCGTTTATTAAATTCCTTGGATGAACGCCTCTGTGGAGATCTCGAGTTCGATCTCTGGTTAGGGATATTGAGATCTCAATTTTGATCTCCAATTAGGATTCACTCAAGATCTGGGTTAAGTTTCTCTCATGCTTGACCGGCAATGGTGGAGATGAGAATGACATCCTCAAAGGCTGCTGCCTTATTGAAGAAGCTAAAAGTAGCCATTTTTCTTTTTCTAAGGCTCTAGCTCCAAGCATCACTTACAAAGGACAGGTGGAGGATTGGAAATTGAAATCTTGTTTTGGTTTGATCTTGTTTTTGAACTTGGTAATTTGAGTGCGTTTCGGTTTTGCTATAGTTGGATTTGTATTGAAAAGATGGGTTCTTGGGATATTTCTTTTATATTATTCTAGTGGATTTGGTCTTATTGTTTACCTCAATTTTGAACTTCAACACCTTCGAGAATGGAATATAAAAGGAGGAGAAGTGGCAAGCCCCGCCTCTTGCGGTGCAGAGAGAGGGATGACGGTAGAATTTGTATAATGCAAAGATCTAGTTTTTGCTTTTGTCCCCCTTTACTTTTTGATATTTTTTGTTAGTTTGCAGATATATTAGGTTTGTGTAACTGTTTTTTGCATGGGGACAATTGTGTAATTTGTAAGTTGAGATATGAGAAGGTCATTTTGTTAGTGTCTTGATTACACTTTTTCTTTTCTCATGAAATGAATGAAGAGATGTTTGAATTTTTACCTCTGTCACATGCCTGAAGTTTGGGACTTTGATGTTGTGTTGGGCACATGTTTTTTCGGCAGTATACTGCTACTGTCTTGGCCCATTTAACAAACTAATTAAAATATAAGGGCCAGCTTGGATGAGCCGTTAAATAAATGGGTCGGCTGTGCTGACCCATTTATTAAACAGGTTTGGGTATGGTCAAGCTTGCCTGGGTCAATGGAAATGACCCCATCCGACCCAATTGCCAATATTACATCAGACAGTTTCATGTAGTTATCACGGAATAAGTTATTTACTGCTCACACCAAACATTGTAACCAAACATTGTAACAGAGTTGTAGGCAAAAACATATGATTGGTGCAGCAACATATGGTTAAAGTTAGATGAGGTTTCAGGTAAGTTAGGTCAGGTTATGTGCCATTCAGTTAGTAGATATGCGAAGAGACTGACGTTAGAGGATATCCATTTTGGCATCATAAGTATACTTTCATGTAGAAGGAAATCTTATTGATTGTAAGAAATTGCAGTCTGATTGTCACATTCACTTGGAATGTGGAAAGGCATGGACGAAATTGGAAAAATAAAGAAAGTACATACAAAAGTTCCATCTCGCCTTTGTTTGCCTTCTATTTTGTTTCCTTTTGCAGTCAGATTGTCTCATTCACTTGGAATGTGGAAAAGCACGGAACAAATTGGAAAACAAAAGGAAAGTACATGCAAAAGTTCCCTCTCGGCTTTGCTTTCCTTCTCTTTTGTTTCTTTTTATTTTCTTCTCCTTCCACTTATTTAACATCATTATAATGTTCCTTCTATCTAATTGGTTCTGTTGACGGTATGCGGAGAAGAAAGCAGTAAAGGAGATGTTGGTGCTGACTTTATAATAGCTTGAATGGAAAGGACTGGTAATATGGATAATTGTAACATGCAAATGGATGACAAATGCTTTTTAGATACATTGAATAATATAGGGTTTGGAGATGGAAAAGTAGTGATCATGTCTAGTAGATTCACTCCAGTGTCAGCTTCTTTCTCATGTATATTAGTGTGTATTTTGTATAATAATTTAAGCTATTCTCAACAGGTGGTGTGGGGGCTGTAGCTAAAATTTTGCTCCCACTTTGGTAATGATTTCATGTTGTTGAAATTATAACTCAAGTATTGAATTGATCCATGTCCTATTGTTTTAATGTGAGCAAAGGGCTAGAATTCAACTTGAACTCTGAGAAGTGCTAGCTGTTTTTCTATCCGAGAAGTACTTTGACTCAGATGGTTTTTACCGGTGCTGATAACCTTAGTTTTCATGCTGTGAATTCATATGGTGATCTCCATTAGGTCTTGGAAAAGAGAGAAGTGTATCCTTCATTTTAATACAATCTATACTATCCTGATAAAGTAGAAGCCTGGTCCTATTTAAATATATATTGCCTATGCCTGGTTGCTGTATAAAGATATTAATCATTTATGTAAAAAAATGTTAGTTGTTAACAATAGAATTTATGCCGAGTCATCTTTCCAAACAACACTCGCATAGGCGGGTAAGAGTAAATTTTGAAAGTATAAAGTGTATATTCTCTACCTTCAAGTATTTATCTATACATTAGAGATTTCCCATGCGATGGACTTCAATTGTATGGATATAGTATTGTTTTTTCTCTATTTAGTTAAAAACTGTTTATTTTTACGTCTTAAGAATGCTTCTTTCAAATTTAACTAAATGGTTTGCAACCTTATGTTGTTAATGCTTTTTTCTTCTCAATTATTTTATACTCTACAAAGTTAACTAATGTAACATTCTATATCCAATTCTATGTTGATGTAGTGAAATTAATTTGCGCTGTCTCTGATATGCACTGGCTTGAGAAAGAGACGAAGATCAAGTCTTTAGCAGAGAGATATAAAGATATATGGAATGCTTCTCACAAGTAAGATTTTACTCGTTGCTTGTATATCTCCTTCCTTCTGTCACTGTAACGTGAATGTTACGATAGTCAATTCTTTCATGCAAGGTCACCACAGTTTATTTATTACTATGTTAGGTCTAAATTATGTCCTATGCATGTATGACATTGTTTCTTACTCATGAAATATTTTGAAACTAGATTTATCATATAAAATATGTGCTTGTTCGTGGTTGCAGTCATGGAAGGCCTAAATGTCAAATCTAAACCAGAAAGATAAGTAGATTTATGACGTAGCAGTATGTGGCTTTTGCACATATTTTTAACTAGTTAGTGTACCACATCATTGTACTTGGTACTGTAATTTTGGCTTGATTATTTCCTTGGCTCATTTCATATAATCTCTTAAGTACATGAAACACTTGGTATCTGGTGCTCAATGTTATTTAGGGTTGAAATTGTCCTGAAGAAATGCAAAAGAAACTGTCATCTACAAAATGTGGAGTGGACCCATCAGTAAGGTCCCTTGTCTGGAGACATTGCTGATGTATAGATATCCACAAATAATTGGTATTTGCTTATACATGAAAGGTGAATGCCTTTACGTATCAAAAATCATAAACATTATTTGCATTGCTGGATGTATATTTATAAGATATTTCATAAATGCGTTCCTCCTAATCTTTTTGCCTATTTAATAGTTACATTGACTTGACAATGTCACAGAAGTTTTTATCTGTGGATACATATTTGTATCACTGTGCAGTTATCTTTGAGAAATGAATGATCATTGTTTGCATATTTATTGATTCATATTAGCAGAAGCTGCCTAATAGATTAAGAAGTTTCATGAAGAAGGCAAAGATGTAACCTAAATGAAAACAAAAAGATCTTGATGGTATTATAAAATATTAATGAAAATTTTAGTTTTAAAGTAGGCTTAATAGCACTTAAATACCCCTATGTTGCACTTATTCTTATATACTCACTTGTTTTGGCAGCACTTACATATGCTAAAGTATTTAAAACTTTCACTTATATATCATCACTTGATCTGGCAGCAATTAAATATCCTCACTTGCATACCCTAAGGCCACATTTGTTTTCTAGCCCCGGACTAGAGGTATTATATTACCCAGACTATAGTACTCAGACTATATTATTCTGGGATTTCTATCACATTTTTGTTTTCACAAGGACTAACATTAGGATTAACTTAAAATAGTGCATACTTGTGTTTGTTTTAGGTGGTTATGACTGTTCGGATTAATATCACAACTAGAATTATCCTTTTGCCTCAAATCAACTGATCTTGTATTAATGCATCTGTTTGAAATTCAGAATTTGAGAATGACCTTGACTAAAATGTCAAAATACACTTGGATCATTTGAAAATAAATTTATATTTTGTTACTGGTGCCTAGAGCGAAACAGTTCAAAGGCATTCAAAGTTATTTCTGTTTCCCTTTGAATGCATAATGTAAGTTTACATTGCATTGTAAAACTTTGCAATTTATCAAGTGTTCTTGCATCAATCTTTGGTCTGAAAGAAATTGAACGGATATTTGAGAATTAGAATTCATATGGGAGAAGAATGCTAAAACCAATAGAATGCGAAAATGCTTAGCTGCTTGCAACTAGCTGTCATAAAAGATGCATTTACACATGATGTAGGGGATCATAGACTCAAAAGAAGCTTTAAGCCTGAAGCTCTAACCATGCCAATTCGCAGGAAGCTATAACTTTGCTAATATGGGTTTTCTTCTGCTCACGTAAAAATCTTTTTTTTTTTTGGAAAAGAATCTTGCAGAAAAAATATTTCAGCAATTTTTATCCCCTACTTGCGAAAAAGAGGCACTGAAGAAAACAAGAGGGAAGGGATATAAAATTTATGGAGATAAAGAAGAAAAGAGCAAGGGGAAATTTGACCCATAATCTTAATAGCCCCTAGATAATTGATACATGGATCATAAAGGGCTTGGTGGGGTGAGCTTATTTTAGTCCCCCTTTTGGGTATTGACTAGTCCCTACTTTAAAATAGTCCAGGCCGGATAAGAAAAAACATGGGCTATAAAGGTGGATCTGGACTATTTTAAGATATTACCCTCATTATAAAAAAATATTGCCTAAAGTTTTTAAAAAATTGCACTTATATACCCTCAAGTTTGCATAACCGAGGCTATTTAAGTGTAAGTTTTAAAAACTTTAGGGTATATAAGTGCTGCTAAAACAAGCGAAGATATAGAAGTGCAAGTTTTAAAATCTTTAGAGTATATAACTACTGTCAGAAACAAGTGAGGATGCATAACTGCAAAGTAGAGGAAACCATAGGGCATTTAAGCGTAATTAAGTGTTTAAAGTAATAAGAAACTTCGGTTAAAATTCAAGAAAAGGTATACAGCTGTGTCATTCATTTGATTTATATTTTTGTGTTTGTTTTTAGTCATGTTATCTATTAAAATAACCTAAAATATTTGTTATGTGCTATTTTTTTAGCTTGACGTTAACATATACCCGTGATGTGATAGAAGATAGCGTGCTCATAAATACCTAAGCTGCTTATATGCATTCTAATGAACTTGGTGTTTTTGCATCTGTTTAGCTTCCAAGTTTTTCTTTCACATTTGTCGGCGCCTATCCTATATTCTTTATCACATCCAGTTTGTGTAGTGTACACTATAGAGGGTTATTTGATGATTTCAGGCTACCAAACTAGAAATTTTGGCATATTATATGTTGATGATCTATGCATTTATTTCGTTGGATGATTTCTTTCTTGAGGTCTATTTAAACTGCGATCCTTTCTCGTGACTAAAGTTTACAACCACTTATTACTCTTTTCAGCCATCAGTCCGCATTGGAAGATGATGATATGGAGTGTAAGATATTCTTTCCAAGACATTATTTCATTGAGTAAGTGGTACCTAACACTAGCATAACATTATTCACTGAATTGTTTTTCTTTGTGATACATTTGTTAGTACGCATGGGTGGAGCGTGTTAGTATTTTCTTTGTATGTTTAGTTACATGCTGGCGTGTAAGACACATGAATGTCCTTGTGTACGTATGTAGCTTGGCATGGCCTCTTGGATGCATGTTTGTGAGCATGTGTTTGTTGTATTTCAAATATTTTTCGGTTGCAAGAAAAAAATAGACTTGATTCATTTGAAAAAAAAATGATTCTATTATTTCAAATGATCTGCATTTAGAGAAAAAACATGGAACTAAAATCACCAAGGTCCACAAATATGAATATCTTTTTCTTTTCTATTTGAAAGTATGAAGATAACAAATGTTAATGGGGAATGTACTCTTGAGGTCTTGATTTTAGCCCTTGCAAAAACTAAACTTAAAATGTAAAAATAGTGCAGACCAAGCTGAAGACATCTCTTTGTATTCTGAAAGATAATTAATCTTTGATTTACATTTTTTACATTTATAAAGTCAAAAGAGATCTGTCTAAATTTTATCATATCTTCCTATCCATCTGAGGTGATCGTTTGGTCAGCTTGGTTCCTTGCGAGTATAATGATGAAGGTTCAAGTCACATGATGTTATCAATAATGAGTTTAATGACTTTCAGGATTATCTAAGAAAGACCTCTCCTTAATAAAGAAGGCCTATAATTTTGCAAACTCAAACAAGCATAAGTAACATCATTTCCTTGTCTAAGGCATCACCTTCATTTAGAGTTATTCGCCTAAACATCGCATATCAAATGCCCATAATTTGGTTATGGATTATTGAGCTTTATCAAATTAGAAACAACGAAATCCTAAAAAAAGTCCAGCTGACTTGATCTTACAAACAAAGCTCTTTGTGCAATGGAGGAACTAGCAGAGTATCACAATTTCAGTAACCAAATAAAAAATTCCTACTGCAAGATGTTGCATGACTTTCTCTGCTTGCTCCATAAGTGAGGAATCTGTACCGATCTCTTTCCCCTACTTGCTCCATAGATGGATTGAATCTGCACTGGGTCCCAACAACCTTAAAACACAGAAAAAAAGGAAGGGCTATTAGGGTATTCTAATTTGTAATAGGCTATCAGACAGGTCATACTTGCAGAGTCTCATTCTTAATTGGGTTGCTATGTCATGAAATAGCACTCGAGTCTTATTGACAATTGCTATATGCAAGGTTTTAAATGTTGGATGTCAGGTTCATGTCGGACGGCTAAAATCCACGTTGGATAGCAAAAATCGGGGATATATCGGGGGACATGGACTATATATCGGATTGCCATATCGGGTGGTACGCATATGTATAATATCATGTCCTAAGTGTAATCTAAGCATTCCTAAATTTAATATAAGCATACTTTATAAATTCTATAGACTAAACATATAAAAGAGTAAATAATATATGATGTTTAGGGTTACTAACCGATTGTAGAAATTTGATTCTCGATTGCATCTTGAAACCATTCGGGTGCTTGACCTACAAAATAAGAAAACATTGTTAGTAAAAATAGAATAGCATATAAAGAATATAGCAAGTAACATATAAGATATAACATATAGAATGAAGATCACAACTCACAAGATTCATATCAAACATAAGCAAATCATAACAAACAAACAAGTTTTTAAAGCTACAAATAGTTTATAATTGTTTAACATTCAAGAGCAAATCCATAATAACATAAAAGCTAAGATAACTAGAAAGTCTATAATCAATCTTTATCGTGATCTAAAGTAAGATCATCATCCTCATTCAAATCCGTGAATAATGCATCCATCTCTTCTTCCTCATCATCTTCCATCGGCTCCTTTCCTTTCGATGAAGATGATCCCGACTTCTTCTTTCTTTTATACATTTGTAACCTTCCACTCTCTCTTCCTTGGATTAGCTCCCGAAATATCTCCAACTTGCCTAAAAGTCAAACACTCTCCTAGGAATACTTCATCATCACTATTATTCCCCTCCTAACCTAACAACCATTCGAATACTCTTTCCTCATCATCGTAGGCGATTAAAGGATCTCTATCTATAACGACATGTTTGTTCTTCAACTTTGCATTGAACTTGACAAAGATAAGTTATGAAGTTTTTTATGAGTTAGCCTATTCCTCTTCTTCGTATGAATATATAAAATAAAATCATGAATTAGTATAAAAAACTAATCATGAACTCCAAGGTAAGCCTACAAGATGATTAAAATTTAAGAAATAATATTACTATCTCAAATGTACTCCAATTTCTTTCACAAGCCGATGAGCTTGTTGTCAAGCCCAAAATCTTCATTGCCATCTTCCTTAACTCGGGAGTATCGTTTTCATAAAACCTCCACCAGATAACTAGTCAATTCATAATTAAAAAAAATTTAGTAACTTATAAATTCAAAAAAGAGGTCAATGAATTACTTTGAATGAGAACATAAATTTACCAGGACAATCACCCTTAGTAGCTCATTGCCTTGCAAATTGATCCCCAAATGACCCTAGGCGTTCTTGATAATTAGGTATTTGGTTTCCAATCTTTGTGAAAGTCGCATGGTCATCGGGATAGAGCCTATGCATACTCTCCACTATGGCTGTCATGAAGCTTCCATCACCTTCAATGTCCGTGCAAGCCAGGTAATTGTATAAAAGATTCAAAAAGTAGCCCGTTTTATGTAGCGTTTCACCAAGATTCTTCTTAAATCTCGGCTCTATCATTTTCAATATGAGATTGTACTTATTCTCATCATCCCCAAGGGCCACTTTCAACTCCTCCATAGCCACCAACATGTCTCCATATATAAATCCCATCGAACTGATTTTATCACCATTCGCTCTTTGAAGAACGTTCACTAGAGGAATGAATACTTTGAAGGCAAAGTCTATATTATCCCAAAACTTGTTGCTAGCAATTATCTCCTCAACCTACAAACATACAAAAAAATCCAATCAATGAAATATAAATGATCAAATGAATAAAATGAATATAATTAAAATATACATTTTTGCCCACTAATGTTCTTGAAAGGCTACAATCTGTCCATTGGTCAGAGATAAACATTTGTCTCATCTCTTTTTTATGATCTCTCAACGACTGTAGAGAAAGGAACGTCGTAGCAAACCTCGTAACCTTTAGTCTCACAAGATCTTCTTAAGTGAACTCCCTAAATAATTGAAGAGGCTTGGTGAGATTATATAAGAACACCGTTGCACTCCCCATTAAAATGGCATTACGAATGGGTTTTATCTTAGCTATATCGGACAACATCAAGTTCACTGTGTGTGCAACACAAGTAGTCTATAATATATTTGGCCTCTTTTTGACCAACAACTTAGAAGCCGTCATATTGTTTGAAACTACATCAGCGACTATCTGTACCACATTTGCCTCCCTTATCTGATCAATAGCCTTGTATACAAAGTCACAGATATACTGAGCAACGTGCTTATCGGCCGATGCATCATGTGAAGACAAAAAACAAGCTCTCCTAATAGAATGTGCAACTATGTTCATGATGCTTTTAGACTTCCAATCACTCCATGTATCGGTCATTAACGAGCAACCTTTGACAACACAAGTCCTTTTAAAGTTTTCAACAATTTCTTTTGTCTCATCCACTTCTTTTTGTAAATATGTCTCATTCAGTTCATACATCGATGGAGCTTGTAAATGACTCCAAACAAGCTAATAGCTTGTAGCATTTGATGGAAAGAGGGAAGTGTGACGGTATGAAATGGAATGTCGGCTTCATAGAACCATTTGGAGATGTATCACAATACATCCTCTATTTTCTTCTTTTTAAGCTTGGAGTCCACCATCGATTGTTTCCCCTTTGCTACTATTTGGGCAATCTCCTCGGGGGAACGAGCGACGAAGGAGTCCATTGGTCCAATTACCTTGTGGGAGGATGACGAGCTTCTTTGACTACTCAATGAGATTGAGCTATGCTCCTCATCCTCCCCGATATGCACCTCACTCAACAAACATTTTCATCTCCGTCTCCTCCTTACTCTTCTTTGCATTATCTATAATTTCGAAAACTTTTGCCTTATCATCGGGAACTTTCACACATGGCGCACAATTTCCCCTCTTTCTGACTAGGTGTTGTTAGAATCGGCTAATCCCGCCATTGAGAATTTGAGTGCAATATTTGCATTTAACTTTGTTTGTATCAGAACCAAAACTCTCTCCATATAGCCAACATGGATCTTACCGTCCGTTTTAATGTTGTTGATGGTCTAGTAGATCCTTGTTCTTCGGATGACATAATTCTACAATAATTAACAAAACAACAGATATGAATTTAGACAACCAATTATATTTACATATTTAAATCAATTGCATATTCAAATCAATTTACATTAAAAAGTAATCAGTTTTCTTTCATGTTTATTAGTAGTAGGCTAGTAGCATAATGTTTATTGTGCATAATGTGATTTATTTGTTGATATGAAATATAGCTGTTACACAGTGCTTGAGTTTGCAGTTCTAGCATTTGTTCCTTTGGTATCAGTTAACAGTCTGATATAGTAAATTGGTTAAAATTTCAAGTTTCACTTAGCCATTCTGTCAAAATTCTTGTACACATGTCGAGTAAATTTCACTAAACTATCATGAACTCCAAGGATTTTACGAAAATAACTCTAAACTATCTTTGTTAAAAAATTATCACAAATTTCAAATCGAACCATGGAATAAATATCAAGAATTTTATTAATGTTGTACAAAACTACCAAAAAATTTCAAATAAAGTCACCGAAGTACTGAACTACCATCAACTTCATGTTATTCTCAAATAAACCCTATGAACTTATCATAAAATTAAAACAAGCCAGGAGGGAGAGAGGGAGAGGGGGGGGGGGGGGAGATGAAGAAAAGTCAAGGACTCACATAAATAGGCGACTGAAGCTGAGGAAAGCTGGAACTTTGGCTTCCGATGGCACAGGGAAGAGAGAGAAGAAGGCGGCGCCGACGTTGGGTGGATTTCGATGTCGCAGGGAGGCAGCGCTGTCGATGTGAGGAGAACGAAAGCAAGAGAGCGAGAGACGAAAAAGATGAAGACGGCTGCAGCCTTAGCTTTTTTCGTTGTTTCTTTTATTCGGGTTCGTAAAGAGACCCTTAACATCAGAACGGGTCAAGTGGGTTTGAGTTTTCATCACTAAACCCAAACCCAATAAGAAAAAATAGCCTTAAACCAAAAAAGGGCATATCGACCAATTTTTCAAAGCTGAAAAATCGGCCGATATGCTCGATATGGTGCTGGCATATCTGACTCTCCTGAAAACCGACATACGACTTAAAAATGTCTGACTCGTGTCGCTCGAGCCCTCAATATGATGGCATGTCGGTTGACATTTAAAACCTTGGCTGTATGATATAATGTTTCTATTTTTTAAAGGTTTCTCTTGTTTCAAAAGAAAATCTAATTGAGTTAGAATAGGATCTGATCTCGTTGCACTCATATGCTGGAGAAAATATTACTTGGAAAAATTCCCAAGGCTTGATTATAGAGTGTTGACTGTAACATCGTTCTTGATAATATTTAAAACAGGCGTGTAGAAGCAAATAAACAATCTACTAGGATTATAATTTTCTCATGGGAAATTTCACAAAATCCCCTAATTTTGGAGTATTTCCCGCAAAACCCCTATGAACTTTGTTTATTCCATTGAACCCGTTGAACTTTGTGCATCTCATAGTCCCCTTAAACTTCCTACTTTTCAACTCACCCTTACTTGTAAATAATAAATAACTAGAATGTCCTTGGGAGAGGAAACCCAATCTAGTCATTTGTTATTTACAAGTAATAGACACCCTCTCTTAATTGATGGTTTTTCTCTGAAGGATGTATTAGTTATTTTTTTTATATACAGGTGGAGTTCCTTTGGCAAATGTTGAAAGTTTCGGGGATTATGTGAGATTGCCCAAGTTTTGGGGGCTTTAGTGGAATAAACAAGTTCAGTGGGGCTTTCTTGGTGAACACCCCAAAGTGAGTTTTTTAAAAATTTATCTTGTGTCTTCATTTGTGGGGGAAAATATACAGTTAGCTTTAATTCTTCTTACTTAGTATAAAGAAGGTCTTAATTGCACTTAAATACCTTCAAGGTCTTACATGTCGGATGTCAGAGACATGTAGCTAAAATCCATATGTCGGATTGCGGAATTCGCGAAAATCTAATATGTAGTAAATATCAGATTGCCATATCCGATGGTATTCATATATGTAATATTGTCCTGAGTGCAATCTAAATATACTTACTAAATTCAAATAGTCTAAAGATACAAAATTGTAAATAAAATATGATGTTTAGTAACAATAACGAATTCTAGAAACCTGCCTATCGATTGGAAAAGCAAGAGAGAGAGAACTAGCGAGAGAGACAAAGAAAGAGAGATGAAACGAGAGAGAAAGACAAAAATGAGAGAAAGAGAGACTACTCTAAAATCCTTCTTTATTATTCAATCCTTGTTTGCGAACATCGCTGGTGGTCGGACCCTTACTTGACGTTGAATTTGGTGCGGAACACTCAGTTGATTTTTTGCGGAGTAGTATATTATTTGGACACAAACTTAGCTGTCAGGCTCTTTTAATTGGGAACATAATAATTGGGTAATTGGGTTTGTGTTTTGGGTTCTAAACCCAATCCTAAACAAGTACGATCTTAAAAACTAACGTATACACCGATATTTAGAAGTCGACATATCGGATGATATGCCCAATATGCCTCAACATTCCCCGTTATATTTCCTCTAAATGCCATACGACTTCTGAAGCATGATATTGTGCTATTGGAGCTCCCAAGCCTACATGTCGGCTGCTATGTCCGGCATGTCAGCCGTCATTTAAAATCTTGAATACCTTATAGTTAATCAAAGTATGCATTTATATCGCTTGTATTTGGTTGCACTAAAATACCCTAATGTTTTCTAAAATTGCATGTTAGTCTGCTTCTGGAATGTGAGAATATTCTAGAATATTTGCATGTGAGTGTCATGTGTCATTTTTATGACAATTTTGCCCTTATTTTTATCTGAAATGCCAATTAAACCATCTCCTCTCTACATCCTTCACCTTTCTCCCCTTCTCTGTCTATCTTCTCCTCCTTTTTCCCGGTCTCCCCTTTGCATGAAAGTCAACCAACTCTTTGAAGAAAGCCACCAATAGCTTATTAGGTTCATCAAGTTTCGGTGGTCAAGAGGAGACTAGGATTTGTTTTCAACTATCGAAGTAACGTCTCATAAAAAAAAAATCCAAAAAATGCAAATTGATTCAAAATAATTCAAAATTACTAACCGAAATACACCCAAAAACAATTAGCGACCTAGGGCTCGATTATCTTTTGGGGGAAAGAACAGATGTAAAGTAAAAACGATTTAAAACATGAAGTTTTCTTTCACGGAAGGGTATTTTTATCCGTACGGGCTTTTTTAACATCATATATCTAATATTATCCCCACGAGCTTCTTTAACATCATTTATCTAATATAACAGAATGAAATAATATGATACTTAATTGCATCCACAATGCAAGTTTTTTTTGACGGTTGGGGGGTCTATAAGTGCAATCTTTGATAAACTATAAGGTACTTGAGTGCATTTAGCCTATAAGGAACTCAATACTAATGTTGCACTGGTATTTACTTCTCATTGAATAATTTTAGGGTACAAAGAATCTAAGCAGGAGTAATGAATCTAAGCTGGCGATTACTCCTCATTGAATTATTTTATAAAATAAAGAACCTAAGTTAAACCTTCAAGTGTGAGAAATTAAAGGCAAAAATATACATGAATTACCAGGTTCTTGTAGTGGTTATTTATAAAAGCAATTGTTTATATAACATGATTTTCTTTAGAGATTCTGCCTCTATATCAAGAGAGTTATTTTTTGTTTTACATCAAAGGAGTTTGTTTTAAATTTTGAACATTGACATAGAGCTTTGCCACCATACGGGAGAAATTATACTCCTTAGCAAAACATAGTTAATGAAATACTGAAGATAAACTGATGTGGAGAGAGTTCTTCAAAAAGATGTGAAAATGATGAACAATAGCTTTACTTGGATTTCCCCCCTCTTTGATTAGCTTGTTTGATGTTGGCTTTTGTCTGGATTTGCCTTTTGTAGAAGAGTCAGACAATAGAGTCATGTGGCGTTGTGTTTAGGCTTGAATCAAAGGGAAAAAAAAGTAATAGCGTAATTGTTTGGTGATGTTAAGATGATGCCAGAGAGCGCTGTTGAATTGTAGGCTTTTGGCAATTTGGATTTTCTTTGAGTGTGAAGAAGACAGAGGCATGTGGGTTTGCAGAAGATTTAGTTTTTTTTATGAACATGAGTGTAAAGATGATTATTGAGAATGAGAACATCAACTATGATTCTAATAACACAAAATATTTCAAGCTAATAGAAATAAAGAGCTAAAGAAAGATACAAGATAAAATAGAATAAAGATCAAAGAATTATATAAGGTCAGTTGAGTTAGACCAGTTTCACACATAGACATCTAACCTAAAAGATGGGTTCACGCCTTTGCTAATCACATGCCTAACATAGAAATTCATGTGCTAAAACCCCCAGTTTTATTAATATTTTTTTTTTATAGTTTGTAATTGCAATGAAAACCTACACCCCTTTACACAGGGTTAGAAATCTTCTCTACAAAATAGTGTTAAAAAAAACCCCGCGTTTGGCCACTTAAGTGGTGTGCAAAGCAAAAGTAGTGTCTCACCGCTCAGTTTTCAGTGAAAGCAGGCAATGAAAGCGGACATGGCACTTTCTCCTTGAAACCGCACTACAAAGCTCGTAAAAGAAAACACTTAACAACGCTTTTAGATACACAAATACATGTTTATTTTATACCCGATCCAAACCCGAACCATTTTCTTAAGTAAAACCCTCCACTTCCCTCTCTCCTCTCTGCTTCTACGACGTGAGACGAAAATAAATCCTAACCCTAAGTCCCACTTCAGCTGCCTTGTCCACTACCTCTGGCTAACTATATCGCCTCCCACCATCAAATCTTTCTGCAGTTCCACCTTCGCCATCACCATCACGGCTCACCTTCTCTTGAGCTCCTCATCACCATCTCTAGTCGAAACTCGCCATTGCCATCTCTTGTCGAAGATCCACCTCCCTCACCCGTCGAAGCCACTTCATGCTTACAATCCTTTCCTCTGACATATTTATATATTTTTTATACTGGACCTCTTTCTTACTTAGCGCCTTTTTCGGCTAAAGCCCCAGAAAGCTTGAGCGGTGCCTCACCGCATAACCTTGCTATTAAAACTTGATACAAATAAACTCCTAATCCTATTAGTTTACTGATTAAAATCTGAAAGAAGTTGTTCCTAGAATTGAGATTCAAATCAAATTCCTAGAATTTAAATGCAAACTGAATGCTAAAATAAATTCAGTTATAAAATTTGAAGTCTAACAATCCTATCGACTATAATCTCCATTGGATAAATCTTTCTAATTTGTCCTACCATAAACTAACTGAGTCATCAAATATTCGGTCTATGACCGATTATAAGAACATTAGACATATCACCTGCATTAGAAAATCATGGAGAAATTCAGGGGATTTCAAATATAATTGCTAGGTTTTCCGCATAATCTGCAATCATTTTCTCTTTTGAAAATGTGAGGGGTACTGCAGCTGTCATCTTGATAAGAATAATAACTTGATGCTGGATGTTCCGTAAGCACCACGGGAATTTCTTATTGCTCTGAAGAAAATTGCTAATAATAAGGTTATATATAATCCCTTGTATATAGTCAGAAACACAGAATGAAGCTCCTTTTCAGCTTCGACCGAGAGGCCTTGCCATAATAGTTAGCCAATGAGTAACAAAAACATGCCATTGTAATCTCCAAAAATAATATCATCTCCAGTAATAAAGGACTCCTTTGTTTTACCATCCAAACCTTTTGCATATATTTGGCTGTCCAACCCATCTTATAATAATTCTTCTTGGCCTTCCTGTTAGATGTTTAACTTAGAAGTCATTTAAATTTGTATCATTTCATTGAAAATGATATTTACGTTTAAGCTGTTAAGTCTGCTATCTTCTCTAGTAGCTAACTGGCATAGTTTGATATCTACTTCCACTAAAAATATGTTTCCTTTATCTTGATATTTAGCTACTTCCACCAAAAATATGTTTCCTTTATCCATGTATTGAATTCTTTTGGCTTCAAATGCTGCAAACAAATAAGTGGAGGAATCCAGTCCTCCATAGTATCAAGTAACTTTTAGAATCACAAGCATTCCATAGAGCAATCTGAAACAGAGATGAAGAAAGCTTTATGTATGCGTACTTCTACAGACTTGATGGAAAAGGTACCATATTTTCGTGACAAGTTCACCATTAAGAATAAGTTGTCTCTGCTTTCTTCAAGTTGTATCAAGCAGCAGGCATGGTCTAGCAAACTGTACAGTGACTAATTGGTTTGAAACTTCGAATCAAATACAATATCTGCTTTGATTAATTTACAATAAACAATCTAGTGGAAAATGTTCCCTTTAAATATATTAGTACCATGCAGTATCGGGATCTCTTGATCATTCATGTTATGCTGATTTACGAGTGGACTTTAATCAAGTAAATTTCCAGTAAGTGAATCAGCTTGTCCGATAAATAGTGATAGTATAAAGTACAAACTAATCTGGTTATCTGTTGGCACCATGGGCAATGCCACGGATTATGCTTAATTCAAGATGTCTGTAGCATTAGGCCAGAACCTGGTGTTTGTTGGTCTTGATCAATAAAAAGGCATATTACGCATCCTGCAATCTACATCTCTATTCTCATTAGCCATTCAGCTGAAGATCCTAATTTGAAAGCTGACATATTATCCTGTGTTTATTTACGTTTACCTCTGAACATGTTGCAGAGAGGCCAGTGAACCCCGCTTAACCCACACTATCAGTTGTAGGCTTGGGGGGCATTTTGTCCATGCTTCATGATTTATACAAATATTGACGTAGTGATTATATGTATTATCTTCTTACTTTGATGTATTATCTTCTTACTTTGATGTTTGTTATTATCATTAACATTGTAATGCTACATCTTTGTTAATTTAGTGATTATGCTATTTCTTAGTTTCTGGTTTTTCTGTTCTTATATCCAAGGTTTTAAATGTCAGATGTCGGATTCATGTCGGATGGCTGAAATCCATGTCGGATAGCAAAAATTAGGGATATATCGGGGGACATTGACTAAATATCGGATTGTCATATCGGGTAGTGCGCATATGTATAATATCATGTCCTAAATGTAATCTAAGCATTCATAAATTCAATATAAGCATACTTTATAAATTCTATAGACTGAACATATAAAAAAAGTAAATAATATATGGATTTGGGTTCATAAATTCTTTCTATCGGGTTCATAAGAAACCCTTAAACATGAGAACGGGTCAAACGGGTTTGGGTATTTATCACTAAACCCAAACCCGATAACAAAAAACAGATCTTAAAAAAAAAACCATATCGGCCGATTTTTCAAAGCTAAAAAAATAGACAGATATGCCCGATATGACCCTGATATTTCTGATTTGGCCATGAAAACCGACATACGAGTTGAAAACGTCCATGTCGTGTCGGTCAAGCCCTCAAACCGATATGTCGGCCGACATGTCCGACATGTCGGCCGATATTTAAAACCTTGCTTATATCTTAATAGTTCTTTCTTTTATTTTTCATTTATTATTTTAAAAACAATTCTTGCCCCCCACCCCCCCACCCCGCGCGCGCGTCTTCATGTTCTCAACGATGGGTAATAAAAATCCCTCTTGTTTTGCACTTTTAGCATTCAATCCAAATAATATTCCAGTTTAAACTAGCTGTCTATGCATTTGATGTCCACTCCTGCAGAAACAGGCTCTCAAAAGATGTTCAAGAATGGTCAGTAGTGATGATGACCACTTTTGCATCTTTAGATAGTAGCGGTGATGATCATGATCATCCTTGTATTTCTAAGGAACTTTGCTAGGAGTGGTTCAGGTTTAGATGGAGTGTAGATACCTTTTACATGCTGAGCTGATATATAAAGGTCCTGATTTATGGGCATGCTTAATTAAGCACAGGGAAGAAGCAACCATATGATATTTGTGATTGTTGATTTCGAACTCTTGAACATAAGGCCCTGCTAATGATTTCTTTTGTTAGTGGTAAGCAGTAATTTTTTTGTTATTAGGGCTTGCTTTTATCTTCCTACATCCAAAACATCCATGCTGTTAGACATTTGTTCCTGTTCTTACTGGATTAAGGAATATAATAGTGTCATCAGGAGGTCATCTTCCCTTTGATATCTATATTACCCTTTTGATTAGGAAGCTTAGCTTGAGCTCATATAACCATTTCAATATGCTAATACAAATATAGGAGAGAAATAATTCACCGTAAAGACCAGCTTTATAGTTCCAGAGACCTTGCAACATCTGTGTATAAGGGTAAGAAATCTATCAGAAAAAGCATCAAATCATAGTTTTTCGCAAAAGGTTCAACCCAGACTTAAAAAACTTCGTTTGAATTATAAATCACTTTATCTATTACTTTTACCACTGTCTAGCCTATTTTATTTGCTCAAGCAATCATCATTAAAAATAATAACAATGCATATGTGACACTCACCTCTGAATAGCATAACATGCAATATGATGTAACACTAACATAGATTACATGTTTCATTCTACGAAGCTTATATCCAAAAAGTACACCAAGACAGTTATAGAGCACAATAACACATAGCAAGACAGTTATATAGCACAATAACACATAGCAAGACAGTTATATAGCACAATAACACGTAGCAAGCAAACTTATAGGAAAGACATAAGGTACTAAACTGAAACTTTGAAATTAATTAACTCACTGCCAGAACTATATAGGATTTATACAAGTAAAATGCAATCATGGTACGAAAGCTAAAAGAATGAAATTAATTGGAATTTCAAACATAATCTTTGAGAAAATACCACAAACACAAATTAATGCGAAATAGTACCTGTTATGAACAAATTAATACAAAAAAATAAAGACATCACCAAGCGGCACCGAGTTCAATGGAGGGGGGGGGGGGGGGGGGGGAGCGATACTCATTGTTATCAGGAACTTATCTCGTAACAAGAAATTGATCGTGTACAGCAGGAAAGTGGCTGACAATGTCCGGTAAAATGGTCGGTATTGTTGGAAAGTTTGTTGTCATTGTTGAATGGCTTACGTTTTTTTGACTGAGGGTGGAAGCAAGATTAAACATGCGAAGGGACACTTTTCTCCTGCAGTGAAGGGGAAAGGGGTTTGGTATTTCTTAATGGTGGGTTATCACCCTTGTCATCACACTGGGGGATTGGGGGGTAAGGTGGGGTCTCATAATGGCCATTGTGGAAACACACTGTATACTTCGTGCTTTCCATAAAAACGTAGCATTATGCAGTCATTACTTTTTATTTTCCCTTATGTTATATAATGCGAGGTTTATGTTATTTTTATGTACGAAAAAAAGCTCTCCTCGCTGAAAGGTTCTGATAAATTTCTTTGATGTTGTTGGCTAGTAATTTATTCTTTTTCACTTATCTTTTACCAGTGATATTTTTTATGAGTAACTGACATATACTAATTTTTTCTACTGTTGTTGATGTTTATCTCTGTTGTTTATATAAAGACGTCTCCTCACTTGGGTTTAACTTATTTTCATGCTCATGTATAATTACCAGCTATTCCTCTTAGTAATTTGGATGCCATATGATTGGCATGACTAACTGCAACTTTTTTCCTTGTGAGAACTACCAGAAGAATTTAAAGTTTCTGTTATATTGCTCCTTTTAGCCTTGTTTATTCTTGATTTTAGATTTTACTACTCGCTGATTAATGTGTTATTTTGATTGTATAATGCATGTTTTTGTCAATATGGATTACTAACTAGTCCTTATTGTAATCAGAATACCAGATTCCTTTGAGGATGTTATCTACCCAAAAGGTGATCCTGACGCTGTTGCAATAAGTAAAAGGGATATTGAACTGTTACAACCTGATACTTTTATCAATGATACAATTATTGACTTCTATGTTAAGTAAGTGGATGCCTTTGCATTGTATTTCAGTAGCACAAATTTCATGTATTTGTCAGCTCGAGTATTTGATATGCATCTTTGTTTCAGTTTTATCCATTCATGTGATTTATTATGTTTCTGGCACATGAATTATAATTAACTTTGTAACAGCTTGCACATCTAGGTAGATTACATTTTACATTTTGTGTATCACAATTAAATGTGTCAATTTTATCGTATAGATAAATCCTGTGTTTTTCTGTTAATAAATGGGAACCTATCCTGTGAAACTCTTCCTTCCCCCACTCACACACAGGCACATTGATGCGTGGAAGTAAAGTGGAGAGCTATTTTGTATACAGGTGAAAGTATTCCTTTCTTATTTACATGGTGGATTGCTGAAATTGGAAATTTTGACGTATTTGGTTCAATGATAGGCTCGATAGCAGTGTTCCATTAGTTGGCTTAGAAATAAGGACCAAATAGTTTAGAAGCGTATTTCTTGTGTTTCTTTCACATCTACAGTAAAATACTGAGGAAGTAATGCATGAGAGTTAATGCTACTTATAACCTTTTAGGAGGGTAAGTATATTTTATTTGGCAATTAGTAGGACACAAAATAACAGTTTCTTGCTTTTGTTGGAAGTAAGGGCAAGGGGAGAATAAGAAGAACAAATCAATGTCAGTTTTGTTACTGTTTGCTGTATTGCAAACAGTTTAAGCCCTGATAATGAGAGTAAGCATGCTGAATTAGTAAGCTAGCCCTTGGTCAGAAGTCCTGAAGGTGAAGGCGATTGATATCTTGTTTTGAAAGTTTTTAGTTTGCAAATCTACCTAGTAAAAGTGTTAACTTCCGGAACAAAAAATCAAAATTTCATTTTCTTATTTAGCCTAATCTGATCGTTCAATTTCAAGTTGATATATTCTTAAGCAGTACTTTTTGGCGTTCAATGTTCTTTGAGAACCTTTATGTTGGCCTATAGGTAATGTTGTCATGTGTTTGGTCTGTGGTACTGTTATGACCATGTTTTCTTGACAAAAGTATTGATAAATGATGATCGTCGGGGAAATGAGAAAATTGTATGTTATCACCGTCCTCATTGTCTCGGGCCTTTTTGGATCAATGTGGTCATATATGGACATGATCAAATATCAGGAGATGCCACCCAAGAGAAATATGTCTTGACTGTCCTACTTAAATTAGTGTAGATGTCGATTTTTATGTGACTTAGAGGATCCTTTACCTTTTAATTATTGGTTTGTTCCTGTAATAATTAGTGAACCGCTTTGTGCAATGTAATAGCTCGTTTGCCAACATCATGTGGCTGGCATCTATTTCCATACTAATTCAATTGGGTATTTCTAGTAACTGTTTATATTTGGAAAGGCTGACTAAAGTTGAGCTATAGTTATTGTCCTTTCTATCTGATTTTGCTCAAAAGGAACAACATTCATATTATGTACATGTCACTAAAAACAGATAAATATGGTGTATTATGATCATTCAATGATGTGTTACTACCTTGCTTAGATCTTTTCTTACTGATTTCTTGATGATATATTCTTGATTATTTTTCCTCCCATATTCCTATATCTCTGACCAAAGAACTTATGAATGTTGCAGTTATGAGTTATCTGTCATTGCATATTGTTCACAGGGAATCCGTTTTCTAGTTTGATAGTCTATCATTCTTTATGTTGTTTGTTATGATATTTTTATTGCAGATACTTGAAGACAAGGATTCCACATAATGAGAGACATAGATTCCACTTCTTCAACAGCTTCTTCTTCCGCAAGTTAGCAGATCTTGACAAGGATCCAGGTAGTGCTTCAGAAGGCAGAGCAGCATTCTTACGAGTCCGTAAATGGACACGTAAAGTAAACATATTTGAAAAGGATTACATTTTTATACCGGTTAACTTCAAGTGAGGACTCTCACATGTTTCTTTACTTTTAATCTACTTTATCTTTCCTGGTCATGAAATGATCCACCTTCACATGGTACATTGCATGAATGACCCTTTAACTGCAGTCTACACTGGAGTTTACTTGTTGTGTGTCATCCAGGAGAAGTGTCTATTTTAGAAGGTAAGAATTCTGGCGAAAAGTTTAAATTTACTTCACTCTTCAGATTTGAGGCTAAGAGTGGCCCATTTTACGTATTGCAGAAGAAGACATTAAGGACTCGCCTAAAGTTCCCTGTATATTGCATATGGATTCCATCAAAGGAAGTCATAGTGGTCTCAAGAATCTTGTTCAAAGGTATATTCCAACATTTGGATGGTGCTTCATGTGAAGCTTGTCGTCTAATTGACCCCCTTTCTGTCTTTTTATAGTGTTCCACAATCTATTTGTGTCGTCTCTCTTCTCTCTATCAACAGTTACATTGGTTTGGATCTCGCCGATCCCTAGCATCATTCATCTTCTTATAACTCTTTTATTGGTAGCTTATGATGGGATGTTTGATGGACCATCTTGGTCTATAAGAGTTCAGCATGCAATTTCTAGTCAATAATATGTTATAAACTGATCTCAATTTTATACTCTCATGTTACCTTTTCATATTTCATATTTGTAAGTTTATATTCACCAAGTATTGTATGGAATTTCAGTATTTATCTGCTAGACTTTGTACTATGCATTATTATATTGTGGATCTGAGGCAAAATCAGACCAAAGTCATGACAGTATGCATGTAACATCAATCAACTTCTTACAAGTTCTCCTGTTGTCAATATCTGAGGCTAAATTGGACCAAAGCAAATATGCTAAGACAATATGAAGTTTTGCTGATCATTCTTGGTCCGTAATAGTTTTGTGGACCAATGATGGTCTGTAACAGTTTTTGTACAAGTTCTAATCAATAATATTCCATCAGATTATATCCCAATTTTATTATATTTTCATGCTTACCTTTCCACATTTCATACAAGTGCACACACACTCACCTAAATGTTTTATGAAACTAGAGTATTTTGTTTACCAGACATTGTTGTATGCATTATTATATTGTGATATGAGGCGAAGTTCGACCAATCTTACAGATGTTAGACAATATGCATGTCTAGCATGATCTCACCACATAATAAAAGTATGAACGATAGACAGTTTACACTGCCGTTCTAAGAAGGGTTTTCTACTAAAGCGAAGTGGTTTATTAAAATGATATTAATACTTGTTATAATTTGAAATCTGTTGGCCTTGATGTTCAACATGCCTTGAGATTGTTTGACTTCCAAGAACTCATCATTTCTCAACCCAATTCATGTGATGGGGCTACATTTGGTTTTTCCATTGAGTCAACTTGATTTTGCTTCCAACTTTTATGTGTTTATCATTGCTCAACTGTTCTTGTTTGGAGCGTGACAGTTACCTGATGGAGGAGTGGAAAGAAAGACATCCAGATTCAGTTGATGACCATACATCAAAGTTCTCAAATATGAGATTTGTCTCTCTTGAGGTTAGCCTTATATATATTCAACTGTTCACAGGCAAAATTAATGCAGTTAATTTTGCTAATAAAAGGGATTTCCTTCCAATTAAATGCTTAGTTGTGTGTCTGATCATTGTCATTGAGATTCTATAAAGTGTATCATTCTGTTCTTCCATGAAGGATTGGAAACATACAGGTACATAACCAAATAGGGCTACATGTTTACTTGTGTGCTTCCTTTGTGGCATTATATCATATGGTTATAGATTCCTAATAAGATATTGAGCATAGGATTTAACCCCCACTTTCTTGACCTCGTATGTACATTTGGTAGGATGACATTTGTATTTTCACACAGAAAAAGCTTAGCAAATAATGAACATTGAACATAGGGCATAACATGCTTCATTTTATGTAGATATGTAATTGTGCTATTTTGTGGGTTGAATTATGAACATTTAGAATATGCTTTACACTAAGTTTGTTTTTTCCTAAATTTTTATATGTTCTTTTCTTGAAAGAATAGTTTAGCTTAGCTTTTTTACTCCTGGCGACAATTACAACTTGTGATTCCTAAGACTTGACTCAGAGGTGTAGGCAATTCAGATTGCCGCCCACATTCCAGATTAGAGTGATCAAAGATGATCATATTGCTCATCCTCTTGGAGGATTCAAGGGCGATATGTACTTACTTTTGAGGGCTCTCTTACATTCATTTGTAATATGAGTTTCTCACCATGGTGGGATTAGCCAAGAATTTGTTGCCAATGCACAATGCTCTGAGAAATGTTGCTCAAGAGAAGGCATTTTAGGATACTATTGCAAGAAAGTGAAGCCAAATGTCATTGATTTTATCTAGACCTTATCTCACATGTCACGAGGGCACTACTAGGAAAACTCTAGTAAAAGTGAAAGCTCTAGGTTGAACTTCTCTGTGCGCAAAGGATTTATGTAGAGGCCCTTCATATCAAATCCAACTTGGTTTTATATTGGGTTTTTTTTTTTTTTTTGGGGGGGGGGTGTTAACTAAGAAATTGTTTATCTGATATGTGTTGATTGATGAAGAGATGCTAGGACGTATCTAAATGTACTTTTTTAATTTTTAGGACTCCATAATGAAGTACAGGGAGAATAGCGAGGTGATTTTCAGAGAAAGCAATAAGTTTCAAGTCAGTATGCTCAAGATATATATGATTGAGAAACGGGTGGAGCAATTGAAAGAGACAAAATCTCTCTCCTCTCACCTTAGGCTTCCGTCAATGATCAACATCAAGTCTTTAGTTTTTGGATTAGTTATGGATGAAATTACTTGGCATATTGAAGATTAAGTCTCATATGCACGCTCTTTGATGGGATCTTTTATTATAGACTTGTCAGTAGCAAGGTTACAGAAAGTGCTAGGCGGTCTAGGTGTTGGACCCATTGCCTAGAGCCTAACGTCTAGGTGGGTCCAAGGCATTTTTTTATTTTTTAATTACAATAAACATTATCGAAAGCGCTAAGCAAGACTAGGTGCCAAACTAGTGCCTAGCGCCTAGACACTAGGCCTACAAGGATTTCCTTTTTTGTTTAAGTGGTGATAGAGGAGGTTTTGCTAAGGGTTGAAGGAGTTGTAGGTGGTGTCCGTAGTCAATAGAGGCGGCTATAGGAGTTCGGAGAAGAATAGAGGCAGCAACAGAGGAAATCATGATCAATACCTAAGCGGTGTAGTCCGCGTAAGTGGTCTCCTCTCCCCTATGTGTTTCCAAGCCCTAGACGGGTGGTGTAGGTACCGCCTAGGTCTAGGCGGACTAGGCGGGAGTTTTTTAAACCTTGGTCAATAGGTTGAGCAAAGCTATATAGCGTTTAGGTGCATTCCAGTGTCCATTCTAACCAATAGTATTAGTAGGATTACTATTTGGAGTTTCTAGGTGTCTCTTAATGGTCCTTTAGTTAAATATCCAAAGCAAGACAATCACCTAATTTCAAAAATTTTGATCTATATCTATTTACTATTGTTTTGCATATGTGGAGCGTTTAGAGTTCTGGACACTTCTTCAAAGAGCATAGCTCTGAGACTGATGCGGGGAGTTGAAGGACTTTGAAAAATATTGGGCCTTATGTATCATGATTTTTGTCAACGGAGCATCTGAACTTTGCTAAAACCCTCCACCCATTTCAAAGGAAAGGCTTAGATCAACTGTCAAAATGACGAAGTTTGAGACCTTAAGCTGCTTTAGGCATTTAAACCGAGCTGTGTTGTAACCATGATATCTTCCAGTTGGGTTGATACTCCTGCAAAAACTCATACGTGACTTATAGGATATTGTCAATTCCCATTAGGAAAATAGGAACTAATGCTAACAAAGATTCCTATGTATCTTGTATGTGGTGATGCGCAGCTACTTCACCCATTAGTCTATTGTAGTATATCTTTTTCACATGATACTTGTTAGTCAAAGTGGACTCACTCCTGGAGTGGTGGGTGGAACCAATGTACAGTTTGTCTTTGCACATCAAATAACCACTATAAGTTCTTCAAAGTTTGTTGCATGTCAATTAAAGCATCTTTTGTCACAAGGTCTAGCCAATCACATATTTTTGTCAGTGTTCATAAACGAGGGTTACACAATCTTATTGAAGTATTTGGTGATAACTGCATCAGATAGTTATATACTCTCATAATTACTTCTATTATGTATACCATTTAAGCATTTGGGTAACAACTAAACAAATATTGATGCTTTATTCATTCTTCTAAATTCAACATATTAATCAATGCAAACCAACCTAATTGAACCATTAAACAAATGAAATAAACCCTAAAATAGTAGAAAACTCTTTTTTGTCTGAATCTAAAGTAGTGATGCCTCTTTCCCATCACTTCTTTCTTATAGAGCAACGCTTTGATAATGTGGCGAAATGTGTAGCGAATTTTTTTTATATATGTGGTGTATGATCTGATTGTACTTTATTGGCTGTTCAAGCACCCACGTAGCGAATCCATGGTTTACAACTTAGATGGTTTACAACCTAGAATACTCGGACGTAGCGTTTTGGATGTTGTGTCTGTATCCGACAAGTTTCGGACATGGACTCTTTGCGGACGTGCCATGGACGCGTGCGGTTCAAAGCAAAACCCAATTTCCTTATTAGTTATACCCTGAATTAATTTATTTGGTAATATTGGGTTCAAAACCAATTGGTTTTTAAACCTAAAAATTGAAACCCATTACTTATATATTTGAGGAATTCCCATCATATTATCCCATGCAATCAAAACTAAACTTTTGTTATTAAACATTATTCTTAGTTTGATTTAATTTGATTCTTAATTGTTATAGATAATAGAAAGAAATTTACAAATGTTATAGGTATTTTAATTCAGTAATCTAATATAAATTATATATAGAGCCGTGTCCCTGTATCTTATATTTTACAAATTTTCCATGTCCTGTGTCCATAACCGTGTCTGTGTCTGTGTCCGGAACCGTATCCGTGCTACCTAGTTTACGACATTGTCCTTTGTGATAAGCAGATGACTAGGAAGTTGATCAATTGACGTGATCACACTGAGTAGAGATCTTTTATGCAAAGTTTACAGCATTGATATTTGTCATAAAAGGATGATTTGAGAAGTGGATCAGCTGATGTGACCACGGAAAGCAGCAATCTTGTATGCATTTGACAAGCCTTCTTTTTAAAGGAACTTGTGATTTTGATCTCATGAGGTTGTTGAGATAGATTAGATACTCTTGTCGTTAAAGTAAACAATATGCTATTTTTGATTATTCTAATGTCGATTTTGATGCATAAGCAGAAAAACTTTGGATGATGAGATGCTTCAATTTAGTGGATTAGTCTGAAATAAGTCACTTGGAACTTGTGATTGGATTTGAATGGGAAATAGCTAAATAGAGGGTATAAGTTATAGATCGAAATTTCTTTCATGGTGGTCACGAAGTCGACTAAATCCTAGATTGGATGACCAATACCATCATATGTTCTCAATTACTTGAAATTTAGATACATCAAATTTATATCTATAGTCTTTGCTCATAGATTAGGAGATGGAAAATGTTTTGTAGTTAGAAACCCAAACTTCTGTAACATACTAACATTACCAATGAAAGCTCAAAAGGGCAAGCAAATAATTACTAGACAATTGTTGTTGTACTAGTATTTTAGATCTTGAAGTTCGTCATGGAACTAAATCCATTCAACTGGGAGAAGTTAATTTTTCAACTGTAATAAGAGGAAACTTCTCTTATGGCTGAATCTCTTTATGCGCGTGCATATGCATGTCCATGTATTCTATGCACTTTGTGATTCTTTAATTTCATGTTCATTGTGACTGTTTATATTTTTATGCTTATTGGGAAGCTGGTTCATGAATTACCAAATGAACTCTTTAAGTTTTACTATGGCTTCCTTACTACGGCTTCCTAACTAACATGTTTTTGGAATTATGATCAAACTTTTGTTCATGCGTTTTCCTTTCACTTATACCCCCTTTCCTCTGTTGCTATCTAATTTATACATCCTTTGTATGTCTGTGAAATGAATTACACTGTTTTATTACCGTACCTGAATGTTGTAGCCTATTTATGTACCAACTACCAACTATTCTGTCCTAACTTATATCCTGTTTAAGCTTTGATTTTCATTTGTATATAAGGCCTTTCTTCATACAGTGGCTGATGAATATAAACTCTAATAAGTTCTAAATACATGATGCTTATTGCCATTATGTCCTTACATATAATAAGAGTCTTAAGCTAGCACTTCTCTTACTGATTTTTAGATGTTTATGCATCACATTTTAGTTTGAAAAGTATGCCCTGAGAATTTTATTTGCTAATTAGTTCTAGCATAAATGTGGACTATTCTCCTCTAGCATAAATGTGGACTATTCTCCTTACCTGTCAATATAGTTATGCAATATAATTGTTACCTAATGGGGCCTCTAAAGTGGAGGGCTAATAGATTTGTGCCCCTATGACCTAAAGGCAAAACGTATTAAAGTGTTGTGTTCAAAAACAAAATAACAGTATAACACCCAATCCATCATCCATGTACTCTAGGTTGGGCTAAACCCGTCTTATAACATGCCTTCACCACATATAATGGAATGCTTGTCTTAATCATAAATTGAATTTTGCATACTTACCCGCAAGAGTTCAAATTGGATTGCATACGCTCCATGCTTTATCTTGAGGCTTATATTTTTGCCACCATCGACTTTGTTATATTTGATCTTCATTATAGTGTCTTGAAAGGCATTTCACAAAAAAAAATATCACTTTCTTAATTTCTAACTCGATCAAATGTGTGTGTTTGTTTTAGTAATCTTGGATAAAGCTCATCCTTATCGCATTGTTTAGGTAAAATTTTACTTTTCATGGACTCTTAATTTATGAATCCTAATTTTTTAAATAGTGATGTGAGACAAAACCCATCTCATGACACTGACATTAGTATTTATTGGATGTGAGACAGTTATCCAATGATGATATTTTGTATAAGGTTTTACCTTGGATGAACTCTCATGGTTCATTAACTTTTGGCCCTCTGGCTTGGTATCAATTTTTAGCCACCACCACAATACACACCAAAACAAAAGAAGGGAAAGAAGAAAACCCCAGAACTTCCAACTCAAAAGGAAAAGTAAAAACACACACAAAGAAAGTATTATATTTTGAGTTTTTCAATCCTTCAGAGGGGAAACAGTAATTTATATTTAAAATATTCAAATTCAGTGGATGTAAATGCTTATGCTGATTTGGATAAAGCCTAATGATCTCTCACTTGTTCATTGATTTTGTAGTTGCCGCAACAGGAGAACTCATTTGACTGTGGTCTTTTCTTGCTTCACTATGTGGAGCTGTTCTTGGAAGAAGCTCCAATTAATTTTAATCCGTTCAAGATAAACAAATTCAATAGCTTCGTAAGTTACCAATTCCCATTGCCAAAAGTTGTTGGTTAAGAATATTGTTGTTGTTGTCATTATTATTGGTGGTGGTGGTACTATTATTGATATTTAATAATTAGTTGTGGTCCAACTCAATCGAGTTTGAACCTAAACCTATTTCACACCGAAATACATGTTGCCATTGTGCTACAGTAAACTGTATGGTCTTTTAAATTGAATATGATGACTGATGCTCGGTGCCAACTAGGATTATTATATTTACTCCCCATTTCTCACATACACTCAAAATAAAGTTTACCTCATTATAACTTTTTGCTCCTACAATTTTTCTTCACTGCTTTTTCCCCATAAGGTTGGTGGTAGGGTGTTAGTAATAGATGTGAAAAATCAATAGAAACTTAAAAGTACCATATTTTCATCGTAGAGGAATTATTTGTAGTCATTTTCTCAATTTATTAGATATTATGTTTTTAAAAATGAGTATGCTTATGTACTTGTTCCTACATGTGCCCGTAATCTTGAACATATAGGTTCAGAAATTTAATACCTGCATTTAAATAAGAAATGCAAAGGTAGAAATTTTAAATATATAATTTTATATGCAAATACGAAAATAAAATCATTCAATGTATCAAAATAGTTGATCATATTGAGAAGCTAATTATTGAGTAATCAGGGAACATTTACTGAAGAAATTGACGTGTTAGCATTTCAAAATGAGCTTGGATATGCATAGTCGAATGCAGATTTCGAATGAGACTAGGTTTTGAATTTAGATTACAGATAGGATGGGTATTATTATGGAGGTCATAGTCCTTTTTTCTAAGTTATAGAGAACTGTTAGTAAGACTTTGGGCACACTTGTCATGTAATATTAAGTAGTCATTGTAATTACAAGATCACCATTTTCGGAGCCCAAAAGGTTCAAAATGCGGATATGAAGGGTAAAAATGTTGAAAATAAACTATAGGCGAGTATGTGTTATCAAGGAGAACTTCATGGGGATGGGTGGTTACTGAAATTTAGTACTAAATGTTGAAACTGTTCATTTATTTATTCATTGTTAAAAAAACATGTAACTCGTTATTTTGCCTTATGTAACCTAACATACCTTAGACATTATGTAAACTTTTGAAATAACTCGTACATGTGATAGCTCTATGTTGTTACTATATAACATGCATCATTTCAATATAACTTATGTTATTTCAACTAAATTTATGATAGAGATCAGAGAGTATTTTCTTTCTTAAACTTGAAGTAATTAAGTAACTATTTTTTAATTGTTTGTTAAGCTTTCATGGCTAGTTTTGGTGACATCATTATGTAATTGTGAAATCAGGAATGTCACTAATAAAATGAATGTGAAATTATAAATGAGATGTAAAATTGTGATCATATATTTCAATTTTATTGTGATAGTTTGTAAATTAGTGTAGCTTATATTAAATTAAAGATATTTTTTATGAAAGTATTTTTTCTTTTTGAAATTCTGTTTCTAACTCTTGAAATTAATACAAACATCTTTTATATTTCTTAAAATAAAGAATATGAATTGTGCTTTAAGCACTATCAAGAGGCTTTAAGTTATACGTCATCATATTTTTAACATTGCTTGAGACTTGAGAGTTTTCTTTATGTTTTTGTTTTAAACTTGCAGTACATTGTGCTTCTGGATTGGTTGTTAAGACATTATGATGTCTTTTGTGGAGAAATTATAATGTTATATTTGATAATTGTGATCTTGTGTTTGAAAACAATAATGTTATATTTATTGAGTATATAAATAAGTAGTAGACACATAATCTACATTGAGTTATGGGTTATGTTGTTTTTCGTTTTACGGTTAATAACTAGTAGAAACAATTACTTATTAAATATTTAAATAAGTAATTGTGATCTTATGTTTGAAAACTATGATTCTATTTATTAAAATCATTATGCAATTTTTATTTATTGAATATTTAAATAAGTAGTAGACACATAATTTGCATTATGAGTTATAAGTTATGTTGTTTTTCGTTTTATGTTATCGGGAGGCAAGCATTATTTTATGCATTTTTGTTATTCTCAACTTGTTATTATGATTTTCTGTGATAAATTGCGCATGTGGTTGTAATCTTTTAGTGCATATATTCTTAGCAGATATGTTATTTTTGAATTGGTGGATTGAATGCTGAACTTTTTCCTTAATTTATTATTAAATAGAATAAGAATTGGGTGAAGACAATATTATCAACCATTTATATGGCGTTATGGTATGTCATTTCATTCTTGCACTTTGCCTAGAATAATCAGCCATATGAATTTTTTGAAGTCCTAGACATGTCGATATGCTCGTATCTGTGTGATTGTCTGCTCCTTTGATTCATACGTACAAAGAACTTTACTTGTTATGATCTAGGTTTCTTGTAGACAATGCTGCTACTATGTAATATTATTTGACATCTTCATGCTTGATGACTTGCCGCATAAATAAGTTCCTTTATATGTTGCAAAATGTACTTGAGCAAACATGTTGATGCGCCCCAAGATGTGAACTATCCTGACTTCAATGTAAAATTGGTTTCTGTAGTGCAACTTGTGTCCCGTTATTAAGATGTATCCCTTAACTACAACTTTGCTCCGACCTCTAGGTTTGTTAGCCTTCATCTGTCTACAAGCTATGTATTATCACTTTAATTCTTAGATAAGCCACGAATTTCCTTGTGCATGGCAAGAAGGCATGTTTGTTATTTTTTTTATCATGGCATTATATAATCTCTCAATTGTCATTTTGGATATCGTACCACCTAATTTTTTTTTCTCATTATCAAGTTTGCTTCCTGTATCATGTCCTGAATTGTGATAACTGCTACTACCAAGCCCTTGATACATTCATCTTCTTTTTGGGCTTAATAAATTTTTGGTTTTTTGCATTATACCCTTTGGATCTTTCATATTTGCAAATTTCCCCCCAATTCAAATATTTTCTAATTTAACCCCCGCAAATCTCATACATTGGTTTAAAATACGCATTAAGGTTTAAGTTGAGGAATACTCATTCTTTTTGTTATAGCTTAAGATGAAATATTAAATTGACTAAAATACCCTTCGAATTGGAGTTTGGGGGGACATTCTTGTTCCTTCTGTAAAAAGAAACTAAAACGACTATATCAATAGTCATATTCGACGATAAAATGATCTTCTTTTTATAAAAAGATAGGGTTTCAAACGCGAAAACCCCAACCAAATATGGTATATGAGTGAAAAGGTATTAAAAAGGAGAGTACTGTCAACTGCAAAAATATAGCCGTAATAGGCTTAAAAAATGACATCAAGTTTGAAAATTTACAAACAACCTTGCAGATTTGCCATTTCTTTGAAATTGTCGCATAATTGCATCATTACTAACAATATAAAAAACATCACATTCTATGTAGGTCACTAAAGCCTTTGTTCATCCGTTGATCTCTTATGCGTTTACGCAGTTTAGTTCATGATATTTGTTGCTGAAAATACTCTCTAAACACTTGCAGTTTTAAGTGAGTCCCTTATTACCCTCCAACTCGACTTGGGATAAAGTGTTCAACCTTCGTCTTGACAGTGATGCCCCTAGAGTGTTTATTATTTAAGATTTATACATGGAGCAAGCTGGTAGTGGTGTTTTAACTTGTTTTGTTACATGAAAAGGGACAAGATACTTTGATCCTTCTGTTTAAAGATTTCAGCCGTTAGTATTACACGGTAGAAAGTATAGTAAATAATGATTGAGGCATATGGTCTCAGATAGCAGAACTAGGACACGTGTGAACTTGGATATGACAATGCAGATATCATCAATTGTTATTGACTTTTTAAGGCATAAACCAAAAACATACTGTTCTTTAAAATGATTTCGTCACAAAATGCTAAACAATGTGAGGAGAATTGTTGATGAAATGCAGGAAACTATTTGAGATGGTTTGTGCATGTGAAATGAAACCACTAGATGTGTGAGTAGTTATGGGGCCATAGTTGGTGCAGCAAGGAGGCCTGGGATATCTAAATGAACATGGATTTACATCAGATATAAAAGATCTCATAGCTATTAATTAAACACTAAGGGAATTGAGCTACATGGACGGTAAGGATTATTTTAGGACCTAGAAAGGTTATTTTGTTGTGCATCAAATTTTAAACAGTCAGTTTTCTTGTTGTACCTGTTGATCGTATTTTTTTAATGAGTAATTGAAAGTGTTTAATTATATTACTATAGTTATATATATCCTCTATTTCTTATTTCTTGTGGGTACTATAGTTATATATATCCTCTATTTCTTATTTCTTGTGGGTACTTTTCAGCTTACGATGGATTGGTTTATTCCTTCTGAGGCATCTTTTAAACGTTCTCTCATTCGGAAGCTAATATACGATCTTCTGAATGATCCCTCTCAAAATGTTCCTCCAACCTCCAATGATGTTATTTCCTCGGGATATCATGATAGTAATACTGAGCAGAGACCGGGTTTGGAGTTTCTTAATAAGCATTATGATACATCCAAGAGTTATGTTGGTAACTCCACATGTTCACTCACCGTTAGTGGAATTGAAATGAATCTTGAAACTTTACCTTCTCCTGGTGTTGCTCAATGCGATAAACAAGGAAGGAGGGTTATGCATGAATTCCTTGAACCACGAACAAGTTCAATGTCTCTATTTCAGGAGGATGCATCTTTTCAGATGCCCAAGTGTGCAACAAGCTCAAACAAGGTACCTTTTTTTGTCCATGATGTTCAATTAGTAGATATAGTAAGTTTTAAGCATCACGTTCTTTTTCCTACTCCTGTGAGTTGTAAGCTGCCACTTATGCCTAGTACACTTAATAGTTTGCTTTGCTTGAAATCATATCCATATACATTTTCCCTGCCCGCGGTGAAATTACAGGATGTTTTTTCTTTCTGTTGAAATTTGATTTTTCGTTTCCTTTTGAATTTTGATTTACTTTGACATCATAACTGTTTTTGATAGTTTAACTAGGTGAAAGTTGCATCATTATTGAGTAAAATAAACTACTTCGTTATGGGTGTCTGTCAAACCTGAGATGGAAGCATTTGAAGTTATTACATGTAATATCAAATACACTCTTTAATTGTGAAAGTCAGAAGAATAGCACCATAATCCATCTGCATAATCCATCTGTTAGAAGAGAGTATTAGTTTAGCATTCGGTTAGTCTCACATTGCCTGTGAGACTAACTTGTAACTAATCAATCTCTATAAATAATAAAGTATAGAGTGAGGGGAAATCTCTTCAAGAAATTCTTCTCTCCAAATCTCAACATGGTATCAGAGCCTATCTCTAACTCTAACCCTAATACTAATCCAAAACCCTAGCCGCCAAAACCCTGCAGCTGCCTCTCTTCGAAACCCTAACCCTAATTACCGCGTCTTCACATCCACAGCACCCGCCGCCAAGTTCATACATCGTCCTTATCTTCCTCGTCAACGTCATCGGCATCATTTCCCTCGAGCTCATTCGTCATCCGATCCAGATCCGCAACCCGACGTCACTCGCTGTCACCATTAGGCCCTTGCTCGCTACCGCCATGCCAGCCGCTCGCTGCTCTCTTTTTCCTTTTGGATCTGAATCAGATCTGCAAGTTGCCTTGTAAAAAAAAACCTTCGGGTTTTTGATCTTTAACCTTCAGGTTCTTGCACTTTAATCTTCGGGTTCAAAATTAAACCTTTGGGTTTTTAGACTTATTCAACCCACTGACTAATTCAAGAATTATTTTCTTCAACTTGGACATACTTAGATTGTATCCATTTTGGAGTACAACTTGTGGAGGGTATTGTCTTGAACTCTACTCGTCTGTTTCATAATAGCTGGATCTGAGGAACTCAAGAATTCTGAGTTAACGGTCTAGACGAAAGTTTCGGTGATATTTTCTGGTCAAGGTTTTAAATATCGGTTATCAGAGATTTATCGGACGGCCAAAATCCTTATCGAATAGCGAAAATCGGGGATATATCGGGGATAAGTAGTATTTATCGGAGCAATATACTGGATGGTGTATATATATAATATAATAACTAAAAAATGTAATCTAACCATGCTTAATGAAATATAAACATACTAATACAGAAAAGTAAAGTATGTACAGTTTATTCACTAATTTCTAAATAAGTCTCTGTTACAGGAAAAAAAAAAAGCAAAGTATGATAAAAGAATAGTTATAGAACTGATATTACTCAAAAGAGAAAGTGCGTACGTGAAGGTATTACAAGAGAAGGAAAGCTCACAGCATGTGTATATAGCCATGTTTCCGGACAAAAAAAAACATGGTTGACAAAGGGTAGGCGAGCGACGAAGTTCAAAGTTAAAGTTCACGAAGACGAGTGACGAAGAGGCACAAAGAAATGAGATGGAGATAACGGAGGAAACGCCCAACGAGAAAAGAAGCAACCGCCAGAGACGAAGTTAGGGTTTGAAGGTCAGATTCACAAAGTTTCGGGTTTTAAGTTTCATATTATTAACAAAACGGGTCGGGTCGGGTTTTAAATACTCAACTCAAAATGTTTGGCCGATAATCCCGATAATTTAGGCTTATCGACCGATAAGTGTCGATAATGCCGATAACTCGTCGATAATCTCTCCAAAATGATAACCGATTACAAAACCAACTTATCTTAGCGGAGAGCTTAAAAATCCGATAACTCGGCCGATAATATCGATTATCGGTCGATATTTAAAACAATGTTTCTGGTAGAATCACTAATCGGAAGCTTGATGGAATTAACTATCTCCAGTAGAAACCTGTTATTGAAATCAACGTAATAGGCCGAGGCAAAATTGGACAGACCCTCCTACTCCGACATTAGAATCTTGGATATTGGATGATAGTGTCCTCTTGCATGAAATTCTTAATACTATGGAACGTAAAACTTAGGATTTAGTTCTTCATTATATGACAATGAAGAAATTTTGGTGATTTTTGTAAGATCTCTATGGGGGTAACAGCAATATTAATCGGGCATATAAAGTAATTCAAGAGTTGTTTCGTAAGAAACAGGATGATAAACCCATGGATGATTAGTATGGTGAGTTCAATCGTCTGGCTGAGGAATTTCGTCAGATTTTTCCTATTACTGGAGATGTAAAACAAATGCAGAGCCAATGGAACAAACTTATAATACTCACCTACTTGGTTACCCTCAATTTCATTTACTACTCTGCTCGACCATAAATCATGGGGAGCTCCGTTATTAGTTCTCTGACTGAGACTTATCACTTTCTGAAGAATGTTGCCCCTGCACAGCTACTTATATCCACTGCGGATCGCTCTGTACTTGCCATTCAGAGTTAGTAGTCTTATGGACGACGGAGTCATACTGGTGGTCGTGGAAGAGGTAGAGGAAATTTTAAAAGGAGGGGAGGTTATCACACTAGTCGTTCTGGGGGCCAAGGTGGTCGGCAAGGTGGTCGTGGGGTCCATCTCAAGACGGACATGCTCATGGCGATGACTCAGTGAAGACTTATAACTACTGTCACCAGTCATGACATCTCAAATATAATTGTCCTAAATTGAAAAAGAAGAAAGCCAAGAGTGCTTATATGACCACTCAGGACAACTTCACCTCATCTGATAGTGAAAGTCAACCACAATCACTCTTTCATGATGCGGAGCTGCAACGCCAATTTTAAAAATTTTAATTATTTCAGTAGTATTAGAGTTCACAAACATCGTCTTCCTCCTTATTCGCTAGTCTCAAAAGTGCAGGTATCCCGTTATCTTTACTTACATCGCCTTCGTAATACTTGAATTATGGATACACATGCCACTGATCATATGACTAGAAATCAAGGTATATTGTCATCTTTCTCCCCTACATCTAATTCAGTTATATTAGCTGACGGTTCACGTACACCTGTTCAGGGTATCGGCAATACCAATTCTATTTCTAGTCTTCCTCTTTCCTCCGTATTTTATCTTCTTAGTTTTCCCTATAACCTTTTATCTGATAGTAAGATTACTAAATCTCTAAACTGTATAGTGATATTTTTTCACACATTGCGTCTTTCAGGACCTGGTCACGAGGAAAACGATTGGGACGGTAGATGAGCAGAACGACCTTTATAAACTGGAATTGGACGCCAAATATTTGGCTTGTATCGAAAACTTATCAGCCTTATAATACCACTGTCAGCTAGGACATCCCTCTCTTTCTGTTCTCAGCTTCTTAATCCCTAGTTCAAAGCTCTTTCCTCATTAGAGTGTGAGCCATGTCAACTTGGCGAACACCATCGTGTGTCTTGTCCTAATCACGTTAATAAGAGGACTGCTAAGCCATTTGATCTTGTTCATTATGATGTCTGGGGGCCATGTTCAATAACTTCTAAATTGGGATTCCGATACTTTGTCAGTTTTGTGGATGATCAGTCTCGTGTTACTTCGATTTATCTTCTCAAATCTAGGTCTAAAGTTTTTTCTACATTAAACTCTTTATTCTGAAATAGTCAATCAATTCAAGACTTCGATAAAAAATTTCCGATCTGATAATGCAAAGGAATATTTGGATGGCAACTTCACTAGTTTTCTTGAACAATATGAAATCCTCCATCAGTCTTCTTATGTTTACACTCAGCAAAATCGAGTTGCTGAACAAAAAAAACAGACATCTCCTTGATATTGTTCGGACCTTGCTATTCATCGCCACATTCCCAAATAACTTTAGGGGGACGCTATCTTAACAGCATGTTACTTGATTAATTGAATGCTCTCTTTTGTTCTGCAAGATAAAATTCCTTTCAAAAAAAAAAAACCCACCACCCCCATCCAGTTTAAATATTCCCAACCACCCCCATCCAAAAATAGATTGGGGTGGTTGGGGGTATTTTTTATACCCTAACGATTATCTCTTTCCGCTTCCTTGAAATATTTTTAGCTCTTTGCTTTGTTCATAATCACAGTCCAAATAAATAAAAGTTTGACTCTCGGTCTATTAAAGATATTTTTCTTGGCTACTTCCGAAAGCATAAATGTTACAAGTTTTTCTGTTCGTCACTCAATCGTCTTGTGTTATTTGCTGATATAACATTCTTTGAAGATAAACCCGGTCACTCTAGTTCTCCATCTTCATTATCACCAGATGAGTATAACTATTTAATCCTACAAAAGTCATTGGTTAACGCTGATGCATCTGCTGACAATACTATTTGCGTTATTGGCAAAGACTCAGTTCGGTTTAAAGACCCAATTCAAGTTTATCATCGTCGCTCTGCTCCTGCTCCTGTGCTAACGTCGGTCTCAACACCACGTCCTCCGTCCGAAGAACCTTAATTAGTAAATGCAAATTTACCCCCTTCTACGAAAGACCTTTCTATTGTAGTTTGGAAAGGGACACTAACTTGTACTCAACATCCTATTTCTACCGTTGTCTCCTATGATCGCCTCTCCTCTACCTTTCGATCTTTTGTTACTTCTCTCGAAGCCCTGACTATTCCAGGTTGGAACCAAGTGATGCAGGACGAAATGATGGCCTTACAACGGAATAAGACTTGGGATTTGGTCCTACTTTCACCAGGAAAGCGGCCCGTCGGCTGCAAGTGGGTGTACACTATCAAGTTGAATCCTGATAGAACTTTAGCACGCCTGAAAGCCCGACTGGTTGTTAAAGGCTATTTACGGGTGTATGGTTTGGATTACATAAATATCCTCTCTCCGGTGGCAAAAATGACATATATTCGGATTTTTCTTTAGTTAGCAGCGATAAATCACTGTCCACTTCATCAGTTGGACATCAAGAATGCATTTCTTAATGGTATTCTAGATGAGGAGGTTTACATAGAGCAACAACAAGGTTTTGTTGTTCTGGGGGAGAATTCGAAGGTAAGCTGAAGAAATTACTTTATGGTCCGAAGCAGTCTCTGAGATCTTATAGCGATTTCAGAATGGAAAACGAATTCTGTTAGTTGTGTATGTGGATGACATCGTAATTACATGGGATGATGCTTCTGGTATTGACAACCTGAAGAAGCGAAGAAGCATTTACATACACATTTCCAAACTAAAGATCTTGGTTTCCTAAAATACTTCCTAGGAATTGAAGTTGCGAAGTCAACAAAGGATATTTTTCTATCGCAAAAGAAGTATGTTCTGTATATGCTCTCAGAAGCCGGGATGTTAGGATGCAGAAGTTGATTTTCTAATGGATGTGAACTCAAAACTACTACTAGACCAGATAGAGTTTTTGAGGATGTTGGGCAGTATAGAAGATTAGTGGGGAAACTGAATTATCTGACGGTGATCAGACCTGACATCACATTCGTAGTCATTGTTGTGAGTCAGTTCTTATCCGCACCAAGAATTACTCACTTAGATGCAGTAATGAGAATTTAAAGGTACTTGAAGAAGATTCTAGGACGAGAATTCTCTACTCAAATTAAGGACACCAGAGTTGCAAACTTCTCTGATACAGATTGGGCTGGATATCCTTTTGATAGGAGATCGACTACTGGATAGTGTCTTTCTCGGAGGAAATTTGGTGTCATGGAAAAGTAAGAAGCAAAATGTTGTGTCTGATCCAGTGCAGAATCAGAATACAGAGCTATGACAAATGTGACACTTGAGATGATTTGGATCAGAGACCTATTGACAGAGATTAGTTTTCCTCCAGAATGTCCTATGAGTCTATATGGCGGCAATAAAGCAGCGATTCACATTGCTGAGAATCCCGTGTTTTATGAGAGAACCAAACACATTGAAGTCGATTGTCATGTAGTCCGCAAAAAGCTTGAGGACAATCATCACGACAAAACATGTATTGACTGTACATCAGTTGACAGACATTCTTACAAAATCTCTTGGTCGAACACGAGTTGACTTTATTTGTGACAAGCTGGCATGCATGATATATATACTCTAGCTTAAGAGGGAGTGTTAGAAGAGAATATTAGTTTAGCATTGGTTTAGTCTCACATGGTTTGTGAGACTAACTTGTAATTAATCCATCTCTATAAATAATAAAGTGTAGAGTGAGAGGAAATCTCTCCAAGAAACTCTTTTCTCTCCAAATCTTAACACCATCAAAATAAACTTGAAGTGAAATCCAAGTACACAGAATTTGTAAAGGTTAAAATAAACCTGAAGTCAAAATAAACCCGAATACATTCTTAATCGTGACAGTTCAAAGAATGGCATCATAATCGCTCAAATAAACTTGGAGTGAAACCCAAGCACATAGGATTTGTAAAGGGAAAAGTAAATGGAAAAGCTTAAGTGATTGATATCAATGTTGTCTCTGTCGTATGGATATTTACTTTTTAACGTTTGCATAGTCTTAAAAGAAATGAATTGTTTATATTAGGTTGTATATGTTTATGTCAAAATCTCTCTAACCATTACACCAAACCACCAAAACTCCAAAGTTTTGGTAAGTTATATTTTTATACACATGCCCCCAGAAGTTGAATGTCTTTTTTATGGTCCAAAACTTGGACTCACGTAATGATGTCAATTTTAAGAAAATCTACTTTAAATTCGTGGTCTGTGAGATTTGAACTTGAGTTGCTCTGATACCATGTTAAAGTTTCCTAACTATTACACTAAAACTCCGAGATTGTGTTAAGAGTTGCTGGTTATATTTTTATATTCTAATGGTTTATATTGCACTGACATCCCATAATAGCTATGCATTATTGTGAAGTGTGAATGTATTACAGAACCGGAACCCATCATGATCCATTGTTTCTAAGTGTGATATATTTCTCGCACATGATAGGTTATATTTTTATATTCTAATTCTCTATATTGCATCTACATCCCATAATAGCTATACATTGCTGTGAAGTGTGAATGTTAGACAAAACCTAAACCTATCCTGATCCATTGTTTGAAGTGTTAGATATTATTAGTATTTAGATCTAGTAGATATTATAAGATATTATAATATATTGTGAAATGTGATTAGATATGATTTTATCTCGTACCTATTTTGTAATATTTTCCTAATCTCTATTTAAGAGAGGTCAGGGTTAGATGAATAATAATATTTGCTTTTTCTATTTTTTACATAGTATCGGAACCTACTCGATCCTAGCAACTTCTCCCATATTTTTAAATCTCGAGGCTGTCGAGGGGGTTTTGCATGGCCTTCATGCTCCCCTCGGCGGCTATGACAACATCTTCCTCGGCTTCGACGACATCTTTGATTTCTACATTATTATTTTTATTAAATCTTTGTTGAAACTCAACAAAAAAGCGCTAACCTCTAGAGAAAAAAGGCATTAGTCATCACGGTATTGTTCAACAATAAATAGTAAGCCGCTTGTACTATTTATTGTGAACAGTATTGTTCTTCATAATCTTCCAATGGTTGGATGTAAAAGTACGTAGTTAATTTTGACGTTGCTTTTATTGGCTAACTCGCTTAGAATTTTTATCTACTAGTTGACCCATCTAGGGTTTCTATGCTTTGTTGGGAAGGGACGGAAAGTTAAATAATGGAAGGGAAAGGTAGGGAATGGAAATGAAAAGATAAAATGTTGTTTGGGAGTTTAATGAAGGGAACGAAAGTGAATTTGTTTTACCTTGTTTGGGAGCTCTAATAAAGAGGAGGAAAGTGAAATGAATATGTATAAAGTTACATAAATACCCTTATATTTTGGATGGGAGTATATCTTAGCTATTAATTTTAATGTCATAAGGGTATAATTGTCTCATCACATTGCAAAATTTTATATTCTGCTATTCCCAAATTGGTCCCAAATTGGAGGGGAGAAAAATAGAAGGAAATTTAACTTTCCTTTCCATCCTCAACCCTCAAAAAGACTTCCAAACAAGGTGAGATTGAAATTTCACTTCAACTTCCATTTATTAATCTCCGTCCAAATAAGGTGTTAGGGTTTCTCTCTACTGGCTGACTCGCCTAATCTTTTTATTGGCTGACCTACCTAGGGTTTCTCTCTACTAGCTGACCTACCTAGGGTTTCTCTCTACTAGCTGATCTGCCTAGGGTTTCTACTGACTGATTTGCCTAGGGTGTTTCTACTGGCTAATCCGCCTAGGGTGTTTGTATTGACTTATCCGCCTAGGGTGTCTCTACTAGCTGTTTTGTTTCTATTTGTAACAAGCTAGATATATATAGTATTATATGCTCCAGTTTGAGGGGGAGTGTTAGATATTATTAGTATTTAGATCTAGTAGATATTATAAGATATTATAAAATATTGTGAGATGTGATTAGATGTGATTTTATCTCGTAGCTATTTTGTAATTTCATTCTAATCTTTGTTTAAGAGATTAGCGTCAGATAAATAATAATCTGTCTTTTCTATTTCTCTACATTAAGTGTGATATATTTCTTGCACATGATGGGTTGACCATGAAACTACATTTATCAGGATTGATGATTATTCCATGTTTTTAAGTTCTGTTTCTGGTTATTTGAATTGAGCTGCAATGACTATGAGTTTATATCTACCTATCATCCATGCAGCTACATTTATCTCATAATTTCCGGGCATGTCTCAATAAGAAAATGATATTTGTGAAGTAAAGAAATCAACGTGAAGGGTCATCAAAATCAGTGATGTGGATAGGGTACGGAAAAGATGAAGGAATAAAAAAGTGAGATTTGGGTTTTGAAGGAGCAATCTCAATTCACTGGCAATTAGTAATATCATCATTATTTCATTCATTGATAAAATGAAGTATATTAAAGTCCTGTATGTAGGCATACGACTAGCCTACCTAATTCATAGTTTAATACAAAAACAATGAGACATTTTGTTTGTCTAGTCTACTTCCTAATAAAATAAAATAAAAAGGAAACATATAGTATAAAAAAAAAGGAAACATGTAGTTTCCTAATCTAATATGAAAACAAAAAATAAACAGATTTCTGAAACAATTCATAGAGAGTTAATTAAGTAAATAGGTTTGTCAGTTCTTCTTTGATCTTCTAGAATATTCTTGGAAAATAATCTCATTAAAAGAAACATAAAAATGGTATAAGGATTTTAGTTCTCATATCATAACGTGTGAATGAAAAGCAATATCTATCACACATAGATTATTAATTTTAATATGTATTTATATAGCTGTGTCCTTATTTTCTAGTTTCTATAATTTTGGTGTGTCCTCTATCTGCACCCTCGTCTGCACTAGCACCCATATCTGTGGAACATAGGTTCAAGTATTGAGACCCTATTTTGAAATAATTGGCTTGACATATCACCGAGTTCGTTGAAAGCTCCAACACTAGCCTAAAAATGAACTTTCTTATGCTATCATCATCAAGCAGAATATTTGGTGCTGTTATTCTTATGGTTTCACTAAACGATGATGTAAAATTACACATGTTCACATCAATTAGAAGATTTGGTGTGGGAATTATTGGGAGTAGGTGGCAATGCAAAATGTGCATAATAAGTATCATATTTTATGTACACATTTATGGAGGGACGGAGGAATGTAGATAGTGACATTGCAATAGTGCTGCTATAAAAAGTTATCTTAATGGACTAGTCTTCTGTTCCTTCCATGTATAGCTTTTCTTGAAGTATTTCCTTTCATTTACAGAAGAGCCATGTTCGCTTTCAGTAGCGAAAAACCTAAATTGTTTTTGCTTATCCTTTATATTATAGATGCGTCTTCTCATAATTGTGGTCGCCTGCTGTCATTTTGAATTTAGGAACATGCAGATAAAAGCAAACAATTTAGTACCTCAAACCTTGACAGAGAAACTCACTGTCCAGTTGGTGAAAACTCGACTTTGTATTGTCTCAAGGATGTTGGAGAACCTGAGACGCCTTGGAATTCAATGCAAGAAAAAGAAGAGATTGGTTTAAGTTTGTTGCCTAAATCATGTAACGTAACAGTTTCCAATCTGAGTGGTGAAATCCAGGAGAGGACTGTCCCAGTAGAGGACTGTGGCTGTGTCTCGGATAGCCCTCCTTCATCTTCTGGTGAGAATCAAGATGGTGGCACTGATTGTTCTCAGGAGATTGATACTAGTAAGACCGTAGGGGACGAAACTTACGAAATTTCTCAGGAAATTGAAACCGCAACTGAAACTGAACGTGATGACATCAAGCATGAGGAAGTTTATATGGCGGAAGCCAAGGATTATGGTAAAGATGGGGAGAAAAATGATTCTCATGAAACCGACACAAACAAAGCAGAGGCTTTGGTTAGTGAAGAATTCCAGTCAGTAGTTGATACGACCAATGTGGTAGACTGTGTGAAAGATGAAGATATACAGAGGAATGACAATCATAACGATGAAGAGTCTTTCCCTCCCCAGAACTCAAAGAATGTTGCTGTTGCTGATGAAATCTCATTAGCCAGAGATGGTAGGCAGCTAAAGAGAGGTGGACCGAGCTCAAGGATAGAAAAATTTTACCAAAAGCGCCGGAAAGTTTTGCGACCCGATGGAGAAAGGAGGTGCACCCGGAGCTTGTCCCGAGACAGCACCACATCCTGACTTGTTTCTTTTATCGTCTTGAAGTGTTAAAAATGTGTTTATGTTTCTCATGCAAAGCAAAACCCTGTAAATCCTCCGTATCATGTTTTTTCATGGGTTGTAAAGGATAATCATCTTAGTATGCGATCTTGTTATGATTTGTTGATATTTAACCCATATGTCGGTTACTGGCTCAGTTGCCATCTAGCTAAAAGCATGCGTTACTAAAAATGTTGATTTTTCTGGTGAAGGGCATAGCATGTAAGTGGGACTTTCCAAGCCTTAAATCCCTTTTTAGATGTAGCCGCATTTGGGTTGTCCAGTTAAAATACGTTGATCTCTGTAGTCTGTTAAACTGAGTTTAGACACGACTCCTCTCAGGCCGTTTGCCGCGTAGCTTTATAGTCGATAAGTTTTAACATGCTTTTGCAGCAAAGTTTCTACAATTTCTGGAGCCGAACTTTTTTGCAATTTGCCTCGCGATGGTAAGCAGTAGCCCGTGAGGGATGGCAGAGGTATTGTTATCACTTGTGAAATGGCTGGTATACGCTCTCATATCAGACTCAAAATGCAACCGAAGCTCGATACGGCCGCGCGCTTGCTGTTATTCTTCGATGACAGCAAAAGAGATGTCAAAGAAAAGTTAATACATCGCTAGCGCAACGGGCAGGGCCTCGTTGTGGGTGACGCCTGATCCGATTGTCCAACTTAATGAAGAAATAAAGATCAGATCGATTGTACTCGGTTTCCAATTTTCAAGAGGATATGCTTAAAAGTTTTCAACAATTCTGTGCAACGCTTTTGTTAATAGCAGGAGCAAAATGATGAAACTAAAACGAAGTATTTTTGTTTGATTTACAGTTAAGGGAATTTCATATTCTCTTTTGCTCCGTGTTCAACCTCTCTCCTTCAGTTTCACTTCGTCTCCGTTTCTTGTTTTTCCACAAATTAGTAACAGACATAATCCTCATCTCTTGGTAATTTTCTGATTGGGTTATTTGCGTATGTACTTCTTAAATCATGAGTGTTCATAAACTACCTCTCAAATTGCAACAAATCTACCCTCCAAAGTATAGATTTTAAAATAAACACCCATAAAATCAATAAATCATCAACTTTGTGAGTAAAAATTTAATTGTTTTATTGATAATTTTTTACATTACAATTATAAATTTAAGCATTACTCCTTAATAACTCACCCGCCGACCCTCCCAGTGTAACACCGCAAAATGAAAAATAAATTGAATGATTCGGATGAGCGAGCAGTTTCTGAACAATCCAAACAAACATTTGAAATAGAGTCCAGACGGGGGCGGCTTCTAACAAAGACGCCAACTACAGAGGCATATAAATTGAATCAATGACCAACATGAACTTAGTAAATAATGTTTCGATACGATTCGAGGGTTAAGATCCAAGGTTCAAGGCCAACTTCGGTCTTCATCCAGAAAAGGAAAAGGGAAACAAAAAAACAAAGGCATCAAAAATACTATAGTCGTGTTACAACTCACGACATGAAGTATAAATTGAAGTTAAAGAATATTAATAATCACCCAACCGCAAATAAAGCCCAAGCTTATATATTGTTATAGCTCTTCCTTCAAAATGTAAGGGTGATCCATCCAAAACTTGGGGCCTATTATGTCAACGTGGTCGACGGTAACCTTCATTCGCATTCTTTTAACAGGGTTGCCACTCTCATCCGTTTTCACCGTCTCTTCCACCTACATATTTTGAACGCGCTTAAATTTACCAAATTGTCGGTGGTTGACGATACAATCTTCTAACGGGATTCCAGGTGCAAAGATTTTACCTTATCTCGGAATACACACGACCCTTTCCTGAAGATTGCAGGTAACTCGTCATAATTAATATCAAACTGCTTGAAAAGCATCTCATTTTTATCCCTTGTTTGAGTTCCCTGCAGAGAACATTGCGAATCCAGGTTGGCTTTAAAATATGGTACTCATATACAGGAATACGATTCTGTGCTAAGATGGATGAAAATTATAATAAAGTAGCGTCATGGCTATCTAAACCATTGTAGTAAGTAAAAGCACTCGACAGAATCAGCAAGTCTAACAACATTTTAGAAATAACCGGACAAGGTTACAAGCTATTACGATACAAAATCGCACTCAGCATAATAGTGAAGTTCCAATTCTAGAAAGACTAGTACAAGAAGAGTATAGCTCCTGTAAATTTATGCGGGACAGAGAGCTCTGTCCACCAGCATTTTTATCCCATGGGTTTGCTTTGAGATGTGCGATGATGTATGATACACATCAAAGCTATCTTTGAGATGTGCTCCTTAATGTGTACCACACACATCAACACACATCTCAAAGCAAATCCAAGGGATAAACAGTTTACCGATGGAGTTCTCAGCGCCACTTAAGTTTACAGGAGAGATTCGTCATATAATAAAGCATTTACGGTATTATTATGTAAAAAGATTTGATGAACCATTTTGCAAGAGCACAAGCTGTGGTGATGTTTAACACTTCTAATATCACATAGACAAGGAAATATATTTAAAAAACGAGCAGGATTTTGAATAAGCAAAAACAAAAAAAACAAAGAAATGAAGCATAATATTTATACACTAGGAAGCACCTTTAAACACTCTTGAGCCTCCCTCTCTGTTTTCCCCGACTTAACCAACATCCAAAAACAAGTATTGTATTGGTTATTGATGTGACCTGCAACATTGAAGAAGAAAACAGATCAAACAGATAACCAATAATGCTGCAGATACTTCATGTTCGATGCAAATTGGGGTATTTAACTAAAAAGTGACTCACAGTCTACTTGCCTCCATGCTAGATAATCCTTTACAATCTTAACTCTTGGGTAACATACAACTCGGCCATCAAAATATGGTGGATCTTTCAGTTCTTTATTGGGAAAGAATTCTTTCCACTTCATTACGTACACAGAAGTGAAATATGATACGCTCAATGAAACGAGTTTGCTGCAGCACATGAAATTGAGCAAGGAATCACAAAACGCAGCAGGCAAATGAAGAAAATGCTAACTGCAAAAAGACTTGTAAACTTTCTGGATTCCAAGCAAACCTCATCTCCAAAAAAATGGTTATCTGAAAGCAAAGCAATTTTTTTGGCAGAAACAAAAAAACTACAAATGATGATACCTTTCCCGCCTTTGATAGAAACGAGTAGTTTCCTTCCAAATAAAGCTGTAAAAGAGAGAAGGATATCAATGCTAACAAAAATAAATAAATAAATGAATAAAATAAAAGACTAACGCTGGGTTAGTTGCCGTGTCAATTGACTTATCTAACTACTCTCAAATGAGAACTTAAAACTTTATACATAGTCAGTTCTAGAAGAACTAAACTCGAGTGAGACTAAACTCAAGTAAGGTTCATTTTTTTCTTGCTCCATAGTAACATAAGATTACTAAGTTCAAGACTGAATTGGGACAAAGAAACAATAGCCTTAAAATATAATGCACGGAATACAAGTATTTGGAACATTCTGACATGTTTTTAGCATGTATTCTTGAATGGAAAAGTGTTGTAGAGCAATACAGTAGAAAAAGAAACTACATAAATAAAAAAGAGATATTCATGTGATCCTAGAATTTACTAACCCACCAATAACATTTTCTCCATTTTCTTTATGCCCTGAGAATCAATAATTTACCCCTTGCAACTCCTTCTCATTTAACAAAACAGATATCTAAATGCATAATATATCAAAATAGAGATATACATAGCATAACACAATATCTTTTTTTTTCATTTAAAGGGGTGAATCGTTGCATCCATGGACCTAAAAGAGATAGAGATCAGGTAGGGGAAAGTTTCTCCAAATCCCAGGGCCCAAACACTTTGTCTTGAATGTAAATATTCACTTTATTTCAGAGCCTAGAAATTTTACTGGCTACTTTGTTGAACTTTCCAAATGGAATTTTTCTAGGAAGGTGGTGGCATTTTCAGGAGGAGCATATAGGGGAGTGGCAATCTGACCAATTAGGCATCATAGTAAGTCTTGATAAAAGTTTAATCATAAATTCATAATCTTATATCATTTTTTTGAAAAATATTATATGATCATTTATGGTTGGTAGTAGATAATGGTCCAGGGGTATGGTCACATTACTAGATCTAGGACATGCTTAGAGTTGAAGTACAGTTTTCTAACTTGAGAGTCAAATATTGTCAGCAATTAATCTAAATGCTTCTGGTAAACTATATTTGCTTGAGAATATATTAATCAAAGTTGTTTTATTTTATTCATTGCTGATTGAGTAGTATTTAAGTCCTCTGAGTATTTCTATTTGTCTATTACTTATTTTTTAATTTGTCTTCCTTTTATGTTATTAATTTCACAAGTCACATATGTGTTGCATGTGTGCTCTTTTATTTGTTGATGCATTGAAGGAGCTTATGAAAATAAGATCATACCTATATTCATCACTAACACCATAAGCAAAAACTATATCAGGAAAGTGTTGTAGCATGGCGACCGCACATGAATTCATTAAGTTTAAAGCATTCTCATCATTGGGTTTCTCAAATGTGTAATCTGCAGTGAAACTAAGAAAAATAAATACAATTGTTAATCAAAGGAAAGTAAAAAT
>BQKN01065463.1:0-39961 GCA_022839385.1 Asparagus kiusianus
AGTGCTAAGCTCTGGTGGAATGCTCTTAAGAAGAAGTTTATCAGCAGCTTCCAACAGCTTAGCCGGAAGTTTATCCACCATTTCTTGGCTGACACCAAGCAGAAGTTATCCCCTCATGCATTGATTTAGATGAGGCAGGGGCCCGGAGAGAGCCTTCGAGCCTACTTCAAGAGATTTCAGGCGAAGGGGATAGAGGCCAATGACCTAGGCAGTGCGGTCACTATGTCTGCTCTCATGACCGGTTTGTAGAGCAACGAGTTGGCCGACTCACTTGCTAAGAAGTCAGTCACCAACTATGAGCAGTTGATGGCCAAAGCTCATGGGTACATGAACATGGAGGATGCCCGAGCCTACAAGGCTGTAGCTAGGGTTGTAGAGACTTTCACAGCCACAACTTCAGCAGCACCAGCAGCGCCAGTTACACTGCCCGCATCGACAGTAGTCTTAGCGGTGGCACTGACACCAGAATCGGCTAGAGGCCTCCCTGCAAGGTAGGAGTGGCTGAGAGACCCTTCAAGAGTCGACTCCTGCACCAATCAGTCTAACATGAGGGACCGACAGAGGAACCCGACGCCGAAATCTGCTCTCACTATCTTCAACACCTCCCTCACTAGGGCTCTCACCATGGTCCAAAAGGAGAGACACCTTAAGAAGTCTGCTCCTCAGATGAGGTCGAATCCATGGAACTGGGACACCAGGCAGTTTTGTCTCTATCATAAGGATCACGGCTACCTCGCCAATGACTATCGTATCCTTAAGAAGGACATCAAAGATTTGATCGAGAGAGGGTACTTAAAGAACGTTGACTCTCAGAGAGGCCGTGGGGAAGCTGCCCTAGCCAAGGCAAATAGATGATCCTGCTTGCGGTCGCCTCATCCTCGACCACGCCAAGATAGCTAACCCCCAAAGCCTAGCCATAAGGGGGTAATCGATATGATCGGTGGTGGTCCCACCGCTGGTGGATCATCCAACAATGTCCGGAAGAGATATGCTAAGAGGGCATTGCGGGTCGACCAAGGCGACAAGAGGATGAAGGCGGGGGAGCCCATATCTTTTGGGGACGCTGACCTACAAGGTGTTGAGATACTTCATGACGATCCTATTATCAAAACAGCAAGGATAGATGGCTACCAGGTGAAGCAGATCATGGTCGACACCTGGAGCTCGGTGGTCACCTTATATATTAACGCCTTCAACCAGATGGGCATCAACAAATCTCGCTTTCTCCTCTATAGAGGCCCTCTTATTGGATTCATCGGCCACTCTCTTTTGCCAGAAGGGATGATTACTCTTTCCCTAACCATTGGAGAGCACCCTAGGCAAACCACCATCCAAGTCCAGTTCCTGGTGATGAACCTCAAGTCAGCCCACAAAGTCATTTTGGGCTAAACTACCCTTCATCTTCTGTGGGTTGTTCCTTCAACTTATCACCATACGATGAAGTTTCTGACTCCTAATGGAGTCAAAGTCGTCAGGAGCAACCAGCGAGAGGTTAGGTTCTGCTACCTACTCTCGACCAAGGGAAAGGGTGTGCAAGATACCTTACCTATTAAGAAAGTCCGCCTCTAGTTAGAGAAAGCAATAGAGTGGCAGAGGATGATACCGATGGATGAGCTTCAGAAGATACCAATTGACCGAAAAGGATTAAGAATGGTCAAGATTAGATCTAGCCTAGTCAAGCCCTTGTGAGGAGCATTGACAGAGTTCTTGCAGGAAAACACTGATGTGTTCTCCTGGGGAACCAAAGATATGCTGGGGGTTCCCCCTGAAGTGATAAGCCACGAGCTGGCTGTCGACAGGCACACTAAGCCTATGAGATAAAAGAAAATACATCTCAGCCAGAACACTAGAAGGTGGCGGCCGACGAAGTCGAACGACTTCTTAGAGCGGGTTTCATCCGGAAAGTTCAATACCAGGAATGGCTGGCTAATGTAGTGTTGGTGAAGAAGGCATTGAATAAATAGAGGATGTGTGTGGACTTCACCGACCTCAAAAAAGCTTGCCCCAAGGATATCTATCCCCTACCTCAAATCGATCAACTAGTCGATGAAAGTACCATACATGAGTTGCTTAGTTTCATGGATGCCTTCTCCGGCTACAACTAGATCTTCATGGCAGAGCATGATTAGGAGAAGACCTCCTCCATCATCGACTTGGGGACATACTGTTACAAGAAGATGCTATTCATATTGAAGAATGCAAGAGTCACATATTAGAGACTTGTCAACAAGATCTTCAAGCACCAGATCGGCCACAATCTGGAAGCTTATGTGGATGACTTGTTGGTAAAGTCGAAGCAATCGTTGGCCTACATATCTGACCTAGACGAGACCTTTTCCACCCTTCGGTGCTACCAAATGAAGCTTAATCCCACCAAATATGCCTTTGGGTGTAATTGGGAAAGTTCCTGGGTGTTCATGAGCACCCAGAGAGGCATAGAGATCAACCTCGAGAAGATGGCCGACATAGAGCGACTACCTGAGCCGCGAACCTTGAAAGATATCCAGAAGCTGAATGGAAAGATAGTGACACTAGGTCAATTCCTCTCCAAATCTACTGAGAGGAGCCTCACATTCTTTAAAACTCTAAGGGGAAGCAAGAACCTGAAGGAGAGCATGACATGGACGACTGAATGCAGTGCAGCTTTTCAGGATCTCAAGGCCCACTTGAGTACCACGCCACTGCTAATCCAACACATAGGGGGAGAGATATTGTACTCATACATGGTCGTCTCCTTTGAAGTTGTCAGCTCTGTCCTTGTTTGAGAAGAAGAGAACATTTAGAAGCCCGGTTATTATGTGGGCTGAATTCTAAAAGTGGACGAGCTCAACTATCCTCTCATAGAGAAGGCTGCCATCGTCCTCATCACCACTATGAGAAGACTCCGGCCTTACTTTTAGGACCATGCCATCATTGTGCGGACAAGTCAACCTTGTTGACCTTCTTGTTTTGATGATGTTTAACAAACAATTTACTACTAATTTATTGTTTGTTTAGTGTTTGTGTTTTCCTATTTATTGTAAACAAACAATAGGTTGGAGGATGGATGGAATTATGCATTCATGATCATATCCAATGGAGGTTGGCAGAATTATGGAGTGAAGCCTATGCAATTCAAAGTTAAATATTCAAGTTCAAGATTCATCCGCAAGTGTACCAAGATAGAGCTTCGTTGAAGATCACAAGCTTTGGTAAATTTAGTTTTAGGTGTTATATTATGTGTGTCGGTACTTTAAGCTCAATCATATACACACATACACGTTTTGGTTCTGTATATGTATAGTTATATATATACATATATGTTTTGGTTTGATAATTTTTAAGTTTTAATATGAAACAATTGAATATAATTAGAAAACATATTTTTGTTTTATACTTACATGCATATATATGATTTCATCAATATCAATTTTATTTAGTTCAATGAAATCATATTTACTTTTGAAATGTTTGCAAAATATGCAATTTTGTGAAAATATTGTTTTGTTGGTTTATGGACTTAATAACAATCATATACATCTTTTATTAAGTCTATATAATCATTTTATAATGTTTCAAAATATGGTTAAGCTAAAATGTTAAAACTCATATGTTTACATTTTCATGTTTGGACTATTTTATAAAATGATGATATTTTTTATTTGGGAGATCCTTTTTGAAAACCAGTTATTGTAGCATGTTTATTTTTATGTCTACAATCTTTTCCCAAAGTTTTACATTTTTTGGAATTTATTTGATATTTTTAAACAAGGTTTCAAAGTCAGAAAAACATCTTTCAAACCTGAATTTTATGTATCCGTTTACGGTCGACCGTCACGGTCGACCGCCTTGAGTCCAGAGACTCAGATTGTTTTTTGGTGGCTCATGGTCAACCGTGGCAGTCGACCAAATTAAGTCCAGAGTATTTTGTGGTCGACCACTACAGTCGACTGGATGTTTTCCTGAGCCCAGAATTTGCCTCTAATCTGCCCACGGTCGACCGCGCGTTTTTCACGGTCAACCGTCGATCGTCCAACAGCTATAATTTATACAGAATTTGATTTTTTATTCTGTGGGCTTTTTGGTATTTTTCTTAGGATTTTTGCCTGAGGTTTTGGGTGGCTATATATACCCCCTTGCTCTCATCCTTCAGAAGTATCTAAGAGAATGTTTTAAAAGAGTTTAACAAGGGTTTAAGCTTTTTTTGTGTTTGTTTAAAAGAGTGTTTAAGAGTTTGTTTGTGAAGAGAATCTCATAAGAGTTTGAGGAGATCATCAATCTTGTTTGGGCTTCAATCTACATATCTCCACTCTTGTTTTAGAGAAGTTTTCTTAAACTTTTTATCTAGCTTGTTTATGCTTAATTTGTCATATTTATTTTGCTAGATTAAATTGAGTTTAGACTTGTTTTGATTTATCTCTTTGTTCACACATAACCTATTGAGTTTATTGTATTTACATTCATAGTATAATTTGGGTTGTGGGATTGTGACATTGAGCGTGAGCCTATATTGAGTTCTCATCTATTATAGAGAACAAATTTGTTACATTGTGAGATTGTAAAGTTTTCGGTTAGCTAGAAAACCGAGTGTGAGGTGTAAACGTTATTTGGGTGAGCATAGAAAACCCGGTTGTGATAGTGGATTTCTCCCCGGGAGTAGGGAGCGAAAACGTAGGACGGAAGGTCCGAACTTCGTGATCATATTGTGTATTTGTATTATTTATATTACCCTATCATAATTGTATCTTTAGTTTAGATTGTTTACCCTTGTGTTGTTTATATATCCTTGCATATATTTCACCATATAGGATATATCTCTTTGATCATATTGCATATTCTTACTCATAACATATTATATATCTATCTTGTAAGAATAATTTATTAATAAGTTTTGATTGGCATAAAATCAGATTAGATTAGCATAAGACCCTAATCCCCCCCCCCCTCTCTCTAGGGTCTAACATACCTTTAAAGAAAGCATTGCGCAACCCCACAATCTTTGGGAGAATGGTCATCTGGGTAGTCAAACTCAGCGAACATGATGTACAGTTTGAATCTAGGATGACAATCAGAGCCCAAGCCTTGGCCGACTTCTTGATTGAGTCAACCTCGCTAGGCGAAGAGCCAGACGCACCTTCACCGTCAATTCAGCCAGCAACTCCAGCAGTCCAAACATCTACTCCATAGATCCGCTGCACTCTAGAACACGATTCACCCAAATTCACCTCAAGGTGGTTGTTAAAGGTGGACGGGTCCTCCGGAGAAGCCGGTAGTGGAGCGGGAGTAGTCCTGCGTAGCCCTGACGGGTTGACGCACGAGCACTCCATTTCTTTTGACTTATCGGCCTCAAACAATAAAGTCGAATATGAGACTCTTCTTACGGGCCTTTGAGCGGCACAAGCACTCAAGGTAGAGTGTCTCTATATCTTGGCTGACTCGCAGTTGGTCGTCCATTAGGTGAATGGACGATATGTAGCTAAAGATCCGAGGATGGCCTTATATCTTAAAGATGCTAACGAGCTTTTGACTAGTTTCTTAGATTTCAAGATAGCTCAAGTTCCCCATGCTCTCAACACTAGGGCAGATGCCCTCTCCAAGCTTGGGTCGACAAGCTCAAGAATCAGCTTGGGGTCTGTCTACACCGACACCCTTGAGCGACCCAGCATCTCCAAGTCACCAGAGATCATCATGGAGACTAAGACACCTATCATGACCTGTTGGTTGGACCCTATTGTTCTCTATCTAACACAGGGTACATTTCTTGAAGATCTCATCGAAGCCAGGTGTCTACAAAGGAACTCTCACCGCTATCTCATGATCGATGAATAGCTCTATCAAATGTCATACTTGTGCAGCGGTGTAGGTCCCTATCTGTGGTGCCTTCGGTCACTAGAGGCCAGCTATGATCTTAGGGAGATTCATGAGGGCACCCAACCCTCGTGCAGAAAGTCATCCGCCAAGGGTACTACTGGCCAACTATCTTAGCTGAGTCAAGGCGACTCGTCTCTTAGTGCAAGAAGTGTCAATTCTACTCGTCCATCCCATGAGCAGTGGACACTGAACTAACTTCCATTCTGAGGCTTGTACCTTTTGCTCAATGGGGACTGGATTTGTTGGGTCCTCTCCCCTAGCTTCGGGATAGAGGAAGTTTCTCATTGTGGCGATTGACTACTTCACCAAATGGATTGAAGCCGAACCACTGGCCAAAGTAAGTGAGAGTAACGTCATGAGTTTTGTACGAAAGTCCATTGTTTTTCATTTTAGTGTGCCCAGGTCCTTCGTGACTGACAATGATACTCGGTTCTACAGTAGGGGCTTTTGAAGTTTTGCGAGCAATGCAATGTTCACCTTAAGTTCTCCTCAGTCACTCATCCCAAATCTAATGGACTCGTAGAGGCTGTCAACAAATGCATCCTCCAAGCATTAAAGAAGAAGGTGGACACTACAGTAGGGAACTGGGTTGAGGAGTTGCCTAGTATCCTCTGGTCGTATCGCACCACTCACAAGGACTCAACTGGGGAGACTCTATTAAAGCTAGCTTATAGTGCCGAGATAGTCACTCCAGTCGAAGTAGGCATGTCAACCATTCGACTACAATACTTTGACGAGGAATTAAACTCGGAAGGGCTTCGGGTTAGGATCGATCTCCTAGATAAGACCCAAGAGAAGGTGCTCCGAACCCAAGTCACCAATCAGCAAAGAATCACCCGCTACTATAACAGTAAAATCTGATCAAGGAGGTTCAATGCTGGTGACCTCATCCTCTACAAAGCTTCTTTCAATAAAGATACCTAGAGAGGCAAGGTAGCTCCTAACTGGGAAGGCCCGTATACAGTCTTAGAAGATCTGCGAGCAGACACCTATCGACTAAGGGCCTTACACGGGAGAGTCCTACAACATCCCTAGAATGTTAAGCACTCAATGTGATATTTTCAATAATTCTATAAATTTCATTCAGTATTAATAGAATTATTATTGAAATTGACTTGACTCCTATTTCGCACTCCCGTAGTGCCAAATCTATGCATGAATTCTAATCCATGATGCCTTCTCAGTGTAAACCCAAGTCACACTCACCATATGGTTGACTCCCACTATTGCCACTCGACCATTATGGCAGGGTGATAAGACCTAGGTGTCTACGTAAGTCTTGGGCACCCAACCTCACAGTTACCATTTGCCAAAAAGCCCTAGTTTAGTCCTGGGTACCCAACCTCAGGGTTGTCATTTGCTAAAAATCTTAGTTTTGTCCTAGGCAACTAACCTCAGGGTTGTCATTTTTCTAAAGACACAGGCATCTACGTAAGTCTATGGCACCTAACCTCAGGCTTGTCATTTGCCGAAATGCCCTAGTTTCATCATTAGCACCTAACCTCTGGGTTATCATTTTACCAAAGACCCAGGCGTCTACGTAAATCCTGGGTACCCAACCTCAGTGTTGTCATTTTCCAAAAAGCTCCAGTTTCATCCTGGGCACCTAACCTTAGGGTTGTCATTTTGCCAAAGACCCAGACATCTACGTAAGTCCTGGGTAACCAGCCTCAGTGTTGTCACTTTGCCGAAAAGACATAGCCGTCTTTAATAATCCCTAGGCGCTCTAACTTGTAGTTCTTCTTTGACAAAAAGACCCAGACACCTTGCCAACATAAGGCGTAAAATGAGCCAGTCGTCTCGACCCCTCAACACTCGGGTCATCCCAACACAACCAACTCACAACAATCCACACTTGTTCTCTCAACCAGAACAAAGCTACAAGCAAACAAAGCAAAAATAAGAAATAATTGAAGGCAGACTCTAAAATAAGAGCAAAGTCAGTCTTTAGTCCAAATCTCAAACTTTATTACAAGTTTTATTACAGTATCCATGTCAATATTTACAAAAGGCATGTTGATATTTATAAAAAGAAAAAAAGATACAACTCCTCAGATCTCTCAACCAGATCCGGGAGTAGGGCTTAGGAGGTCCTCTGCAGGAGTGGCAGGGCTAGGAGTAGTAGAAGAGGAAGTGGGGGGGGTCTTCTCTAGGGTTCTCCCCCGACTCATCGTCTCCATCGTCCAACGCGAACTCCAACCCTCCTCCACTCACCTCGATCTCTTAAGATCAAACATTGTCTGTATGAGAAGAGGAAAAGTTACAATTAAATAACTACCTAAGAAAAATAAAGTGGAGAATTAATAGAAACTTTTCCTGTAATCACATGTGGCTCTCCAGACTATGACGTATTTTCTCTCTTTCCTACTATGGATAGTTGTGGACTTGTAGTAGAACTCAGTTTTTCAGAGATTTATTTATCTATCTATTTTTCTTTGTTATCTTAGTACATGCTCTATAGTATAGTTTTGGCTTTATATCTATAGACAGGATGATCTAGAGTCGTGAATGTGACCGTATGATTGCATTGTCGGTCGAGTTATATTCCAAGTTATTATATTTTAGAATCGGAGCATGACAAGGTTTTTATTAGAATCAGAGCTAGGTTTTTTGAATTGCTGCCTCATCTTGTATACAAGGAAAAACTAAGATTGGGCCAAAAATAAAGCATGCATAGAATGAGTTCTTTCCTTTTTAGAAATAGGTCCTTTTACTCCCAGTACCTTGATTCTCAAGTCCTAATCTTGACCAATTTTATTTTAGGAGATCACTATAGCCCCAAAACATCGACCCCCTACTCCAGTTGTCCCTAAGGGACACCAAGTTGATCGGCTAATCTTGAGTAAGTGATTAGAGAGCTGGTAGCTCATAATCATCAGAGGGATGGGCAACAGCAGGTTGCAAGACCGAGTAATGTGTCCAATTTTTGGAAGCTCAACTCGTAACACTTTGCTAGGATAGAAGGCGAATATGAGGCCGAGATGTGGTTGCAGACCATGGATCGCCTATTAAGGGCAACAAAGATACCATATGAAGACCGAGTGCATATTGTATAGCTACAACTTGTTAATGTAGCCAGAACCTGGTGGGACGTAGAGGAGGAGAAGCTGCCTAAGCCGACTTCGTGGGAGATATTTCGAGAGAGTTTCCTAGAGACATTTTCCCCAAAGACAGCTCGTCTTGAGATGCAGAGGTAGTTTTTAATGGTGAGACAGAGAGCTAGTACTGTAGATGAGCATGTAGCAGAATTTGCCAAGCTTAGCAGGTTTGCCCTAGGGATGGTGTTGAATGAGGTGGATAAGGAACAAAGATTCATGCAGGGTCTAAATTTTGAGATCCAGACTCAGATTTATAGTAATAAGGGGATTAAGACTTATGCTGATGTCCTAGAGATAGCTCGGAAAGTAGAACAACCGATTGGGATCACGAACTTGGTGAGGAGAGGGGAAAACAAGCACCTTGTAGGACAGACCTCTGGAGGTAACCAGCAGAAGCCTTAAATGGGAGGAGCACCAGCTAAGAGCTAGCAGACAGGGACTACTAGACCAGCTCCGTAGCCAACCAACATGTTTTGCTATTTTTGCAGCAGTCCCGGCACTTGATGAAGGACTGTAAAAGAGATAACAGTTTGTGCCTAGCATACGGGGTGGCAGATCATCAGCTCACCACTTGTCCTAGTAGAGGAGTTTCGGAAGGTACTTCAGGTAGAGCGATAGTAGCAACATGCCAAACCAGACCGGCTGGACAACAGCTAATAGATGTTTCAAGGATATCAGAGGGGTCAACAATTTCAAGGCCAAAGACAGTAGAGAGGTCCCCATTTTCAGCACTTATACCAGTCGCAGTATCAACAGAGGCGCCTAGGGTAATACGGTCAACAAGCTCAGCAGCAGCAGAGATAAGGTCAGATTCTGACACTTACTGCTGAGTGGGCAGACGCATCTGGTGATGTAGTCATATGTACCATTTGTGTTTATTAAGTCCCTGCATTTACCCTTTTTGATTCTGGGGCATCGCACTGTTATATATCTGCTCAATTCATTGCATAACACACTATACTATGTGATAATTTAGATGCAAGCTGGAATATCCATACCAGTAGCGGGGTGTTAATATCTAGCAGGGAGTGTAAGAAATGCCCAGTGGTAGTTTGTAGTAGGGAGCTATTTGCAAACTTGTGACACTAACAAGTTCGATGTTATTTTGGGGATGGACTGACTCTACAACTTCCATGTGATGATCAACTGCTAATGCAAAAGCGTAGTGTTCAAGATACCAGATAACCCAGAGTTTGAATTCATGAGTGGTAGCAAAGTGATGGAGCAGCCAGAATATCGAGCTGGCATGGATGGAGTATTAACTTGTATGGAGGTTGAGGAGAAGCCCATACTAAAAATTGTCGAGGAGTTCCTTGATGTTTTACCTAATGAGTTGTCGGGTCTGCTACTAGATAGAGATATAAAGATCATCATCGATCTTATTCCTGGAGCACCTACTTTAAAACCACCTTACCGGATGCCGATAGAAGATTTAGAGGAGTTGCGAAAGAAAGTCCAAGAGTATCTTGATAAGAAATTTATCAGGCTTAGTACTTCACCTTGGGAAGTACTAGTGGTGTTAGTGCTAAAGCCGGATAGTAGCCGAAGGATATGTATTGACTAAAGGGAGTTGAATCGAGTTACTATAAAAAATAAATACCTAATTCCCAGGATTAATGATCTTTTTGATCAGCTTAGAGAAGCTAAGGTGTTTTCTAAGTTGGACCTCAGGTCAGGTTATCATCAGCTGAAGGTGAGGAAGAAAGACATACCCAAGACCGCATTCTGCACACAGTACGGGCATTATGAGTTCTTGGTGATATTGTTCAGAGCAATAAATGCTCCATCTATATTTATGAGCTTGATGAACAAGGTGTTTCCTAGTATCTCGACCAGTTTATAGTAGTGTTCATCAATGATATTCTTGTATACTCTAAGACTAAGGAAGATCATGCAGAGCATCTATGGACAGTGTTGGAAATCCTACGGAAGGAGAAGTTCTATGAAAAATTGAACAAGTGTGAGTTTTGGCTGGAGCAAATATTCTTTCTGGGGCATGTAATTTCAGGAGCAGGTATCTCCGTAGACCCGAAGAAGGTTGATGCGGTATAAGGTTGGATCCGTCTACATCTGTGATAGAAGTATGGAGTTTCTTAGGGATGGCAAGATACTACAGGAAATTTATAAAGGATTTCACTAAGATTGCAGGACCACTTACTAGGTTGACTCAGAAGGAGGTTAAGTTTGTGTGGGCTCAAGAGTGTCAAGCAGCATTTGAGGAGTTGAAGAACAAGTTGATGACAACACCAGTTTTGATAATTCTGGATGAATCAGGAGGATTTGGAGTGCACATGATGCTTCTGGTTTGGGTTTAGGTTGTGTTCTAATGCAACATGGGAAAGTAGTAGTTTATGCATCTAGACAGCTGAAGACACATGAGAGGAACTACCTGGTTCATGATCTGGAATTAGTGGCGGTAATTTTTCATTTAAGCTATGACGACACTATCTTTTAGGGTAGAGAGTGGAGGTGTACACAGATCATAAAAGTTTAAAGTATATTGTTTATCGAAAAAATTTAAAGAAGAAATGAGAGGAAATAAATTTGTATTAATCTCCTTAACTGACTTTAGAAAAGAGTAAATACAATCTCTCACAGTAATTTCTCTCTAACTAACTTAGAAAAAGAAATTATAATTTTTCTTATCGGTTTCTCGATCTACAAAAGATAGAAAGATCGACAGAGATCCTTCCCTTTGTTTAAAACTGGATTCTTCTTAGTGGCGATGAGAGTTTGATTCTTATATCCTATTGACAATCGGAGCACTTCACTTCATGGAATGTTAGTCTATTTCTCTTGACTTGATGTCGGGAAGAACTTGCAAGGCAAGTTCTGAATGCTTAATGAGTTTAAGAACTCTGGACGAGTTTAAGAACTCTATAAAAGAGTTAATTTCATAAAAGGAATTGATACTTTTTAATTGGAATAAGCTAATCAGTTCTTCAATCAAAAATGGTTCAAAAGCCAAGCTTTCAAAACTCCAAAAGTTCCAACCATAGCCAATTCAAGATGATCCAAAAAAGGATCATTTTGTAGTTGACTTCTCAGCTTTTTGTAGGGGTTTAAGGGGTATAGCCACCCCCCCTTAAATTGCTTCTTAATGAAGGTTTAATACCCTTAATTCATAAAAAATAATTTTGGAATCGTTTAAAATGTGTTTGAATCAGTCAAACGCAAGATTCGTGTTATGGAAACGACCGTCACGTTTAGAACTGAAAACATGATAGTGAGCTTCACATTTTGAACTTAAAATGCGGTGGTGTACTCCGCATTTTGAACTTGGAATACAGTGATGAATTCCATGTTTTGAGCTTGTAACGTAGTGGTGAGCTCCGCATTTTGAGCTTGGAACGCGGTTACGACTTCCGCGTTTTGAACTTGGAATGCGGTGGTGAGCTCCACATTTTGAGCTTGGAACACGATGATGACTTTCACGTGTTGAACTTGGAATGTGGTGGTGAGCTCCAGGTTTTGAGCTTGGAACATGGTGATGACTTCCGCATGTTACTTTGAAGAGATCATCAATTTGTAATCTCTTCTGTTAGAGTGTTACAAGGATCGTCATCTTAAATTTGGCTCTTGAAAACATGAGAGTCATCAATTTGTAACTCTCGTTTGTTGTGTTGAGAATCGTCAATTTATAACTCTCATCGGTTACTATCATGAAAGTCATCAGATTGCAACTTTCGTCTGTTGATGTGAAGGTCATCAGATTGTAACCTTCATCATTAGTGCTTTGTAGGGATCAATCAGCTGCAGTAATTTTTTGATAGCCTACAGAACCCCCTCTAATGTTTTCGAAAGTTCGTGATTGACTAGAACAAAGTTTTGAAATACTTTAGATCTTAATTTTGATCTTAGAATTGTTGGTTTCTTATCATAGAAGACTTGTTCACTACATCCCTTTTGAAGGTTGTAGGCTGTCTAAAAATTACAGCAGATAGTTAATCCCCATCAAACACCGATGACGGAAGTTATAATTTGACGGCTTCCAGAAGGCTATAATTTAAAGACTTTCATATAGATCGATGAAGGTTACAATCTGACGATCTTCACAACAACTGATGAAAGCTGTAATCAATAGCCTTCATAATCAACAGCGATAGTTACAACATGATGACTCTCACTTATCAGAGAGCTAAAGCAAAGATTACAAAACGATGATCTTTGTAATGCTCTGACAAAAAGAGAATACAAATTAACGGTCTCTTCAAACCAAAACACGGAAGTCCTCCCCACGTACCAGCATCAAGACGTACCGCATTCACAACCACTGACACGGTGCAAATAAAGCTCACATTCAGCTCCAAATGCTGCAAACGTAACTCAAATCCAGCTGCCAACAGAACTCTTCAAGAAATTTTAGAGAGAAGCATTATTAACTATAAACTATGGTACCTTCATTGGTGATTATTCTAAGTTTGCACATATTTATCTTATCAATAGAAAATTGAAAGCCTTTTAATACTTTAAGAGATATAAGATAGAAGTTAAAAACTAACCTAGAAAGAATATCAAAATATTGAGAAATAATAGAGGTAAGGAATATAACTCTAAAGAATTTGAGAGTTGTTGTATTTACATAGGAATTAAAAGGTATACAATAATGCAATATATACCATAGTAGAATGATATAGCTAAAAGAAAGAATAGAATATTGTCAAATGTAGTTAGGTGTATGTTGTCTCATTCAGGACTCTCCAAGAAATTTTGGAGAGAAGCATTATTAACTATAAAGTATATTTTGAATAGAATTCCCACCTAGTCAATTGCATATAAGCCTCATGAGTTATAGAATAGGAGAAAACCAGATTTGAGTCATCTCAGGAACTGGGGATATGTAGCCCATGTTCTCATTCTAAGTCGACATAGAGATAAGTTACGACTTTAAAACATTAAAATATAGATTCATAGGGTATTTAGAAAAATAAAAAGGTTATAGGTTCTATAATAAAAAATAGGTTATTAAAAGTAGAGATGCTACATTTCTAAAAAATCTAGAGGACAAAGAACAAGTTCAAGGGGAAACAAAATCTCTAAATGTAATAGATGATGATTATTACAGTATTGTTCTCACTAATAATCCTGATATTGTGAATGAGCCTAACACTAGAAATAATGAAATACCTATGAAAAATAATGAACCTTAGTATATACGTGTTTTAGGTAAAATACCTAGAGCACAACCTGTATGGATGGATGATTACTATTTATATTCATGTGAACCATCTTGTTTCTCTATAGATACAAATATAGAAGAACAGGATCCTTAAACTTCTCTAATGTGATGAAATTGCATGAATTAGTTCCATGGCTAGAATCTATGAGAGAAGAACTTGATTCTATAGAAAAAGAACAATGTTTGGTAGCTAAGTGATCTACTAGAAAATAGAAAAGCCATAAGATTTAAACGGGTACTAAAAAAACCATGTTGATGGATCTATTAATAAATTCAAAGTACAGTTAGTTGCAAAGGATTACAACCTGAAGGCACGAATAGCTTTTTAGGAGACGTATTCTCTAGTAGCTAAATTTGTATCCATTAGAATCATTTTGGTTATTGTTGCATATCTTAATTTGGAGTTAATACAAATTGATGTTAAAACAACATTCCTCAATGGAGAGTTGAAGGAAGTGATATATATGCAACATCCTAAAGGTTTTTAGATAAAAGGATAGGAACATAAAGTTTATATGTTAAAAAAATCTCTACATGGTATAAAACAATCTTCTAGATAATGGTAACTTAAGTTTCATGATACAGTCACCAAACTTGGTTTTATTCAAAATAAATTAGATGATTATATATATGTTTTGAAAAATGGGAGCAAGTTCACTATATTATCCTTGTATGTGGATGATATATTGCTCACCAGAAATGATATGAAAATGTTAAACCAAATCAAGGAAGATCTTAATGAAAAGTTTGAGATGAAAGATTTAGGTGACGCATCATATATTCTTAGAATTTAAAAAATTCAAGATAGAAAGTCTAGAATGTTAAATTTAAATCAAGAAAAGTATTTAAGATTTGTTCTTAAAAGGTGTGGAATGAAAAATTCTAATCCTGTACTCACTTTATTGTTTATGGGAAAGACATTATGTAAAGAGCAAAGCCTTAGAGATGGGCAGAAGCCATTAGATTTTCCTTGTGCTTAAGCAGTTAAAAGCTTGATGTATGCAATACTATACAACAAACCTGATTTAGATTATGCTATAAGTCTGGTTAGCTGATATCAAAGTAATCTAGGACGACCATACTAGAAACTGTCAAAAGGATTATGAAGTATATTAGAGGTATATTGACTCATAGATTGGTTTATCAAGTGAGTTCACTTGAAGTTCATAATTACTATGATGCTAATTTCAGAGTGATAAAGATGATGGAAAGTCCATTTCGAAATATTTGTTCATCTTTGGAGGAGAAGTTGTTTTTTGGAGTAGCAAGAAACAAGAGTGTGTTGCTAGATGTACATAAGAAACCAAATATGTAGCTTGCAGTATGGCAACTATGCATGCTATATGGATAAGAAAATTTTTAATTGATCTAGATCTCAATTTGTTGGAAGAACCTATTGATATTTATTTTACTAACTAGGCAATGATTAGTCCGATTAATAGTGGAGCGAATAGTTCTAATGGAAAACACATTGAGATCCAATATCATTATATTCAAGATATTGTAGAAAATGGAGAAGTTAAAGTGGCTTACATTCCTACTACAGATATGATTGTTGATCCTTTGATAAAAGGAATACTAGCAAAAAACACGTGAGTTTGATGAGACTTAGAAATAAATAAGTGGTTAATTTGGTAAGAAGAAAACATCTGATCTTACAGATAGTGGGACGCACATCATTTGGTTAATTTGGTCAAGTGGGAGATGTTAGAAGTTTTTTTTTCCAAATTAACCCATGTGTTAAATTAGAAATAATAGAATTAATGGCCTATTAAAAGAGAATAAATTGGCTCTTAGTGAAATTTAGTATTGTTGAAATATAAAAGACATTTTGTTTAAATCTAAAAGATATTTTGTTGAAATCTAAAAGATAAAATGTATGTGGACATTACTTTGTATGTAGACTATTAACTTAATGTCCTTTTATCTTCCATCATGTATCTATAAATTGTACGATATATGGAAATAGAATTTATGAATAAAAATTTACCATTTCTCTTCTTCGCTTGTCTTTTGTCTCTTGTTTCATTTCTTTAGTATATTACAATACGTTATCAGCACGAGTCGCTCTAGCCGGTTCATGATCATCAGTTCGTAGTAATAGATTTTTAGGTGTACATCTTCTGCAAGGTTTTAATACATTCGGCTTTTGTCTATTTACATAGTATCAAGCTTTCCGTCAAATGATTATGATTATGTCCAGTATGTTGTATCTTGAGTAAATTATTGATTCCTCATGAATGCATATGCCTATCAGCCTATGTACTTTTTGTTATTTTTGTTTTTTCTCATAAAATTATCATCTTAGAGACCCTTGAATATTTGATAACTTTATGTTTCTTGAATAACCAAGTAGCAGTCTTGTGTCTTAACAAAACAGATTCGATAGTCGTTCCCCACTTACTTTCATTTTCATATAATCTGTATTAGATGCACTTTATTCTTCAGCGGAAAAATAAATAAATAAATAAATAAAGATATTTTTTTTTTTGCATTCCATTTGATCTTTTGTAGACATGGATACAAATTGACAAAATTTCTGGACCTATATGTCAGACCTGATTTTTTTTGTCCGTCTGGTCCCCATACTAAAAAAATAAAATAAAAATAAGCTACACGTTTAATTATAACATAAGATCTATCATGGTGGGATGAAGTCCATCCACTTGAGCACTCTTGAAATTACATCACTAAACTTGGCTAAACTGGGTCATTTAAAAGTTAGAACCTAAAATAATAACCGGATTCAACTCTTCGAATTATATCTTACATTACACCTTACACATACCAGGATTTAGCTTTTGGGCAGAATAAGATGCTATTCAACATGCATCAATCTTGGCTATTTTGGGCTTTGTTCAAGCCATTCTCAACTCATTAATTTTTAGAATGGGAGCATAGCCATTACCTGAATCCCCATCTTGACTTAGAAGATACCCTATTCTCAACTCATTAATTTTTAGAATGGGAGCATAGCCATTACCTGAATCCCCATCTTGACTTAGAAGATACCCTAATACAACTGGAAATTTTTTTAAGATAAATATAATATACATGCATATAAACCATTTATTATATGTTGATTTCATGCAGTCTGGTTTAATACAATTTGCAAATGCACACCTTCTATTGATTGATCACGTGTCCTAGCTAATTAGAATAGAGGCAAACACTGTAACTAATTATTTGTGGCTCCTTTATTTATTCGCTTCTGTTTGTATGCACACCTTGTATAGTGCAATATTTTATAAATTCGATAGATTGATATATCTTCTTTTGATAATTAAAGCATTTCTGAAAAATGTCTGACATCTCCAAAAGGCCATTTACTGAGCTTGCCGCTGATGGCAGCAACTACTTGACTTGGGCCTTGGATGTTGAAATCTACCTGCATTCTTGTGATTTAAGCAGCACTATTGCTCCAGCTTCTCAGAGCACCTCTGCCCAGAAGGCAAAGACATTGATTTTTCTTCACCATCATCTCAATAAAGACCTGAAAAATGAGTACCTTACTAAAAAAGATCCTATTGTTCTATGGAAATCCCTGAAGGATCGCTTTGACCAACAGACGGCTATTATGCTCCCGCAAGCACAGTATGATTAGTTGAACTTGTGATTTTAGGATTTTAAATCCGTGACTGAATATAATTCAACTCTTCACCGCATTGTCTCATAGCTAAAGCTCTGTAAGCAAAACATTACAGAGGCTGAATTGATTGAAAAGACCCTCTCTAAATTCCATGCAAGTAATCTTATACTCCAGTAGCAGTACAGGACCAAAAACTATTCAAAATACTCTGAATTGATCTCTGCGTTACTAGTTGCAGAGAAACACAACCAACTTCTGATGCGCAACCATAATGCTAGACCAATTGGTTCGCAAGCTGTGCCTGAAGCACATGTCGCAAATCAGAGTAATACTCATGGGCGTGGACATGGTAGAGGTCGTGGACATGGTCGCAGGTCTTATCGTGGTGGTAGGGGTCATGGTCGTCGCAATGCTTATGGTCTTTAGGACTGTGGCAAGGGTCGGAACAAGGATAAATCTCCTTCAAATAAGGCTAACTCTCATCAACATGTTGCAAATAACAAGCAAGCTTGCTATCGGTGTGGATGTGAGGACCACTGGTCTCGCACATGTCGTACACCGAAACATTTGGTTGAGGCCTATCAGAGAATGCTGAAGGACTCAAAGGGGAAGGAAAAACAAGGTGAAAAACATCATGCCAGTTTGCTTGAAGCAAACATGACCCTAAAAGATAACAATTATGATGATAACCTGAATCTGGACGATGATGACTTATTGAAGATGGATTTGATGATTTTGGTGACCATGAGTGATTATGTTATTTATCACTATCTATGCATGTTTTATTAGTCTATTTCATTTTTCAGACTTATTCTAGTTGCTTTTGTCAAGATAATTTGGAATTTTTCTAGACTTATTTTGCATGTTTTTGTAAGACAATTTCAAGTTCGTATGGGTTTGTTTAAATGATTATTCCCCCTTACCTTATTTTTGTTGTGCTTATATGAATATTTCATTTTTTTAAAATAGCACGACAATTCTCGCATACAACCCATGGAGAAGGAGACTATCTTGTGCTTGGTAGATAGTGCTACCACACATACTATCCTGAAAGATAGAAAATTTTTGGGCACTTTGCCTGAAAAACAAAGAAGTGTAACCACCATTGTTAATGACAATGTGTTGATAGTAGGCTCCGGCAGAGCTTCACTAATACTTCATATGGGTACGGAATTAATTATCAATGATGCATTATTATATCCAGAATCCAAACGTACCCTTCTTAGTTTTAGAGATATTCGGTCTAATTGAAACCGAAAATGAGAATGGTGTTAAACATCTTCTCATGACTTAGTCAATTAGATGTCGGAAGCAGGTTGTAGAGAAGCTTCCATCTTTCTCCTCAGGGTTATACTACACATATATCTGACCTAATACTAACCATGTTGTGAGGATTTTTGAGATTTAGGGATCCAAATTCTTTTAAATTTTGGCATGAGCTATTGGGTCATCTTGGGCAAAATATAATTTATCGGATTTTCTTAAATTAAATGGGGGCATTCAAACCAAATCCGACCAACTGCATATCATAATTTCCCCCCTTTATCTAATACGTGGTGAAGAAGTGAAACATTTCTCATCTACGTATTCTTTATTTACAGTCCATGTTTCTATATCACCAGCATAGCGTACCTGTATAGGACCTCGGTAAAGGTACATACATTATTTATGAAACTCTATCAATAATTTAGTACCTATGGCCCATGTTAGGGGACAATTATAATTTGGTACGATGATTGTATTTTTATTAAAGATTAATTCTTGACATTAGGGGGAGATTAGTACCCAAAATACAAAATAATGTCAAGAAATTCCATTGATAAAAAAGATCTTCAATATTTATATCCACGTACTAGTCAAACTAAACCAGAAGTTAACATGATAATCTGCTAAGAAAAGAGTGACTAAGCCACATATTCATGTTGTGTATATCATTGATGATTTGATATGCCAGAAGCATATTTTGCCAGAAGCATACAAAACATGTTAGTGTAAAAGATAAAAGTCCCCGGTGAACTAAATTCTATATAGAAAGACAATCACTCTCATAACCTCCGGAAGAGGTTCATCCTGAAGATGGAATCTCCAAAAAAGTTGCATGTGCTTGATAATCACAATACTGGAGATGCGGAACAACCAAATCCAATTGTTAAGGGAAATAACGAGGATTTAGTTGACATAAAATAAGAATTAAAGTGGCCACGAATTTGTGAGAAATGAGAAATATATAATAGAAATATAAAAGTTGTCGACAACATAGTTGCCTCTACAATTAATTTTACTATCTCTAAAAATAATCCAGATCCAGAACCTAAGTTGGTAGTAGAGTGCTTGAAGCACTCGGACTAGGTGAGATGGAAAGTGGCAATTGAGGCTGAGCTGAACTCGTTAAAGTATTTTAAACATGTAGTCCATATATCCCTACAGGATATAAATGGATCTTCGTAAGAAAAATAAATGAGAATTGTAAGGTGGTGAGATATTAAGTGAGATTCATAGCTCAATGGGTTCATGCAGAGACTCGGCATCGATTTAGATATAAAATATTCTCCTATAAGTGATTGTATTATGTTCCGCAAGTTAATACCTATGGCAGAAACTATGAATTTATATATGCAGTATATGTACGTCATGACCACGAGTCATTAGACGCTAATATTTTTATATGAAAGTCCCTGATGGACTTAAAATTCTCGAATTAAGAGAAAATAAGAATCGCAACATGTATAGCATTAAATTGCAAAGGTCGTTATACAGTTTGAAACAGTCAGGTAAAATATGGTATAATCGACTGAGTGAGTTCCTCCCGAAGAAGGGATATGTAAATAATGACGTCTGCCCTTGTGTTTTTATAAAGAAATTCGAAAATAGCTTATGTATCATCTCAGTCTATGTTGATGATATAAATATTATTGGAACGCACAAGGAGCTTACAGAAGCTAGCTCATGCCTAAAGACGGGGTTTGAAATAAAAGACTTACGAAAACCCAAGTTTTGTCTCGGCCTGCAGATCGAGCATTTCCCAGAAGGAATTTTTCTACACCAGTCGACCTACGTGAAAAAGGTTTTGGAAAGATTTTATATGGATAAATCTCATCCACTTAGAACACCAATGATCGTCCGGTCCCTCAAAGTGGATAAATACTCATTTAGACCCAAAGAAGATAATGAAGAAATGTTAGGGCCAGAAGTTCTCTATCTGAGCGCCATTGGAGCACTTCTCTATCTCGCAAATTGCACCAGGCCTGATATTGCATTTGCGGTGAACTTGCTAGCAAGGTATAGTGCTTCTTCTATAAGGAGGCATTGGAATGGCGTTAAACATTTCCTTCGCTATCTTCAAGGTACAAAAGATCTTGGACTATTCTATAAAAAAACCAAGATATGACATTGGTGGGCTATTAGAACGCTGGCTACATGTCTGATCCCCATAACGCCAGATCCCAAACTGGCTATATTTTTCTCTGTGATGGTACTATCGTTTCTTAGAGGTCTGATAAGCAGACCATGGTGACTACTTCTTCTAACCACTCAGAGATTATCGCTTTATATAAGGCCTCACGATAATGTGTATGAGATCGTTGATACGGCTCATTTGTGGCTCGTGTGGTCTAGCGAAAGATGATGTTACCCCTACTGTCCTTTATGAGGACAATGCAGCTTGTGTTGCACAAATGAGCAGTGGACATGTAAAAGGAACCATGACAAAACATATTACGCTAAAATTCTTTTATCCATATGAGCTCCAAAAGAATGGAGAAATCACCATCGAAAAGGTTCGCTCAAGTGACAATCTTGCAGATTTGTTCACCAAATCTCTGCCTACATCAACTTTTGAGAAATATGTTCACAATATTAGTATGCGCAGACTTAGAAGACTATCGTCTTCAGGGGAAGCAAATTCTTAAAGAACAATCCTGAAGATTGGACCCTGAAGATCTATCGTCATATTTTTTCCTTTTGCTAAGTTTTGACCTACTGGGTTTTTCTTAGCATACACTCAGAAGATTGTCATCATCAGGGGAGCGGATTTTCAACACAATCCCGAAGATTGGGTCTTGAAGGTCTATAGTTGTACTCTTTTTTTTTTGCTAAGTTTTGTCCCACAGGGTTTTTTTAGCTAAAGGTTTTTAATGAGGCAACTAATGTAACACAATAATCTACTTATGTCATGTACTCTTTTCCTTGACTAGTTTTTCTCCCACTGTGTTTTTCTAGCGAGGTTTTTAACGAGGCTTTAACATCTCGAAGTAATATCCAAGGGGGAGTGTTGAAATCTAAAAGACATTTTGTTAAAATCTAAAAGATATTTTGTTGAAATCTAAAAGACAAAATATATGTGGACATTACTTTGTATGTGGACTATTAACTTGATGTCCTTTTATCTTCCATCATGTATCTATAAATTGTACGATGTATGAAAATGGAATTTATGAATAAAAATTTACAATTTCTCTTCTTCTCTTGTCTCTTGTCTCTTGTTTTATTTCTTTAGTATATTACAACAAGTATTAGACTATTAATGGCTATTATTAGGAATTAATGGGAGAACTAATTTGAATTAAGTTCAGGTAGATTTTTGGTGGGGGTGATTGGGAGAAGGAAGCCTCTATAAATTGAGTGATTCTTTGTGAAATGAATATAAAAAGTAACAAAAAAAACCCTCTCATAGGAGCCATAAAAGAATACCTCAATCTTTTCTTTCTTCTCTAAAATATGACACTGTTGGTGAAAACCTATCTTGTTTTATGAACATATGTTATTCTATGCAAGGGTTAAAGCCATTATTACAAGATCTCTCTTATAAATTAAAAATTTTGATGAGAGATCAATTTAGATGAAGGAAAAAAATAAAAATAGAAACTTGGGGAATGAGAATCTTCGCTCTCTCCATTCGGTATTGCTATCAGTTCCCCTTTTCCATATACCTAATGTGAGGCAAGGCTTTAGTTGCATGATCCTGAGGCACAACACAACATCTCAATGGAAGAAGAGGGAATCAAATTTGGAGAGAGGAAACCAAGGTACTGAGAGAAGAGCATAAATATGAAGAAGAACACCAAGGGAAGCCCTAGCTTCCATTTTCTCAAGGCCCAAAGACCTGCCTCTCGTTCCTCTTCTCATCATCGTAATTTTCATTTTTGTTTTTATTTTTTGTACTTAGCTTAGTGCGAACAAATGAGGCAATGGAGTTTTTTCTTTTTCCCCCTCTTTCCATCATTCTCACTATTTCCTTGGTTTTATCTTATCTTTTCTTTTTCCCCTACTATATGAATGAGTTTGTTTGGAGTCACTAGGGAAATTATTAAAAGAGAGAAATATTTTCATGCGGTGACGTTTGGGCTATGGTTTGGAGTATGGTGGCGCCCAAGTTTTTCTATTATGTTGAAATATATAACAGGGGTAGGCATGCTGTATGGGCCAAGAATCGGCCCGATGCATCTCGAGGCCGCCCCAAATCGGCCCACGATGGCTCCGGCTATTGTCCGAGCTAGGTTTGGGTCTAAACCCGAGGTCAAAGATGGTAAACCTCCTCACCTTTGGCTAGGCCCACCATTAATCCTTACTAGCCGCACCCAAATGACTGATTGGTCGCTGATTCCTCTCAATTCTTAAAAAATTGATGGGCTAGGGAGTGGGGCCCACCTACCAATGATATTGCTTCTCTCTCTTGATGGACTAGGGAGTGGGGCCCACCTACCGTGACATTGCTCCCCCAACCCTCATCTACTTTCTAAAAAGAAAGGCAACTCTTTCTACTTTTTTTTAATTTCTATCAAATCACATTTTGATACGAGTCGCCGTGCAAGTACCTTTGATCGCGGAATTATCAAAGATGTCTTTGTGAAGAAAATAGCATACCACAAGAATAATTAAATATGATGAAGGAAAATACCTTCTCTAAATTATAAAGAACAATAGGTTACAAATCTCTTTCCTCACAATCTCTCTAGAATAAAGAACAACCTCTCTATTCCCCCTCTAAACTGCTCTCAATAGGGTTTGTTTAAATATAAACCCTAAAAGAAAAATAGACTAGGAAATTAGTCGGCCTAATAACCCGCTATCGGTTGACTGATGAAGGCTCATTAGTCGACTGATAATTCTTCATCGGTCGACTGATGAACCATCATCAGTTGACTATTTAGTGCGACGATTTTTGACACTATAGTGTGTATGTTATCGGTCGACTGAACATCACCATTGGTCAACCGACCAGAGGGGGTTCACACATGCTTCTATTCTCAAGTTACCATGAGAATCATCTATCCCCAAGCTTCCATGAGGATCGCTAGGTTCCCGAAGCAGAGAATATACACATGTATCACATTTTTAACTTTTTCTTTATTTCAAATCATATTTTATAACATTTTTCTTTATTTCTAATTAGTGTTTTAGGTTAGCCTATCGGGTTTTCATATTTTGGATCAGATTTATTTTTATGAGGCCAGTTAACCTCTTTACTATAAATACGGATCATTTCTCCCTCAAATCTCACAACTTACTCTCTAAAGCTAACTCTAAGTCGTTTACTCGTATTCTGAGTACCAAAATCTCTCATAGACTCTATCTCTCCTAAAGTTTCCTTACAAAAAAATCTCCCATAATCAATTAGATCCCTACTTATCCTCTTAGGATATTCTCCCTCTTGACCATCCAGTGTCAGTGGAAGTGGTTATACACCTTTCACACATATTTACTATTCTTATGAAATTGGTGGTAGTTGCATCGGTCTAGTTCATAATGCACCTTACAATTATGGCTATGACTACTTTTCTACTCATGCCGGCTATATTGTTGATCTTACTGGCATCATTCTCTTTACTTATCATCGTAACTACTGCCCCTCTAAACTTTTTTCTATACATTCTATTTCTATCTCTAATGGAATGACAATTGTAATGTGAGACACCATCGCTTGGTTCTATTATTAACTAGACATTCTATCTCTTCTTATCCTCCACCTTGACCTTCTCTGCGTTCAATTTCTCAATAAACTTCAAAGACTCATTCGAAATATGTAGAAAGAGGAAAAAAACTAAAACAAAAATAGAAGAAGAACTCGCTCACAACATATAGAAAAAATTAGAAGATAGTTCATTGGTTTGGCCTTCTTTTGAAAATATCATAGATGTGACACTTAACTAATCTGCACGCTAAATGCAAAAACATCTAAGAATGAAACACAAAGACTTCTGAGAATGAAACTCAAATTCTTCTGAATTAGGGAACTAGTTAACTAGATTGACATCTGAGAATGAAACACAAAGGCTTCTAAATTTGAGGAATAGAGAAAAGTCAATCACAGATTGTTGGAAGTATAGGCGCTTATCGATATTAGGTATAAACCCGAACTCACTAAGTCTATTGTGCAAGCTGAACTACCTTTTAATATTACTAAAAATATCATTTTAAAAAATATATTAAAACTACTTTTTACCTAGAATATCAAAAAATTAGCAGGAGAATAATCACAAGAGAAATTGAGCGTCTCTTCTGTGCTGAGAAAAACAATCATGCAAGATGTTTTATCTATTGTTACCACCAAGATAGCACTTACTTCTGATGTTTGGGAGTCTCTTGATCATAGTTATTAGATGTGTAAATATTTCACATTATATTGATGAAAACTAAATTTGGCATAAAAGACTTTTATCATTCAAGAGGCTTGATTATCCATATAACGCACAAGACATTTGTGATGCAATTTCATAAACATGTCATGACTAGGGGATAGAGAGAGAAAATTCTATACCTTTTGAAATTCTTCAAATAATATGTCGGCAATTTCAAAATTGAAAGAAATTTTAAAACTAATAATGAAGGTTAAAATTTTCTTGTTAGATGTATTTGTCATATTATTAACCTTTTTGTGTAGGATGAAATCAAAATGTTTTTATCAACATTTAGAGAAATTAAAATAGCTTATCACTTATATGAGATGTAGTGGTCCAAGAAAACATGTTTTAAAAGGTGTTGTAAAGTTTAAGGCTTGAGGAGGATAGTTCTTGAGATTGATGTCAATAAAGATTGAATTCTACTTACAAAATGCTCAAAGATGTCATTCCTCACGAAAAAACTATTGACGCATTTATTGAACGCAATCATCTATATCATCTTTCCATAACAGCATACAAATGCAATCTTTATGAAGTCTTCTAGCAATTTATTTAGAAGTTTAAGGTTGCAGCCAGAACACTTGCCGGAGTTCAATATGACAATATTCATTTAGTGCTTTATCAACTTAATGATATTGCTGAATTATTTGCAAAATATAGAACTCATGAATTTTTTTGCAGGTGCATAAGGATGTCGAGTTTAATTTTAAAAAATATTTTGAAGATATGTCATCTCTATTTTATTTAGCACATGTTATGAATCTTAGAATAAAACTTGATTATTTATCTAAAATGCTTACTGGTTTTTCTGACAACATGGGCAACATGGTTTTTGTGCATAATATTGAAAATATGATTAAAAAGATTAAGAAAACTCTAAACATTACTCTTTGTATAGAGATGTTATGTGTCCATCACAGGTTTCAGAAGAAGGATGTGCATCAAGCTCATCCTGTGCTTGTGTTATTTCAGTGCTAAAATGAACAAAGAAAATGGTGAACAAGTCAAAACAAAAGCAAATCTCTAATGAAGGTTTGTTTAAAGTTCGAATTTATCTAGAAAGTCAAGAACTATCGCTGGAGGAAGATTCTTGGGAGTCTTTTAACATACTTGAATACTAGAAAAAAGAACATCATAACTATTATGTTCTATCAGTCATGGCTAGGAATATACTAACCCCGCTACTTCCACAATCGCATCAAAAAGTGCATTTTCTATAGGTGAGAGAGTTATTTTTAATGGAGAACACAACTTACAGTAGCACATATGGAGATGTGTGTGCGTTTAAAGGATTAGCTCGACGCAGAAGAACGATTACAAGAACAAGTAACTAACATTTACTTCAAAAACATGACGAATATAACTTGGAGGATTTTGTCCCACTGAATATTAATGGTTAATATCTTTTTCTTCTTTTCCTCTTGTAAAGGAATAATTGTATTTAAACTAAAGGAAAGTTAATTCACTTCCCGTGGATGTAGAACATCTTTATTTGTGTGTTTGTGATATTTTTGTCTGCATTTTCTAACCTAAACATTTTTATTTTAAATGAATCTAATTTTAAAAAAATAAATACTAATATGGTAATTGGTATAAAAAATTAAAAAAAGAAGATTAAAAAAACTCATGGGTTGGCCCATGAACTGGCCTAATGTAGGTCGATTCTATATCAAGCTAACCCTAGCCGGGCTATGGGATGGTCTAAGTACTGAGGTCAGGGGGCAGAACTAACCTGGGTGGCTCAACTGGGGCCAGTTTAGAACCATCATGGCCTGTGCCCACCCCTAATTAATTAGTGTATGGTTATAATACACATAGGTTGTAACTGAGTTACACACACATGTAAAAGTACATGTTTAACTATCGATATTAATGATCCACATTATTCATTAATCTATGAATTGAAAACTTCATGGAGATTAAAAATCACATGGATTAAATAGTTCTAGTTTATACAACTAATGATCTAGAAATGAATGGCCTATAACAGTCTAAGATATCAGTTATTTTTAATGGAGAATTCTTTTAAAAAGATTGTTTCGGTCGTTTTAGCAAAATCGACCTCTTTTTGACCACGTCATCAAGGCTAGTCAAAAAAGGTCGATTTTGCAAATTATCTTCTTTATAATACCAAGACTAGTAGTCCATGTAATTATTGGTATGTAATTAAATTTAATCAGGTGAAGCTGGTTGATTTCAGATTGGTGGAGGTGTTCGAGGGTGGAGGGGAGCGAGAGGAGGATGAGGGCATTGTGTGGACACCGTACTATATGGCTCTGGAGGTGTTGGTTGGAAGGAAGTACAACGAGAAGATCAATGTGTGCAGCGCCGAGGTGATGTTGTATGTGATGGTGAGTGGGATGGTTTCATTTTATGGGGGAGGCAGTGGGGGCAATATTTGAGAAGGTTGTCAGGGGGAAATTTAGGTTTACCGAGGCGGTTTCAGGGGCATGTTGGCAGTTGCCAAGGATTTGATGAGGCGGATGCTATCTAAGGATGTCCATCATCGATTCCTTGTTGAGCAGGTCCGTAATTAACGTTCGCTAATTATACGGGACAATTAGTCCCGTATATTTTAAAGATGTTTTTTTTTTTTTTTGCAAAATCAATCTCTTTTGACTAACCTTGATGGCGTGGCCAAAAAGAGGTCAATTTTTACTAATTATTTAGCAAAAGGATCGATTTTGCTAATTTTGAAAGGTCTTTTTTTTAATTCTCCTTTTTTAATTGCTTGAATTAAAAAATAGGAAATTCCAAATTTCAAAATAGATTTTTTTTTTCAAAAAATTCTCCTTTTTAAAAAAATGCTCCTTTTTTAATTGCTGTGTATGGTAACCTACCTAGTATATAATTAGTTAGTTACTTAATTACTTATTTTTTTTCGTTATTCAATCGCGGTTTACTTATTTCTTGAGAAGAAGGTGGTCCTCTGGCTAGCCACAATAAATACATGGACTGAAACAACTCGATCCAGGCCATCAGCTTGCTGGCAAATAGTCATATATTTTGACTAAACATATCCTTTCTATCTTCTAATTATGAATATAGATAGATTTTTTTTGGGTTTTTTCATAGTATCCTCCCACCTTATTATGGATGGGACTAATCTCCGCTCGTGCTTCGTGGCTAGCGCTGGCCTGAGGGTTTTTTACCTGTTAGGGGATTTGAACACGGGACTGGCTCTCTATGAATCGTCCCCAACAGGACAGCGGGGCCTTGCGCCAACTCTACAGATTATAAATAGATAATATTCATATAGGTATGTTCTATAGAAAAAACATTCCATTAATGTCCACTGAATGGATGCGGATAAAAATCATAATAAAATGAATACTAACGCAAATTAGATGTAAAAACAGGCGGCATTTTCAAAGTAAGTCTAAACATGGTGCAAAATTTGACAATAAACTAAACTCTCTCAAGACTTGCAATATACACATAGATAGCATGTGCAACCTAATATTCCACACTTCTCTGGGTACACATATCTGTGATCGATCGATTGTTAGGAATAATAGCTATTTAGACAAAAATTAACACGAATTAAGTTTTAAATAGTTGATTATTAAATCAGATAAATATTATAACTTAGAAATAATAATTGAATCAAGTAAATAAAAGTTAAAAATACGGCCTGATGGTCGAGGCGTGCAAGCACTGTCCCAAGAATCTAATTGCCCCCTCTCGTACAGGACTACGCGGCAAAAGTTCCTGGAGATCCAACGACCCTCGGTCAGGCGACCTCCTTCTCGTTGGCACGAGCTTCAAAAAGGCTTTGCGAACTCTTCTAGACTTTCAGGGAACCAGCAGAATATAATAGCAAGTATAGAGCAGAGAAGAAGAAGAGGGTTTGTGTTTTTCACACTGTGTTTTCTACCTTCGCAGCTTGTTGTTTATATAGAGGTTAAGAATGAACGTTTTTAATTACCGAATTAAATCCTCATAAAAACCCTTTTCCGTTTTGATTCTGTTTTAATTCTCATGAATATTACCATTTCATTTACGTTTTAATTCAATTTTAAAGTCCATAAATCTCCCCAATTAATTCTGGCCGTTTAACGTTTTGAAAATGAAATGTTAATCACGTTTTAAACAGTTCCAATTAGCAAAAAATAAAAATAAAAATGTAGCAGATTAAGGGCCCTAAAAGGCTGCATTCGTGTCCGCAAGTCGTGTGCGCGCGCCACCCGATCCGAGCCCGACCCGGCCGGCGCGCGCGTGTGTGGTGTGGAGCATAACCTTTATTTTCTTCTAAGCATAGAAGAGAAAGGGAAGGTTTATAAAGAGCCTATCTTCCCATCTCTTTTCCAATGTGGGACTAAAGTTTTCCTCTTTTCCTCTACAAACCCAAGTTTTAAATTACAACTCTAACATCGATACGACGATATCCATATTTGTATTTGGAAATAAACATATACAGATCATATCCACATTTCATATGAGAATTGTCTTGACATGTGATCAAATATGCATGCCGATATAATGGCGTACGTTTGATTATCTAGTACATCCATGCACACAGTCAGTTCAGTAATTTTTAGAACGTGTCAGGAGACTGGGAAATGAGTATAAGCTCTCTTGAATATTAGCATCAAATACTGAGAATACCAAATGTTCTCCTAGGAAATTAGCATCTCAAGCAGCAAATCTGTTCTCCCAATTAATATGAGAAACCCCCCCAAATCAATCAACCCAACAACTTCTCGGTGTAGGAAACTACCACCCATGCATGTTTGAGAGTGGCTAGAAAATTTTATAACAAACACCCTGAATCCCAACATGCACATAAAATGCAGAATGTGCTTTACTTTGTCAATAAAAGTTGATGAGATGCTTAGTACATTCCTTCGACGTTGATGAATGCATAGCACGGCTCTCTATTCTGAGCAAATGAAATGTACAACAATGTTAGGTATTACTATTATTCAGTCTTAAGAAATAGAAGGGCAAATACGCTATATTAAAGTACTTGTGCATAACTAAAATAATCTTTCAGACATAAGAATCCTTTGTTCGCAGCTGATTTTTCAATGGACAACACTCGTATTTTCAATGGACAACACTCGAGTCGTTTGTTCCATGGAAACAAAGAATATTAAATCTAATTGACTCACCTGAAGCTGCATCAACAACAATAACATGAAACATGGAAATAAAAATAAACCATGCACGGAGCACCACAGGTTTTGATTGAGAGGTTTTAATATAGCTCTTATGGTCTTGGGTCTGATTCCCGGTCATTATACCTAAAACATGTTGTGCGCGGCGGAAGCCAAAACCAAACCGACGACATGCTTCGAGAAACCAAATCAAACAAACGAACGAGAGAGAAAGGCCAAACGAACCAAAAATAACGACACAAACACAAGCAACCAATTTTAACGTGGTTCGGCAAGTTGCCTACGTCCACGGGGCAAGAAGGGGATGGGGTTTTCATTAATAGAGAAGAAAAGTACAAACTGATATTACAAACCACTCAAAAAAATTAACTAATCTCACTAACAAAACTCTTAATCTCTCCAAATAAAACCCTAAACAATAGCTTAGAAAATATCTCTTTTCTGTGCTCCAAATATCCCCCAAACAATCACCAATCAAAGCCAAAGAAACCCTAATTCGTGTTTGGTATTTATACCAAACTCAAATCCCAAACAGAATAGGAAACCAATAAATGGGCCTGACCCGACTGGCGATCGACCGCGACAAACGACAGAACCCATAAATATATTACAGGGTCTCACGGTCGACCGTCATGTCACTTGCGGTCTCTGAACTTTTTGCGATCGACCGCGAGTGGCGCGGCGATCGACCGTGAGACCCTGTAATGTATTTATGGGTTCTGTCATTTGTCACGGTCGACAGCGAGCTTCGTGGCGGTCGACCGCCAGTCGGGTCAGGCCAAGTTATTGGTTTCCTGTTTTGTTTGGGATTTGAGTTTGGTATAAATACCAAACACAAATTAGGGTTTTTTGGCTTTGATTGGTGATTGTTTGGGGTATATTTGGAGCACAGAAAAGAGGTATTTTCTGAGCTATTGTTTAGGGTTTTATTTAGAAAGATTAAGAATTTTGTTGGTGAGATTAGTTGATTACTTTGAGTGATTTGTAATCTCAGTTTGTACTTTTCTTCTCTATTAGTGAAAACCTCATCCCCTTCTTGCCCCATGGACGTAAGCAATTTGCCGAACCACGTTAAAATTGGTTTTTTGTGTTTGTGCCTTTATTTTTGGTCCGTTTGGCCTTTCTCTCTCGTTCATTTGTTTGATTTGGTTTCTCGAAGCACGTAGTCGGTTTGGTTTTGATTTTCGTCGCGCACAACAATTGGTATCAGAGCTCGGGCTACACTTAGGCTATTTGGAGGAGTATATCGCTTTGGAAGTTCGGCTATGGCTTCGTTTGGAGATAAAGGTGGGATCTTTTTTTATAAAAATCTCTCCTTTATCAGTTTGGATTCATTCTTCATTTGTTCCGCATTTGTTTTGATGTTTTGAGAAAGATGAGAAGGATTTGAGGCTAGGTTATTTGATTGTTGATACGGTGCATTAGATTATTGAGAAGTGCTTTGACCTACAAATTAAAGTCCTATGAGCACATTGGTATGAGCAAGAAGACTGATGTAGAGTTTGGCACTTCTATCCATCGATCTAGGGGTCTTTTTAGGTGGTGTTCATTTAGACATTTGGGGGCCTTCCAAGGAGGCATCATTGGGAGGTATTTGATTTTTTTGGTTTTCTTTGTTGGTGGTTGTTCTAGGCATACTTGGATTACAACCAAATCTCGATTGGATAAAGTCCTAGTAGTCTCTAACAATTTAAAGAAGTGTATTGGCAGAAGGGTGAATGTACTTCATTCTGATTTTAGAGGGTGGTACAATAGGGACCTATTTCTGCGTTTGTGCCGAGCTCACGGCAGTTTAAGACACTTCATTGGAGAGGAAACATTAAGGTGACGAGATAAGATGATATTTTTTTTTTATTAGTCGTTTCTTTCTGGAGGAGGATCGGCGTTTGATGTCGAGCATTGGATTTGGCTTTCGAGCTTCGACATATTTGGGTTATCGTAGTCATAAGTTGTCAACTGTTGCGATTAGTGATTTTGGATCTGGTGGAGCTGCTTCAGATTTTGGGTTGCGTCGGATGTTTGGTTGCTCAGCATTTGGTCACATCGAGGATGTGAGATTTGATCTGATTGCACGTTTGGGATTCAGAGGTTCGCTTGCTTATCAGTTAGGAGACCTCTGATTTTGTTCTGAGCAGATATATCACTTTTGACTCTCGGGAGGTGGAGAGTGTTGATCAGATCGTTTGGATATCGCATCAGATAGAGGGTGGTGCTACTCCACGTTAGGTGGAGATTACTCCACATACTCCTGATCATACTGCATCGTTTGGGATTCCAGCTGAGGTGACATAGTTAGGAGATCATTTAGATTTGGATGCAGATGATATTGGTGAATGATTGAAGATTCTTCTATTTGATTGAAGGCTTTTGGAGGCCATTTTGAGAAACTACGTGAAGGCTTGATTCCTTGGGCAAGATGATACGTAGGCAGTCAGTTTTGATGTGGCCGATTTGATGGGTTGATACCGACGTTTAGGAGTTTGTTCGTATTCTCATTTGGGTCTTGACTTATTGTGGATTGAGTCCGTTGTTGTGATTTTGTTTCACTTCATACTGGACGCAACAAGTGGGACATTTGTTTTTATTGGTGTCGGCTCAGTTTTGGAAAAACTTCGCCGAGGTGGAAAATTGTAGAATCGGCGAAAGATTTGGATCGGAACAGGTTTTGGACGCAAGAACGCTTTTGGGTGCTACACGATCGACCGCGAGTGGTGTTGTGGATGACCGCGAACGTGCACGAAGGGGAGTAAGTCTCTAGACTTTTTGCGGTCGACCGCGAGTGGCACGGCGGTCAACCGCGAGACCCTGTAATGTATTTATGGGTTCTGTCGTTTGTCGCGATCGACCGCGAGCTTCATGGCGGTCGATCGTCAGTCGGGTCAGGCCCAGTTATTGGTTTCTTGTTCTGTTTGGGATTTGAGTTTGGTATAATTACCAAACACGAATTAGGGTTTCTTTAGCTTTGATTGGTGATTGTTAGAGGGATATTTGGAGCACAGAAAAGATGTATTTTCTGAGCTATTGTTTAGGATTTTATTTGGAGAGATTAAGAGTTTTGTTGGTGAGATTAGTTGATTTCTTTGAGTGGTTTGTAATCTCAGATTGTATTTTTCTTCTTTATTAGTGAAAACTCCATCCCCTTCTTGCCCCGTGGACATAAGCAATTTGCCGAACCACGTTAAAATTGATTGTTTGTGTCGTTATTTTTGGTTCGTTTGGCCTTTCTCTCTCGTTCGTTTGTTTGATTTGATTTCTAGAATCACGTCATCGGTTTGGTTTTGGCTTCCGCCGCACACAACAAAATAGTGGATATTTTGTGCCAAGAAACCACAATAATGAAAGAAAAAGAGCAGTTTGTTGAAAAACAGTCTTTTCTTCATCCACAAAGTTAACTGACATTCTAACTCTGCTAGGAGCCTTTCGGCCTCAGCCTTTCAGACATTGAGATTAACAATATACATAAATACATTGTTACATTATGGTTACATAAACAAGAACTGCTTTGAGAAGATAAAATAACAATGAACCATAGGAACATACAAAAAGGAAAAAGTAGCTTTTCGGCTCCAAATACATGTATTATTTTTGTAGCCGTAACTGCAAACTGGAAGATCACTTGAATCTCCATAAAAATTTATTTAATGCTTCAAAAGCTTTTCTCATCTTAAACTGTGTCTAGGTATTCCTTCGCTTAACTGCAAGATCGTGAAGAAAAAAGACCGAAATGTTGTACAAGGATGTGAAAGGAATAAGATCAACTTTGACACATAAGATTTGGAATTTTTTGCACCAGGGCTAAATTGAGCTTCTGCAGCAATATGTGGCCTTGACACGTTATAGTAATACAACATCACAGAAAAGTTTTGAGTAAACTGGCATCAGATCTCTTGTTTCATAGTCCAGTAAGTCCACTGGCATTCAGATATCAATTGCTGATTCTCATATCCAGGGTGCCAAGAACACCCATTCAAATAAGTTTCTTGCACCAATGAAGAATACCTGAAAGTTTCGATGGAAACAAATCCCTAACAGCTCGTTTTCTTCTTTTTTCATCTTCAAGATCTAAAGTTCTATAGGCAAGAGCTAGCAGATACATGGCAGGGTGTAGTCTCCTGAGACATGCATGGTTGAAGGTTTATTAGGTCATGAGGCACAACAAGATTTGGCATATTACAAAAAAAAAAAAAACAAATAAAAAATTCTAATTCTGAGAAAACAATTTGACTGGGTACAGAAGGAATGGGATGTAATCCATGAAGCAACATCAGTTAAAAAATAATCCACAAACACTTGTTAAAAATGAAACAAGCAGTAAAGACATCTAAATAAACAATCAACTCCTGTTTTCAAAGCAATTCCATAACACATGTAAAGATAGAATTTATCATCATTGTGCAAGGATTATCATCTGTGAAGCATCAATGATCAACAATTTTATAGAAAATGGAGAGAGATGGGATCAGATGTCAATCTCAAAGACATACAATAATCAAATTGAATTTTTGGAAAATATCATCCAAAATCGTCCGTTAAAAAAGACAGGTAGGAATCCGAAATTAGAAGAAACTTCTCAGCAGACTAAGGATAGAGCAAATAAGTTAATTAAGTATTGAACTTTTTTTTCATTTATTGGACAAAGAAAAAGAGTTCAGCAACTACGTAAGAAAATGCATAGTAATTTAACATACATTTCATTAGTACTGTATATCATATATAAACATAAAATAACCAAAATCGTAGTATCAAATATTAGAAGGGAAAAGTGGAGGATCTCAGAAAAAGAACAGCCAAAAGAATAGAACATAAAACGGATATGCTTCAAGCATTATGTATGAGCTCATTTTAGTTGAGATGGAATATATATACCATTTTCCAATCAAATTACACAAAATGTAACCAGTTTCTTATTTCTATTATCTTATTTAGTTTCTCATTTCAATTGATTAACTTTTATATGTTGTTACTCAACTCTAATCTCCACAATAAATGTAATGATACGCGATAGAGGAAGATTCTGTTTTATAAAAGGTCACCAGTGCATTAGCAAAAATGAAAGGTGGAGTACTCTCCTTATTTATTACTAAAAATAGCAATAATGCTCAACGACTTCTACTTATCCATATGCAATTTGTGCTCATGCATTTTACAAGTATAAAACAAATCAACAAATGGACAATATTCATAGATCTATCTTAAAATTTTCTGAGAATGCCTAAGGTAAAACTAATTGTTTTCATAATATGTGAAAATTCACAGAACAAAACAATAGGAATAACAAAACAAAATAGTACAAGACAAACTTACTTTTCAGGATGTTCAATGACGCCATCCCATTGCCTTTGCGATGGTACTGTCCTTCCTTTCTTGTCTCGCCCAAATGTTTCAACATACCACCCACCAATGTCATGCATGCTAGAGCGTGGCTCAAAAAGCCAAAATCTGCAAAAAGAATTTGGATTGTAAAATAAAATTCATAGAAAGGATTATCATAATGTAATGTAGAAATGGTAACTAACTAGAAGAAGTGTAATCTTTTCTCAACTGATTCCTATGCTTCCATCATACTTTTAATAAAACCTAATTATTGTCTACATATATACACACACACACACACACGCGCGCGCGCGCGCGCGCAACTAATCACATAGCATAAGCTATTTTATCATATTCATAACCCATGTGTCTATTATGCTAGAGCACATCAAACTCTTATAAAAAAACATATGACGGGCAGAATATACATACAGGTATATATATGCATAGCATATGCTATTTTATTATATTCATAACCCATGTGTGCATTATGACTGCATCAAACTCTTATGAGAAAAAACATATGACGAGCAGAACATAGATATAGGTCTCAAGAAATAGTCTCTTGCACGATTTCCAGTTGTCCTAGTTTTGAACCTTTTGACCCCAAAACATAATTCATGGAGAAATAATTTTCAATAAGATATTTTATGTAGATATTGTCATCTTACTAGCCTATAAGAAGGTTCAACATTAGCATGGTTAAAAAAAATATTGAGAAAATGCAACATTAAGAAATGCGAAATATAAAATATGCCTATAATAAAGAGCAAGTGAGTCTAGACTAGTATCTGCTCAATGCAGACCAACCTGAAGAAAAACTAGATGAGGCTATTGATTTTGAAACCATATTATTAAAATCCAAGATATATGCATATTAGAAGAATTTGTTTCTTCTTATATAGGTTATATTTTTGAATTAGCAAGTACAGACAAATAAATCTTTTGGTTAAAGAATTTTTTATCTAAGATTCCATCACCATGGAATAACCTTAAATATAGATATGACAAGATGGGGTTATCAACTTATCCTAATGAAAATCCTGAAAATACACATAACACAGGCTATTTAAAGAAAGTTTGTATAAAAACAATACAAGAATGATGTGAAGAAGCAAAAGCCTTAAAACAAGTTCAAGCTAAGACTAAATAATCAAAATTAGGAAATGCTCCAAATATAATGAAGATATTAATCTTCAATTTGGTTGTCCACCAGAATATAAAAAAGAATATATATCTTATCGAAAGAAAAGAAAACCAAAATATAAAATTATCCCGAAAAAATCGGGAAAAGATATTAAGAAAAAATATAAGCAAGGAAAAATATTCCGAAGAAAAAATTTATCAAAAAGAAAAAATTTAAGAACGGTTGTAAATGTTTTAAATGTAACCAAGAGTGACACTATGTCAATGGATGTGCTATGAATATCAAAAAGATAGTCTTAACTGACTTAGAAGAATATGGAATAAATATTGGAACCCTTGAAAGATATTCCTAGCGATTCTAATTCTTCAATATACGAAATTGTAAGCTTAAATACAAGTAGTTCAAAAGGAGAACTAGAAAATTTGTTTGATTTGAAACAATGGAAATAAATATGATCACAATAACCAACCTCTAACGTCATAAAAATTACTCCATTAACTTCATTTGTCCTTCTTCCCAAAAAGGAGAAGAATAATTCTTCTAGATATATGCTATATACCGGAAGAAATCAAAGGTTAAAAGGATATTGTACCACTGAAATATGGTTAGATTTAATCATGCAATTACCTGTTGGATACTACGAAATTGTTCGTAACATACGTAAACATACTAAAGAGAACATCTTCGCTACATATGAAAAAATAGAATCAGATGTTAAAGATAATGTTTATCTTCTAATTAAAAGTACAAGCATAGAAGATTGAGATTATGAGATAGAACAAGGAGACCCTGTTAGACTTACTGTTATACACAGATATGAAGATCTTCCTCTTATTAAATAAGGATTTTTTTTATACTAAAGAAAAAGAGAAAGAAACATATTATGGATATAGAGTCGACATGGATTCTATAGAATTAGAAGAAATTACAAATAGTTGTATTCAAGACAGTATGGGTGAATAATTTCCTATCAGTGATGAAAACTTAAAGAGGCTATACTCGTTCTGATGAAAAGGATGTTTATTAAATGCCTTTTTTAAAAATCTAGATTTTAAATTAAGCAAGTGTCTTTGTATGAATGCAAGGAAATATAGAATTAAGAGGAGATAATAAATTCACATATATCAGACTTTTAGATAAACAAAAAATAGAAAAACTTCAACAACAAAAAAATCCTCGGATGAGATATATCCATATTGGGCTTATACAATTAAAACTAGCAGGACTATTCAGATGAGTAATAGACACTCCAATAATGATTGTTTGTATGGATGAAATAATTATAAATAATCTATTAAATAGAAATATTGGAGGTGCAAAATCCAATTTAGCAAATAGATTGTTTGGTGGAAATATACACCCAAATTTCTGTGTAAGCTTAGAAGATGAAGACATCGATAAAGCTTGTCCAACATCTTTCAATTTAAAAGGGATACAATTATTACCTGGATCAAAAACTCTTCGTATACAATGAGAACATTGTATGGCTTTAAATGATACTCAACATTTTAAATCTATAGATTCAAAAAAAAATTGTTCAGTAATATGAAGTTGCAACAAGAAAAACTATTTAACCTAGACTAGTAGATCTTAGACACCTTAAGATAGATAATCATATTCAAATCTTTCTAAAAACATTAAAACTAAGAGTACAACTACTAATTGAATATTTTATAGCATCTGAAGACATATCTTCACCATAACAAATAACAAAAATAGAAGATGAAGCAAGTTCTAGCTCTTGATCTAATAACAAGCTTCTCAGATCTCAATCCACTACAAATAGGCTACTATATACAAAACTAAACCCAGAAGTCTTACAAGACATACTTAGGTTAAGTTTTAGACAAGATTATCCTATTGAAGGAAGAACAATAAATTTTTTTGAAAATCTTGAAGAACAAGATAAGAAAAGAATCAATCCTAAATTAGGACAAATGATGGTAAAAAAACCAATAACAGATATCCAAAGTAATGAGCAATATGATTGGTCTAAAGAAAAAATCTCAATTACATATACACTTTCCACTTACTATAAAACTACCTGAAATTAAAGAATTTACTCTTAATGCACTTATCAATAGTGGTGTTGAAGTCTATTCCAACAATTATTTATTCCATCACAAGACCAAGTTCCTCTTGACAAAAAAGAAATATTAAATGGATTTGTAGGACAACAGGATTCGCTTACTCATAAAGTTAGAAATCTTTCGGTAGCCATATCAAATATCCAACGCAAAGAACGGCTATTTCATTTTGACTTCGCTTTACTTCCCCGACAATTAAAAGAAGATTGTATATTAGGAATGGATAATCTCTCTTCATTATCACCTTTCAATACTTATTTCTTTGAATTACACAGAATTCAGGTGCCCAAAGTACCTTTTCCAATCCAAATTTCTGAACATTATCAACTTGCAGCACTGCATGGTGTCGATAAATTTGTACCTTTAATTGAATATGTCCAATACTAACCCCGTTCTGAAAAAATAAGTACATAACATCCCTTCTGCAAATGATATGAAGATTCTAATACATAATACATTGGGACCTTTACATTTCTGAAAATTCGTTGAAGGAATTTTATAAATCACCCTAATATTGTAACTTTAAGACCGATATAAAGAGACCAAAATTCGTGTTAACAGTACTATGGTTTCTCTTCCTGATAAAGAAGAAATTTCTAAACAAATATTGGATTATTGTAATGTAATTTGTTTGATTGCTTTCACCATCACTGTTTCTAAATGTATTTAATTTCAATAGTTAAATTAAAAATGAGGGTTCACTGGGATAATCATTAAATTAAACTCGAGAAATGAAACAATATAGAGGAAGACCGATAGACTATAAAAAACCAAAATGGATACTAACTACCATAAATTTCTAATCCTAAGAAAATAATCTTAATGACCAAATTTATCCTCTCCTACTTTGATTTGGCTAAGATATGACTCCACATCATCAACCATTAGAAGTCAAATCCGAGGGTTGTTAATGTGAGAGGGAATTATTTCAACTCCTAGGAGGAAAACAGTCTTCTTCT
>BQKN01065463.1:40061-58864 GCA_022839385.1 Asparagus kiusianus
TGGGGGGTCATTTAGGGAAAAAAGCTATTTATTCCTCATAGGAAGGTCACTAATTGTATTATATTTGTTTAGTTCTAAATAAAACCCGACTATCCACATTGGAAGATCACTAACTGTACTATATTCGTTTAATTCTAAATAAAACCTGACTATCCCTCTCTTAATCAAGTTACTCTCCCAACGTAAGAATAACAATGTTTAAAACTTGTTACAAGCTTCCAATATTGAAAGAAATTGCATCCTTACTTGCTAGGTGGAAGGCAAGCTCTACTACATCTGCACTCACAAGCTGGAAACTCTCCTCCTACAGGAAACCAACGCATATGTTTTACCTGAAAATATTATTTAAGTTATACCTTTAAATATAGAAGTGCAGAAAGAGGTGCAAAAAGTTTACCTTCAAATCTAGAAGTGTAGAAAAGAGGTGCAGAAAGAAATTTATAGTATATATGAACTTACAGCATAATCACCATATGTTAGTGTGACCTTTTTATTGGGAACTTGAATGATCAACTTACTTTAGATGATACTCTCAAGAACATCATAATTGCAGAGTACTAGGACCCTGCTAATAAGCTTCGGGCCCTAAAAGAAAATAACCAGTTTCTAGTATTCACAAAGATTACGGCTGTTCCAAGCATCTCAAAAATATTGGAGAGAAAAACATATCTAACCATCTATGTGTTAAAAAGTTACCATTATGTTAATCATCTGCCATGTAACAAACAAGCAAAATGCAAAAAAAAATGAACCCTTTGTAATATTCTTCTCAGGTTTCAGCATAGGTCAATTTGAAACTAAAGTCAACTTTTGGTACACTGATTGCCGATGACATCCTATGCTCAGACACTTCAGAGTTCAGACTCACTGATAGATGTAACTGGGAAGCTCAGAGACACAGTAATAAGTCAGCACTAGTCCTATTCAGACTTTGAAGCCTGAAACTTGGTACCCAGATACTATAGTTCAAAGTGCAGCACAAGTTGTATTCCTCGATTATACGTTGAGGATTTCTATGATGATTTACTAAAAAATTCTATAATTGGAATTCCTCTTTGGGCAGTGCTAACAAGTTTTTGGAAGTAGTTAACCATTGACTGATATCTTTACTCTTGTTCTTACTCAGATCTCTCACAATATCTGGTCAGTCAAGCCTCCCTTACAGTTACCCACCTAACAGACTAGAGACTCTTCCTTAGCTGACGCATCTTAGCACTATTTTCCTTCACCTCTATATTTCTTTGAATCATAGGTCACATCTCCAACTTAATCTGACCTGTGATTTCAGTAATTGGTATCAAGAGTAGGTGCATCTGAAGAAACAGGCAAAAAGGTTTAATCTGAAAAATTCAAGGTCCAGAATTTTAATGGAAAGAACATGTTCTTTTTTATGTTGACCATTTGTGAAGACGGAATGTGTGACTACTCTTTGGTGACTGAAGTCATGAAGCTACTGAAAACCACATAAGTCAACAGCTAGAAGACCACATTGTTTAGGTATCTTCAACCATGTCGCATGACGGCACAATGCATGCAAGCCAGTGTGGAGAGTGCTAGAATTGTCCCCACATTCATGTACATAGCAACCAAGACATAGTCACTCAACTCTCAAAAAGAGGAAATCAAGGTAGAAGGATGAAGATAGGCAGATAGCCATAATCAATAGCCACACCCATATATATTTTCTTGTGCAAAGAACCTTGGTTAACTACCAGTGAAGTAAACCCAAGGGTAGCACCCCCCCCCCCCCCCCAAAAAAAAAAAAAAAAACCAACCCCTTTTTGCAGTCTAGATCCTGGTAAATAACACAAGTGTTGCAATGCCTAATAATTAGAAATTGGGGAGAGGTATATGGCACAGACAGGGATCGACCCTTGGCCTTTGAGCCAAGGCCCCAAGCCCCAACCACCAGGCCACTTGCGGGGGTCATATATTTGTGTATTTGAAATCGTAGATTGCTTTATTTGAATTGGTAGATTGCTTTAGAAAAACAGCCAATAAGAGCTCACAACTATACATAATTTACTCCAAAAATCAAATAAAGTAGGACTGCTTTTATGTAGGATTATGGTGACTGAATACACATACTGGCAAATAAATTATCTTCTCCTAGTTCCTTCGGAAGTAAATGGATTTGGGTAAACTGTTTGAAATATTTGGATCACTATGATATATTATGTATCCTGATCGAATTAGAATATTTTCAGTTTATCCGTAAAAGCCTAGTTACCCTTGCATCTGTGCTTGTTCCACAACGATTCTAGGATTCCGAGAATTGTAATTGGCATTCCTCCTTTAAGGTTCGTTAAGGGGAATGATGGGGCACTGTTGGAAAAAAGAGGAACTGAGAGTGATGGGTTACTTCATACGGTCTTCCACTTATTGCAATTCCTTCACTTTCTTCCATTGAGATCTCTTCAATGACTTCGACAGGTGAGTATAACCCATTTAGGAGAGACCACACAAAAGATTGTACATCATTCTTTTCTCTCTCATCCCTCTTTGTTTTATATTTATTCACCATCCTAATGACATGCATAATCATCCTGTGTGCATCCTGAAAGGCTGTACAACTCTTCTATCTCTCATCCCTAGTCTTACATTTCCTTGCCCTTCTATTGCTTACATCATCCTTCTGGTTATTGCCTCCATTTCTCCATTGTGCCAATTTTACAATGGTTGGAGCCCTCCTTTTCATCATCCAGATCAAATATTAATCCTAAACAATCATCAGGACACTAAATGTTGACCCCATACAAGAAAGATAATGACAGTTCAAAACCTCATCTGTATTGTCTACAAATATTGTTTCTCCTAAAAAGCAGAGAATGTGCAAATATGTAATGTACTCCATGAATCACAAAAGCTGAAGTGAAGATACATTACAGACAGAAAAACAAAGGCCAAAAATATCACCCCTTTATAGTTAAGGGCAAGAAAAGAAAGAAAGCATATGGAAATATTGTAAAAATGATTAGGTAGTTGATAACTATTTCTGAGAGTCATATGCAGTAACAAGGAAGTTAGATATACTTAAATAGATAGCAAAAAGAATGTCCTATGCACCCCACAGAGCAGTAAACAAAAACAATGAGCAAGCAAAATAAGATGAAAGGGACTACGTATCACGTTCAAGATAGAAAAGTCTAATACGAAGATCAGGCACACACCAAAAATAAAAATAAATATTAAAGATGCAGAATACTCATACCAACCATCATTGTTCTATGCTTCATTATCATGTGAGTTTTTGTACCGTCTCGGTCATATACAGAGCAAATTCCCTCTTCAGCCTTGGTTCCTAGTCCACTTATTGACCCCAAAAGAATGTTGGATTGAGCTGAAGATGAAGCCGTCTCACTCCTATATACCTTGTCTTCATCCAGACTAAGAAAAACATTTATCTGGTCTTCACAGTCAACTGCTAATATGCTATCAGACTTGCATTTTGGAGGACTCCTAGTTGCTTTAGCAACTAATCGTCCAGAAATATGTAATTCCAAATCTTTATATATATCTGATAACCCTTTCTCGTCGTTAATCTTAAGAATATCTGATTTTTCCACTGGTGTAGAACTCAGTCCCATATTTGATTGCCTAACATATCGACAAATATCGTGAGCCACTGAACAAGAAGAGGTTAGTTTTTCATGGTGGGTATCTGATAATTCAGGAACCTTATCAACTAAGTAAATGATTCCAAAAAGGTTGCGCCCAGAAACCAAATGCAATACCTCAGGAGTGTCATAAACAGACCTTTCCTCTGCTTCAAAACAGTCAGGAAGAAAGTCCATTGACTCGATATTAGGGCCAAAATATGCAGCACGTATAGCTGAATACAGTTCACTTTCAAGTTCATAAAAATAACCTGAGCCAACTGCAACCCTCCTCTCAGTAAGAATATCGTCAATCACAAGTCTATACCATTTTACCCATTCTACTACTTCACCTTGCTTCGCTATTGTTACAGATGAATTGTACATATACATAACTGAACCAGATTTTGGATGCTTCTGCAAAATCTTTCTCTGAGAGAATATATAACTGTCGTAATATGCCCTTTTCTCGGAATCTGATAGAATCTGCAGAACTACATTAAAAAAGTCAACTTTAAGCAGCAAACAGGATTTGTTAGCAAAGTATCATATGTCACAGAAAAACAAACTAAAACCTGTATTCAAACAGTATGTAGATACAGGAGAAGCATAACATGTCTGAGGTGTGAAAGCTCGGTTTGCATGGTGCTTAGATCTGTATTTTCATTTTGGATAATTAGCATACTAGCTGATCTAAAAAATACAGGTTATGAAATCTAATGCATTGTCCAAGTCCACAAACAGAATGCACACACTCGCATGGTTTCTTGTCATATCGAAATTCTGCACACATGAGCTATGCAGTGTTATCGAGACGCAAGGCGCAAGGCACAATGCAGGGCGCAAAGGTCCCTTACGAGCACCATGCGCAAGACGCACAACGATGCACGCGCTCTACTGAATTGAGGCGCACAACTCAAACTAATATTTTCCAACATAAGACAAAGAAGCATATAAGCAACATGTTTATCAATTATCAATTATCACATAAAAAGACTAAGAAATATAATTTCACCTACTAAATCACGAAAGAGTCTTAATTAGCATGCATAACATAGAGATGTTCATAAGTTTTCACAAATCACAATGCAAGATAAAATCCAACATGAGCAAAAGTCTACGAAACAAAATAAGCAAGAAGCAAAATAATAGAGTGTCTAGTCATCCTAATCATCATCGTCATCCAACTGAAGTGGAATTTCCTAATCTTCAGTTTCCTCCTCTTCATTGAACTTTGAGGAGCAGTGAGTTTGAGCCTTGAAACCCTAAGAAGAAAAGGGTTTAATGGGAATATGCAGGTACCAGACCCGAAACCCATTTAATTCAAAACAACCTAACTCCCTACGCACCATCAGCTGGGGCGCAGTGAGTCGGTACACCCGACGGGCGCGCCCCTCGCGTGCCTGCAACGCCCCGCCTCTAGTGTGGGGCGCGTTTGTTGCAGGCTGTAGCGCCTAGCGCTCGCGCCTCGATAACAATGGAGCTATGTATCACAATCTAAACACATGCCAAAGATCAAATCAATGTGTTCTTATATCAAATAGCACAGAAGATGGTCAAAGGCATTCAAGCACACTCTTTCACGCTGGATCCAATTTCTAATCTTGGGTTTTGCCTCAAAGCAATAGTCTATTTATGGAACCTTTCTGCAAGAGCAATAGCACACGTGTACGAGCAATAACACATCTGTTTATTGGTATACCGACACCACTTAACATCCACTCACGAGCAAGCTCGCAAGTATGGAGCATGCATTTACTGAAAATGGATACCTGGAACTCTACTTTTACATGAGATTGGATAATTATTACTCAATGTATGTGCACATCCGCTTTGCTTTTTGACTCAAATCAAAAATCACTGGAAGATAGCTTTTGTTTTTCTTCGGAGACTAATTACACAATTTAGCTATAGACCAGATGCATGTTTATTCAAACAAGTCAAACTATCACAGATGGTCGAGTGCTAAAAAGGTTTCATTTCTCTCATCATTTAGTTCCGTTTTCAACTTTTGTTCTGTGTGAAATTATGTTCCACTATGACTAAAATGCTGCCTTTTTTGTTTAATGAATATCTGCACGGAAATCTTCCTTTCCTTGTGTTACCTTCAAGCTGCATTCTTCTCATATGTCATTTTCATGTTAAAATCAATTGAACTGGGAATTGGAGGAAAACAGCAAAGCCAATTAACTAGGAGATGGCAGGTACTTTACGAAAGGTTAACATCCATTAACTTTGATGGTTATTCTATCTCAATGTTCTATTAGTATAATGAATTTATACTTTCAAATGTTTAGCGTTTAGCTTTGGACACGAATAAAGGAACGGAGTAACATAACATACATTGACAAATAGGACTACAAATCCTGGAAAGAAAGACCAGTTGCACCTTAACTTCATATTTTTATGTGAAATTGACAACATTATATAAGATTTCATAAGCTCAACTTGTTTTCAACAAATTTACATCGTGTCAATACTCAATGCACTTTATATGCATTCATTGGTAGAGGTCAGGGAGGTCACATGCCCACCTCCAAATTTAGGAGCGGGGTGTTTTGATTTTGCGCCTTAGTCAGAGCTAGAGAAATCCACATGAACTCGACAAGTAAATCATGCGCAGGTCACATGAAATAACTTTCTACTTTGTTGAAGTATTTGTTGGTGCTCTCTATTTGAGGTAAGTTTTTAGTTATATGTGAAATATAATATGCGGACCACACCACATAGGATTATGTTTCTACCTAGGATTAAGTTTTGTTTATTTTAATATTGAGAGATTTGTGGTTGAATCTCAAAGGAACAAATCCTTGCAAAAAAAATATAGTGTCAGAACTCAACAGCCACTAAAGACAGAGGGAGCAAACCAAAAATATTAGGTTTTACTGTTTGTACAATTTGTTATTCCAGCAAGCCCTAATCTCAATCGTAATTTGTATTTACTTTTTAGAATTTAGAATTATATTTATCATGAATTCATAGTTTATTTAATTAATAATATTAGTAATTTGTGTTCATAGTTTCTTCAATATCTTCAAATATAGTCTAGATTATTGTGAGAAACTTTTGTAATGAGTATCATTTATACTTAGAAGAATTTCTTCAATATCTTCAAATACAAGGGAACTTAGAAGAATTTCTAGCAGATCCTGCACTACAAACACGCATCTATAATTACACTCCTAATGAGCAAGATCGTGTTCGAAGGGCATATGTGATGTCCTTTCCAACCCCATCTACAAGAATTGCCCCAAATGCTTTCTGCTAACAAATACCGACGATTCAATCAAGCTTGGTTTGACTTGAAGTCGAATTAGTTGTAGCATAATGTAGAGAAGGATGCGGCATTTTGTTTATGCTATTATCTTTTTAAAGGTCAAAACGAACGATCAAGTGGAGACGCGTTTACTACTGAAGGATTCAAAAATTGGAAGAAATCAAGGGTGAAATTGGATGCTCATGTTGAATGTCTGAATAGCTCGCATAATCTAAAAGTGGAAAGAGTGAGAACTTATTAAAACAAGACCAACACATTGATAGTTCAACTTTGAGGCATTCAAGTCAGGCTCAAATTTGAATATAGGACCCGACTAAATGCATCTCTTGATTCTGTTCGGTATCTTTTGTGACAAGGATTAGCTTCATGTGGACATAATGATTCTTTGAATTTTGAAAACAGAGGTTAGTTTTTAGAGCTTTTGCAAGTTGCCAATAATTGTGAGGAGATAAAAAAAATTGTTCTAGAAAATGTTTCAGAATCTATAGATGACATCACCAGATACTCAGAAGGATATTGTGAGGGCTGCTATAATAGAAATCAGAAATACAATCATCACAGATACTGGCAATGAACATTTTGCTATTTTAGTGGACAAGTCCCGAGATGTATCAGTTAAAGAGTAGATGATAGTTGTCTTCCGTTATGTGGACAAGCAAGGGCAAAGAATTGAGCATTTTTGGGAGAATTTACATGTTCAAGTTACTAGTTCCAAATTACCGAAGACAACTATTGAAACCATTAAAGACAACTATTGATGGTATGTCTTCTAGACATGGACTAAAAGCATATCAAAATTGTGAGCTATGTAGCACGGACACGGATCCGATACGGCCATCCGACACGCCGACACGAGGCAAATCCTAAAAAATACATAGGATACGTGTGTTCGACACGTGTGTCCGACACGGACACGACACGACACGGCTTCATGTTATGCGTGTCCGTGCTTCATAGATTGTGAGGACAAGGATATGATGTGAGGACTAACATGTGGGGTTAACTCAATGGTCTTAAAGCTCGTCTTGAATGAAAATAAATCCGTTTTTTATATCCATTGCTTTGCTCACCAGCTTCAGTTGGCATTAGTAGTTGCTAAAAATCATCTAAAGATGAAAGGTATTCACAGTCATTACGAATATATCCAATATCGTTGGGACTTCTGTCAAACATCATGATGTTCTTCGAGAAGTGCAAACTGTTGAGATTTATAAAGCACTTGAAGGTGGTAAACTTAAAACTGGGAGAGGTTTGAATCAAGAAAGGGACTTAAGAGAGCTGGTGCCACATGTTGGGACTCTCGTTTTCATTCAATAGTAAACTTAATTGGTACATACTTATCTGTGATTGTCACACTTGAGAGCATAGAGAATATACATATGCTAAAAGAAGACAAGTGACGTTGGTATTACAAATGATGCAAACTTTTGAATTTGCTTATTCGATCCATTTGAAGATGAATGTGTTGGGGATTACTCATGAATAGTCATTAGCATTACAAAGGAAAGATTAAGATACCCTGAATGTTATGGATCTTGCGTAAACATCTACGCAGCAATTTCAAGAAATGAAATGTGATGATTGGGATTCTTTCTTGAAGATGTTTCTCAAATCTGTACTAAACATGATGTTGAGGTCCCAAATATGAATAAGATATTTGCGTCTGAAGGGAGATCGTGGCGCCATGCTTAGAGCTTTACCAATTTGCATCATTATCACAGAGTTGTTCAACACAGTTATCGATTTACAAGTTCAAGAGCTGAACAATCGGTTCACTGAGGCAAATACAAAGTTAGTTCTTTGCGTAGCATGCTTAAATCCTACAATTTTTTTTTTGGTGCATTCAGCAAGCAAAAGTTAATTCATTTTACCGAGTCTTATCCTCTTGATTTTTCAACATTGGATCTTGTGATTTTTGACAATCAACTAGAGACATTCATCCATGATGTGGCACTCCAATAATGAGTTTCTATACTCGAATGAAATTTCAAGTCTCGCAGAAAAAATGATGGAGATGAAGAAGGATGACATCTATCTCTTTGTTTACAAGCTTGTAAAGATCACATTGATCTTGCCCGTTGCGATTGCAAGTATTCAGAGGCTATTTTAATCATTGAATATTCTGAAACGTAAATTGCATAATCACATGGGAGATCAATGGATGAACGATTGCTTAGTAATATAAATAGAATGAGGCAATCATGCATCGATTTCAAGGAATGACAGGTGCAGTTTGTAAATGCCATCTTGAAGATTAAAGTCATTATTTGTTCAGGTGTTGATTATATTAATTCTGACAATACTTTTTAATTTGGAACTACTGTTTTTTTTTTTTTTTTTTTTGTAAACAATCACTTGATATATAATATTTGGTTGAGTTTTTGAGCTTGAGAGTTGAGAACCTATCCTCTCTCTCAAAAAATGTGATTATACATATAATTGCTTTTGCAAGCGAAGATATAAAAGTGTCCCCTCAAGCACCAATTCCTGGCTATGCCACTGTATGCATTCAAACAATACCTATCATATCCATATTTTAGAAAGATGTGTCTTTAATATCTCGAATATGGACCAGGTTACTCATATAAGGTTGTCTCATAATTTTAACTTATTTCCAATAAAGTTCAGAATTTGAGGTTTCCCAACGGAAAATAAAGATCAAGACTGCCATGCAACTAAATCAAAGTTCCTCCCAAACTAAACCTCTAAAACAAAAAGCGTAAACCTCAATTCCACAGAAAACCCCATCATCCCCACCCAATTCAACACTTAAAACGTCAAAATCTCACAAGATATCCAAAGATCTCGAAAGCTCGCATCGAGAAATCATTCACTAACCTCGTAGGCAGCGAGAATCTGCAGGAATCGGTGAGAGGATCTCGAGACATCAGGATGAGTCTCTTTCGCGAGCTTTCGAAACGAGGCCTTGATCTCGGCGAAGGAGCTGCTCTCTGAGACCCCGAGCACTTCGTAGGCACTCTCGCCTGAGATCGAGGACTTGCTAGGGTTCTCAGCTCTACTAGCTGTGCTCAGTTTTCTGATGCCGATGTTTTTATTACTGAAGAGGAAGTGGACTGAGAATCCCATCGCTGAGAAGTCGAGGGAGATGAGTCTGAGACCGATGAGGAGCGGACTCAGCTCTTGAGTCCGAGGTAGTAGACACGTGGCTGCTTTTGAGTCCGAGTCACTGAAAATCTGGATCTTTGAAGATGATGGGCTGGGCTTTACTGTACAACCCATAGAAATACTTCAAACGAGAATTCTCGCGACCCGGTAAGTATATATAAGCTGCGGGATTTTGTATAAAAAATATATTATAAGCTATTTTATTAGAGAAAAAATGTATCTAGGTCTTTTATTCAATTATTAGTTGAGATGCACGTGAAATGCACATAGTTGAATATCATGATTATGTAAATTAATAAAAATAGAATAAAAATAAAATAAAATAAAGTTTTTTTTGCGGGATTGATGATCAAGTCAATAATCACTCTTTCAAATGAAATATTTTCATTGTTTTCTTCAACCGAGACTGTCGTCACGTGATCTACTATTTATGAGTTATAAACACATTGATCTAGTACAACATCTCTATTTAGTATGTTGAAGGCTTCAAAAGATGGGTGATCATTCAATTCGCAAAGAAATTTTACATATTAATTTACTTATAATATGTCCATTAAACTTTTAGTTGTGGTTTAACTTATATTCGCATTAACTTTTAGTTATGGTTTTACTCATATTTATATTATCTAATATTCTTATTCAATTTTATAACTCATTTTTCGTACTATAGAAGTAAAACTAAAAGTATGAAAATTTATTTTCTTGTGAAATTAGAGTAGGGAGATTATGATATGTTTCGTTATGTGCTCTAAATATAAAAAAATCATTTGATGCAAGGTCTCTATCAAATCTTGCCCCAAACAGTGTGAATGAAAAATGCTATTGTAACTCACTTGCCTAGGTTTGTATTGTATATAGGACATATACAATAGTCCCGTGTATTTTATGGTTCTGACTGTAAAATACGCAAGAGTAGTAGTCCCGTGTATTTTCTGACTTTAATTACTTTTGTAATTAATGTTCGCTAATTACACAAGACTATTATTCTTGTGTATTTTGAAGATGATTTTTTGCAAAGTCGATCTTTTTTTGCCAGTCTTGATGATGTGGCAAAAAAGAGGTCAATTTTGTTAATTATTACGTAAAACAGTCACTTTTGCTAATACTTTTATAAAGTGGTCTTTTTAAAAATTCTCCTAAAATAAAATATTAATTTAAGATATGAAATGGGCGAAAAACCTAAACATTCCGGTGATTAAGTGACCAAAAATAGGGAAAAATAATAATTAAAATAAAAGTATATTTAAATTGAATCTAACAAGGCATTTCACAGAATGAAGCATGAAATAGATCCAATAAATTATTAAAAAAGAATTAAAGAAACTAATTTAAAAAAATATGAGATCGAGGGATAGAGGGAGAGAATACCTCATCGACATGAATTCTATTTCTCTCCAAACATGACAGCGAAATTGGTGGAGAATGAGCAAGGAGAAAATGAAAGTACCCTAATGCTACTAGGAAAGAACCCTAGAGGGGGGTGAATAGGGTTTATGCTAATCTAATCTGATTTATGCCAAATTAAAACTTATTAACAAATATATCCTAACAAGAATAATATATTACAAATATATGTGCAAGGATATATAAATAACACAAGGGTAAACAATATAGTGGATGAAATAAACAAGATGCAATAGGCGATAAAAGCAATGAGCATAAGTATAAATGAACGCCAATGCAACTCAAACACAATCAAATGATCACGGAGTTCGGACCTTCCGTCCTACGTCTCCACTCCCCACTCCCGGGGAGAAACAACTATCACACCGGGTTTTCAACGATCACCCGAAAATGTTTACACCACACAATATCGGTTTTTAACGCTCACCGATCAACGTCCACAATCTCACAATGTAACTACACTAACTACCACCTCAAGTGTTGGTCTCTAGCCCGTGTCTCCCTCAAGTGTTAGGAATTACAATCTTTCTCTAGGCATTACCACCTACCTCACTCCTCTTGGGACGACCCCGTCTCTCACCACACACTCATCTTTGTGTACTAGTGTATTACAAAGTGAACCTCACAATTATAGCTCACAATACAAATAAATTGTTCTCTACAATGGATGAGAACACAATGTAAGCTCACTCTCAATGTCACAAACTCACAACCCCAAATTATACTATGAATATAAATACAATAAGCTCAATAGGTTGTGTGTGAACAAAGAGATAAATTAAATCAAACTAAACTCAAATAAATGCTAGCTTATAGAAATGAAAATCAAACATATTAATTAGCTAGATATGAGTTTAGAAAAACTTCTCTAATGATAACAAGAGAGAGGGAGAAGAGTGAATGCTCAAACACCAAAGGATGATTTCCACTTTGCTCTTGTGAAAATTTCTTCACAAACTTGTAAACAAACTTTAAAACCCTTGTAAACTTGTTTTAAAAACTTTCTTCTTGTTATAATAGAGCTGGGTATAAGGGGTATTTATAGGAAACCCCAAAGATCAAGAAACCCCAGCAAAAAGATCAAAAAAACAAAACATGACAAAGGCTGAAAAAACTAGCTGTTATGCCATCAGTCAACTGACGGCTTCCATCAGTCGACTGATGAGCTGACCGTTAGAGGCATTTTCCAGCTCATCAGTCGACTGACGACCTTATTAGTCGACTGATGATCTCATCAGTCGACTGGTCAGTCGACCAAAACTAAACAAAAACTTTTTATTGTTCCTGACGATTTCTTCAGTCGACACATCAGTCGACTGATGTCATCAGTCGACTGATAACAGGTTATCAGCCTGTTTTGAAACAAAAATCTGATTTTCAAACCTCTTTTAAAAATAGCAAATAAAATCAGAAAAAATATAAAACTTTGAGAATGATTGTAAACATGATAATATACATGTTACAAAAACTGGTTTTCAAAAAACACCTCCCAAAAGAGAAATCTCTTCATTTTACAAAATAGTCCAAAACATGTAAATGAAAAACACTTGTTTTTGACATTGGAGATAAACCATGTTTTGAAACTTTATAAACTGATTTTATAGACTTAATAAAAAGTATAAACTATAGTTGTTAAGTCTATAAACCATATAAACCAAAAACACAATATTTTTCCAAATAAAATAGAATATGAAACATATAAAAGTATATATGAAGATATATATTGTTTCATATCTATATAGCTAAACCAAAACATATATGTATATATATAACTATATATATATAAAAACCAAAACGTGTATGTGTGTATATATTTGAGCTTAAAGTACTAACACACATAATATAAAACCTAAACTAAATTACCCAAGCTTGATGAAGGTCTTCAATGAGCTCGACTTGGTAAACTTACGAATGAAGCTTGAACTTGGATCTTCAACTTGAATTGCATGGCTTCACTCTACTATTCCGCCAACCTCCATTGGATATGATCATGAATGCTCGATTCCATCCATCCTCCAACATCATTGTTTGTCTAGAATACCTAATAAGAAACACAAATACTAGACAAATAACATTAGAAATTGTTTGTAATCATCAAAACAAGATTAGAAGATATAGGCACATAACATGAGACCTAACAGAAAAGTGAACAGAATAGGTGACAAAGTGGGCATGCTTATATAATTAGGTTATTAAGATATTTGTCCTGAAATCTTAAATACATACATATTAGTCCCTAACATCCCTGTAATTGCTCATTTACAATGATATTACTATTCAATATTAAATCAAGTTTATTATATAAGATTATATGACCCTTTTTAATAAATTATAAAAAAATATATGAAAACCTTAATGTTTATAACCAGTAGTTGGGCTTCACAAAATATGTTAACTTTACATTGTAGCTTGCTAATAGTAATACTGTTGGCAATGCCATTACCTTTCCACTTTATTTTATTATTCACACTTTTCTGATGTAAATCTTCTTATGCTAATCACTCAATTGGCTATATTGAGTTTTTATAATATTAGAGGTTAGAATATTATCTTCTGTTAAAAAAGTGTTGACATGATTTTCTTAAAAAATATATACACATAGTAGCAATAGTATATACTTCGGTTCAACTCAAACATTAGTTTGAAGCCATTTAGAGTGAGGTCTTTTCTACGCTAGAATGGTGATATAGTGATTACACAATCCAAAAGTCAAAGAAGAAATTTCTATAAGGGAAAAGTAATTTAATATGTCAAATTAAAAACTAATTTATAAAATATACATGGATAGTGCAGATAGTTATAGAAAGTAAGGTATATATCTTCATGAATATTCCATAGTGAGTGACCAACTAATCATCCTAATTTAAGTATAAACAATTATTATTTTAGTTACAAATTTGATATGAGTAACTATGAAATATATCTCAAGCAAAAAATAGGAATTGAGATTATATTATCATGTAGGTAAATAAGTAAATGTTATTAGAGCTCCTCTTTATATTAATTTAAAAGCAATAATTTAAATTATTAAGCACTTAATATTAGTTCATGCAAGAAAGTAAAGTAATTTATGGTCTATATACCTATATAGTCAATCAATCAATCGTAATAAAATTATGATGATCACAGTAAAAACTATATGATGGGTTCATATTAAATATAATTTATAAAAAATAATACATTAAAGTTAAAATCTTTTTAACCACTATATAGGTTGTCTAAAAAATTTTACATATATAAACTATACTATCAAGGAATAGTGATATGCACACTTAATTATGGCCTAATACATCTTAAGAACTAATTATTATTCAATATCATCATTAATTGACGTATATATGTACTAAACTAAAAACACAAAAATTTATAAAACTATAAAAGAAATACAAAAATTATAAAAAACATCCTAAAATTTTGTAATTTACAAATATACAAAACTATTAACATTACATTGAAATCAAGGAACTACAAAAAAATCATTAAAAATTTTCAAACTTTGGAAGGGTAATTTGTAATATACTAAACTTTAATGATGTTTTTTTATAAATTTTAAATTTAATAGATTTTTAATTAGTTATGTTCTTTTCAAAAAATTTATGGGTAATATTGACCATGAAAAGTTTTTCCTAAACATATACTTTTGTGACGTCCCTGGTTTCACACAAGGCTACAGTGCAAGGTGAACTCAATGATGTCAAACCTGTCATGCACCCACACAGTGCAACAACACGTTTTACCATCACAGTAATATATCTTTAGCAAAATCAATAATAAATAAGTGTAGGTACAAAGCAGATAGAACAAAGTAATACTGTAATGAACATGAATAAGGAAATGAGAGAATCCAATAATAATATAATCATGTTCCAACTGAGTAAAATAAAGTAAAACTAATAAACTGAAACCAATGTGAAGTATCTCAATACACAGAGTCAAATAAAGTAGTAGTAAGGCACTCAACCATTCCAAAATGAAATACAACTCTAAATATTTGAAAGTAAATCATAACTACTAATAATAAATAATGATGAGAGCTAATGTGAAACTCCATCAATCTGCGACTCTCCATGCGTCTGACTTTCTGCCTGAAAAGAGGGGAAACAACAAGCATCAAAGCACTAGCGAGATCATCTCCGCCTCCCCCAGGGGGAGGGGGTTAGGAGTATATATGAAAATATGAGTTAGTACATATAGTTATAAAATCATCTATCTTGAACTAAGTGGAAATTGATATTTAGAAATCCACAATATGAGAATGGGTACGTCGAGCGAAATAATCCAAACAAAGAAACCCTCATGTATATATCTCGTATCTCAAATTGTGAATCACTAAATACCAACTCCAAATCCTAAGAATAAAAATAATAAATAAAAGACAGAATAATACCAAACCTCATCTAATGTCAAACATGTAAAATATCTCACACTACACTCGGGTAGGTGTCGCAGTCACCAATATAATAATCCGGTAAAAAGGACTCGCATCGAATATACCATGTATGGCAACCTCAATATTATACCCTACTCTTGGGTACCTAACATGGGAGCATGAATGCAATTTGTACTCTCCCCTAACAGAAACAACGATGCTTTTGTAAGGCGCTTACAATATCATGTGGCATCACTACCTTACTCAATCGCCCTGCGAAAATAGGCATATCACCCTATTCCGAAAAACAATGATGCACAACGGAATATAGTCTGCTGCAGTCTCATTGTAGCATACCAACTAATCACCATGAGTGTAGTCCTCTGCGGTCTTATTGCAGAGTGTCAACTAACCTACTCAAGCATCCACAATCATGAAATGCAACATATGTGTCCCTATCTATTATGACGACCTCAAAAATATATGTTACGCACCACCAAATGCTCGTGCGTGCTCAAACTCTAATACATGTACCCTCGTATTTGACGCACGTATCTCGATGTGCGACTCGTATTTTGTGTTCATGATCAAACGCGTATGAATTATCAACATATGCAAAAACAACCTCTATCAGTCGACCGAGACACCCTCTCCGTCGATCGGCGTATCATGTAAATCATGCACACAAACAGACAGGGATCGATCGACTGATGCCCTTGGTTCAGTCAAGCTACCCGAGAAATCTCTAAGTAGTCAGGTGGCCTATCGGTCGACTGATCATCTTTGATCGGTCGACCGATTGGTGCAAATTTAGGTTTTTATTTCTGGAATCAACTGGATATTCAAGTAAATTCGTCAAAAATAAAACTTTTTCAATAAAACTCATGCGATAAACTTAAATCAACAAATTTATGGTTAATTCTATTGCATGAAATCACAATTTAAAATTTGGGAATTTAAACTAAAATCCTAACATGTTCATAAGTGTCATATGTGTAAGATTTTCATGAAAGCACCTACTTTAATCAAAACTCATGTTAAATCACGTTTAAAACTTTAAATCCACAACTGGAAATCCATTTTATATCTTTTTAAATAAAATAGATCAAAACTTTGTATCTTATAGTCTAAAAGAATAATCTTTATACTTAAACTAGATTTTAAGGCCTACTAAAAACAAATAAAACTCAATAAAAACCAAATAAAAATAGAGATGAGATTGGAGAAGCTGAAACTCGCCTCAAAACATGTTGGACTCCCCAAAAGTGCAAGAAAACAGGCTCTCCTTTGTCAAATGTCGACGGTCTCACTCTCTTCTCGGTATTTGCTTCACAAAGCTCTCAAAATCTCACAAATTTAATTTTAGGGTTTGATGAAGGGAGACGGTGGCTGCTTGGGTTGAGAAAAATCATGAAAAAGTGAGATTTTTGTGAAATATATGTATGTATATGGAGGCAAACCCAAAACAAGACCAAAAGACCCGAAACCAAATCAAACTGGGAAACTACCTTGAGTACCCATCGGTCAACTGATGGCTTGCCATCAGTCGACTTATAAGCTCCTATCAGTCGACTGGTTGGAAAGCATCAGTCGACCAACCCGAGGCATTTTCTAGCCTACAGGTTTTTGCTTGCGTGCATGATTCACTTATTTTATGCATGTTTAACACTTGTATACTCTCATATATACACTTAATTGATCTCAAATCAATTACTAACATACTCATTCATCAATAAATTATATTTATCATAATATAACCCATTTATTACTATTTACCGTAGTACTTTAAAAAATTACGGGGTTTTACATTCACCACCCTAAAAGAACTTCGTCCTCAAAATTCCGTAATCGAATCTTAGAGATTAATAATACGAGAAAAGCACGTTGAGGGGATAATCCAGACAAGGAAACCCTCACATACATATCTCGTACCATTAATCTCCAGATATGAATCACAAGTGATATTTACACTTAACAATCTAGAATGTAAATACTCTCACTTAACCCCTAATCAGTGTTGTAAATCGTAGAAAATTGTGATGCTATAGCATTGCGGATCGTAGTTGCGGGGCTTCCTCATGTCGCTTAAGGTGATTGCGGGGAGTTTAGGCAGAGAAAACTACGATTCGCTCGAAAAGCCCGGTTTTACGGTGGTTAAGCACTAAAAGCGCTTAATAGTGCTATTTTCCGCGGTTCCCTCTGTAGGTGTCAAAAAATGCTCATAGATATCCAAACACAACTCAAGGCTGAGAAGAGAACAAGGTGCATGCAACGACAAAATACACCGACAAGCAACCCATGGTGACGCGCCTAAGGTGCGACAGCACATGGTGACGCGCCTTAGGCACGTCAGACCATGGTGACGCGCCTTAGGCGCGGCAGCCTATGGTGACGCGCCTATGGCGTGCCAGTCCATAGTGGCGCACCTATGGCGCGTCAGTCTATGGTGACGCGCAAACTACAGGGGGTGCCACGGCGGTTACAAAGCAGTTATACGATGATTTTTTAAGGTCCACATGGCGGCATATCAGAAAGAGAACGTGTGCTGACGTGGGCAAGCAGTTAAACCACGAAAAAAATGGTTAAAAGTCATGGGAGGACAGTTTCAAGCACGATGGGAACGTGGCTGTGACGGCCTCTTTGGCCGCGCCAGTCCACACTGGCGCGCCAATAGCCGCTGTTCGCGCGGGAAATTGTGTTATTCTTCATTGATGATTCTGTTACAACTTTGACAACAACTTTATGCGTTTACAAAGAAATCCGGTCTTTTTATAAGATCCGGTTTACAACAAAATCAAAATAAAGAAATAAAAATTACAACTTTCCTTGAACAAATCACGAGTTTCCTGTTTTACGGTCCCTCGCTTTGTGGGGTTCTTCGCCTGTGCCGGGGTTGAGTACCGTGGACCACCGCGCAATCTCGATCTGAACAGATTTACGTGGTATAACGGGTACTATCCCACCAAGGAGATAGTAGCCGAGAGGGATCGTTTCACCAAGGAAACGCTCGCTCTAATCTCGGGATCTAAGA